>JAMXBB010000001.1:114418760-114521029 GCA_024138015.1 Lumnitzera littorea
TGGGGGTGGGGGTGAGGGAGGGAGAGAGAGAAAAGGCAATCTCCATAATAGCCTTAGGAGAAGAATAGGGTTCCGGCAATTTTATAAAATAAACTTCCTTATAATCTGATAGTTAGTTCTTATTATTAAACAGCGAAATCAGATTGTTAATGTTCTACATTTATTCCTTGTGTTGCAGACAAAGCCAGGTAACGGTGGTCTCTAGCTGGTTTCTAAATTATTCACATAATGAAAAGTCGGCTTTTCACAGCCACAATGCTGTCCACTCGCATCAATACATCAAGGTGAAGGATTTCGAGAGTTATGCTCAAATTTGCAAAGTTCATTGCTAAACCTTGCGAAATAACATGAGGGTACTCAATTTCCCAGAGAAAAATCTAGAAGCGATTGCATCTACCCACTAGGTAAAATTGCAAATGCAATCTGCATCGATAACACTCCTAATAAGGCAAAATGCTTAGGTAGAATTGGTCGACCGGATCAGGATAATCACGTAATGACACGTGGAAGAGAAAAGAGAAAATATCAATTTATTTGTTTATTTATTTTTTCTTCACTCATTAGTCTTTTTGTACACGTGTGATAGTACGGTTATTTTTCTCCAATAAACCAGGTTTGCCCAAGAATTTGCTCCTAACCGGAGTAATCTAGTAGTCTATTCAATCACGTTTACCAAGATTAATCAACTGTTAAAAGGATATCCATCAACTTGTGGATGAAGAAAATCATGGTCTACAAGGCAAGGAAGAATATCTTGCCATCTTACAATTAGAACAGTTTTGTTTTGCATCGCAGGAATCAAATAAAAAAAAAAAAGGAAAAAGAAACATAGCTTGTCAAATTACTATAAACAAGAATCCACAAATAGGGAAGAAAAGCAATGAAGTTCATATCCACCATCTTACAATTGAAATCATTCCTTATTCAAAACTTTCGGAACTTTAATATAGGGTTCCTCATAGTTGGGTATACCGGATATAATGGCCTCCCTGTTGCAGAAGAAAGTTAAAACAAAATTATTATTAAGGAAGGATGCGTCTCATTGTGAAATACTAAAGAAATGGAAAATTATTCACCTGTTACCAAATGCTTCTGGAATGTCCTCACGCAAATTTTCACATTCCATATCTGGGATTAAAGGAGAATATCGGATTAACACATTAATCCATTAAGATAGGAAGACTAAAAACAAGAGGGAAAAAAAATAAAGGCACCTGCTCTTAGTGCAGGCTCAACACCATGAAGCTCAACATCTTGGAGTTGTCTGAACCTGCCACATACCAAAAGAAAAATAACTATCCAAGGTCCTTGTTGCAGTCAAAGGAATTTAAAGAAGAAAAAAATTTTGTGCTCTCTTGCTCTTGGACTAGAGTGCATCATCAACTTGATTATGCATCAAATGTTACATAGAGAATATTTTACACATTGGATTTATTCAATTTGCTTGCCTTGAAGATTAGCATTAGGCCCCTACTAAGGATAGGATTGATTCGAAGCAAGGGAAATGGTTATTCAACTGGGTCAACAATTTGTAGGCTTGCAATGAACAATGTTTGATCTGCAAGCTTCAATGCTTTGAACCACACAAGCCTACCTCTTGTTAGGATATAGATTATCCAAGTATATGAAATCCAACAACAGAAAATGTGAATCAGGGCAATCAGATGAAACATGGCCAAATATGTACAATGCATTAGCACTATCCAAAATTATAGGTCCCTTTTAGTTAAAGCTGGAATAGACTGCAAAATATTGTTGAAAGAGAGATGAGCATATAAGAAGTCTAAACAGAACATAAGGGATATACCAATCAACGACTTGTCTAATTTTTGGGGTAAACTCTTCAACCTGAGAAGAAAGAAATTGAAGCCTCATTCATCAGTAAGATCAAGAAATAAAACCAATTATGACATACTATAATTTTATACTATGAATAATGGATGTATGGCTTCTCATAGAATCAACACGAATATGTACCTCTTGTGGAGTGAGAGATATGCGAGCAGTTTCAGCCAAAGAGGGGACATCAGGGGGCTGGAGAGAGGAAGTAATTCTAGACGTTGAGAAATGCTGCATTCCTCTACTAATACCAGGAAGGACAAGCACTTTTGGCAACTTACATCTATGGTTGAACATCTGATTTATGGGTATTGCTCCTCTAAGCAGAAGCATACCCCTGCTTCCCATTGTATCTGAGCAACTTGCCTCTGTCAGCAGATAGAAGCCATTTATAGTCGCTTACAAAGCAGGTACATCCAATTCAAAATAGAAGATAGAAAATTTAGAGGTCCACATGTATGACAAACAAACATCTACTTGCTTATTATTCAATGAGGATGCTCATCATGTTCCAACATAAAAATGAGGAAATAAACGTGCTATGTGTGAAATGGAGCACAAGGTGAATCCAAGGGTATGAAAAGGAAGGATGGGCTAGTCAGTAAAAGATCTGACTAGATGTCTTCTGCAACATATAAAACAACCCAAGAACATTAGAAAAAATAGCATTAAAATGAATGATGATACAGCCCATCCATTAAGGAATGAAAACATTCCATGTTTATTTGATCAAGCTTAACCCAGAAGTAGGATATTCTTTAACACAAAATTGCTGAGGATACATTTTAGGGTTAGTACAATGAAAGTCCTTTATATAAGTGTCAAAATTCCATTAAGTATTCTATACTAAATCCTCTAGGTTTTTGTCTCTGCACCGTAAAATTCCCTTCATCATAGTTTCTTTTATAGATCAAAATATGCTGACATGATCCCGAGAATGATAACACAATACAGTAGCATGGCATTTCATTCATTGTCAACTTTTTGAAAGATCAATGTTTTAATACTCAATCGAACCTTTCTCAGATTGATTTTTCTTTTTAGTTTATAGCCTGCTTTAGCATTTTTTGTTGAAGTAGCAATAGGCATATGAATGTCTACTAACACCCCGAATGGAATGCAAACATAGATTACCAGAATGATTCACTTAAAAAATACACTATACATAATTGAATTTTGGGAAAAGAACACATAACAGGCTTTCAGTTTGCTTATCACGAAAAAAATTAAATGGATCAAAAGCACAGCAGTATAGAATTAAAGTATTTCAAAATTGAATTAGGATGGACCACGGGAATAAATGAAAAATCTCCACCGGCAATACTTTGAACGGTTCAGCGTTTCCCACAAAACAAACAGATTTCGAGGTCCAATTGACAAAAAAAAAGAAAAGAAGAAGTAAACCCTGGCTATATAAAACTAAAATTACAAACATACCCACACAACAACTTTTCCAATTCAACAGTCTCTCTCCAACTAATTTTCCAATATTCATCCGCAAGATTCTATCATTACTCATCTGAATCCAATCCTTTAATATTTTCTTAAAAAATCATATGTATAATAATCTACATTATTGATATTATAGTACAACCAAAATGACCAGGAAGGCGTTTATATTACAGTTTTCTCTCACTATCTGTCAAGCCATATAACTCCTTTTATTTGAAAATTTGAATAAAACCTTTTGCTTCCACAATTTTGTGAGCATATAAAGAACATTGACAACACTCTATACGAATCAATCTTGCACTTAATTCAAACAGTTTGTAAGCATATAGAGCATTAACTAGGACTGTAAAATTTCGAAGAAGCAACGCCCTACTTGAATCAATCAATCAACCAAACTGGAGAAAGAAAAAGGAAAAGATAACTATAAAACCAGCAAGATAGAGAGAGCTAACCTAGTTGGACTTCGGAGAGAGAGCAACCTGGTGGCTAGTCGGGAAGTGGAGAGTTTGTTTGTTTACTTTCTGGCTTGGGTCTTTTTGGATGGCCTGAAGGCTGAGCGGATAAGTAAATCTTCTAATTTTGTTTTTCTATTTTATTTATTATTTTTTTAAGGCTGTATTTTGACCAGTTGAACCGGTCAGGTCTTCTGGATAGCTTTTGGACCGATTGGGTCGCGTAAATATTTCCGATTCACCATCCAGACGAGCCTGGTACTGTGAGTGACCGGACTGATCTCATTGCCCGGTGAATTATGAGCTTCTTCCTGCCATTTCATTAAGGATGAATCTGGGAGGATTCTTGTACTACAACTACAAGGAGCTTTGGGTAAAAAAGAAAAAAGTTGCAGTGTTATTAAATTCGGATGAGAATCTAGATTTGAGCATGTGAAAGGGTCCAACAATCGAGACGTTGGAATTGGGTCCGGACTAGAATCAATAAAAATGTTAAAATAATTTATATTTACATGAAATAATATAATTATATACCTTCTTTAGCATATGTGACTAATCACTGCTCAGGAATTGGAGTAATAAACATATTATCCCTCCCAAAAGGGCTTCACTGAGTTTCAAACCCTAACCTTAGATCAAGTCATCCACCATGTTCAGCCTACTTAACACCAAACCTACACCTTGTTGGTATAAGAAAGGATCAATTAAACTAAATCTCCTCATAGATAGTTAGCGGACAAAACTTCATCATGCTAGTGCCATAGTTCCAAGTAAACAATACAATTCTAAAGTCCTGTCCCCAAAATATGTTTTTGTTTTCCTTTAACAACACCAATAATCTATTCAATCTACCAAGTCCCTCATGGCCCACAAAGCATTAACATTGTTCTTCCACCAGGATAGAGCATCCCTAAGAAAATATAGATGACTGATAAGAAAATAGTCTATTAGATGCAATACAGGCGACATCAAACCCACAAACAAACATCCCATGTGCATCCTTCCACGCATACAAAAGGATTCACCTAAAAATAGTCCCTAAAATGTTTCTAATTTTTTCTAAGCACAGATAATAATTTCTGTTTTTACACCCCCCCTCTGCCATAGGCAAATATACTCTTTCTATTCAAAGTTTGACAATCCGTTCAACATAACTCCAAAAAGCACCCAACTTTCTCAATAAAAACAAAAGACCAACATGAGAAACAGCATAACAAACTTCTCAATTTCATGTTACAAAACCTCAAAACCCTCCGCATAATTAAAAAAGAAAAATTGAAAAAAAATTATCCTGACAAGACCGTTGAAACAAAGCACCAAACTTTACAGCTCGAAGAGCTCATACCATCAAAAAGACAACTTTTTTAGCATGATCAAATGAAATGGAAAAATATAAGAACTTCATAGTATTCTGAAAATTTTGAGAAGAAGAAACTTATGTGTTGTGCGGGATAATATGTGAGATTATCCTTAAACCCAACACAGTACTTTGGTTTTTGTTTCTTTGTTTTTTTTTTTTTTGTTGGGTTTTTGCTTTTATAGCACACCAGTGTTTTGTACCAAAACCAAACCACCAAGATAGAGGAAATAATATGCTGCTAGCTTCAATTATTATCCCGTTTTGATATGGAAGAAGTAAAAGGATTATGTAATATGCTTTTTTAATTGGCTAAAATATCTCCCTCTTTTTTACTTTCACTTCGTTTATGTTTTCTTATAAATTTGGGGCGCAAGGTTATGGATAAAGTAAGGATGGTTATGTATCGGGAAATAGAATTTATGGTTATATGTACTCTAGGTTGATAATTAGGAAACTATTGCTCCTAATTTGTCATATATGAATGTATCACCTAAGCGAATAAGTGAATTTCTTTTTTAAATCTTTTTGATGTCTTTTGGTATTTATTTAAAACTTTATGTTTGTCATGCCAAATAAACAAAAATATAAGTATTTATCCAAAAAAGGAAATAAGTACATATACTCCTCTTATAAAAATGAGGCATCCGGCAACACTCAAAACAATTAAACTTATGTATAATTTATTTTATAAAATTACCAATTAAAATGGCTTTTTTTTTTAATGTATAAAAAATATTTTGACTAAAAAAATATGCAAAATACATAATTTAAAAAGTTTTTCTTTTAAAAAATACATGAATTTTTTATTTTCTAATTCTTATACTTCAATCGTTAGTTTTATCATTATTATGAAATAAAAATAAATAGGATATATATAAAATTATTTTTTAAATATCAAATTTACAAATAAATACAAATCAAATAAAAATAGATAAGACAAATAAGTTACAAATTAAAAAAAAAAAATTCCACTTAAGTTAGACATTATTAAAACGTTTTGAAATTACTAAGTCGCTCAATATTTAGAGAGATAATATGAAGTTGTTAAAAAAATATATTAATAACAAGACCTTATAAGAGACTTTTGCAAATGAATGACCAAGATAATTCTAATTTAATACTGCAAATTAATAATATCTATAACTACCATTGAAGACAGAGATAGAACTTTTAAACTAATGGCACATCCTTATTTAAGTAAATATTGGAAATGCCTACTAAATTATACTCACTTTTACATTGCAACTTATATACACAAAATGATTTTAATATGTACATATGTGACACTTTTAATGTTCATTAGAAAGACTCTCATAAGAAAATATTGATTGAAAAAATAATTATCATACGCAATGTGCTGTAATTATTATTTACTATTTATATAATAAAATCAAAATATTTACAACATAAGTATTGCAATTATAATGAATAACTATTAATAAATAAATAGCATTTTGGAAAATTTACTAATTTAATTTTTATTTTATAATTAATGAAATTTAATTTTATTATTTTTTGAGAAAAATATAGAATAACAAGAAAGAAAATGACTTTAATGGTTATATAAGAATAAACACAATTTGAAAAAATAAAACTAACTTTAGTAGGACTATAACTTTTCATCATATGCATAGAAATACATATGTTAACCATTGAGTTATGTGTAGTTTTATTAAATATTTTACTCTCAAAAATTTAAATAATATAACTCTTATTCATTTTTCAATAAATTAAAAAAATTTTCTTTTAACATGGAGAGGAGGGGGCTAAGGCCCCTTCTAGACTCTCGCCACAATAAACATATCCAATTTTATGCATCTATTAAAATGTTTTGAATTTAAACACATGTAAAAGCAAGGTTTACTAAGAAGTAATTAGATTAGGGGATTAGAGCTTTGATGGGCTACAAATTCGAGCTCTAGATAAATTATCTATGGCATATACATACTCCTTAATCTAATATGATGATATCATTATTGCATCTTCAATATTGGACCCTTGATTGTTCTGTATTCCTTTTCAAGTTTTTAACTAATATCCTTTTCCTTATCATAGTAATGATAATCCTCAATAACTATCCATCTTACTTTAGCAAAACATAGCTCTTAGTATTGGTTCCTCCATTCTTAGGGTAACTTAACATATATTGGTTAGAATCTATAATTTCTAAAATCTAATGGGATTTTGATAGCTATTGTAAATTATTCAGCTTCAATTTGTCTCCCAAAAAAGATAGGTACCCCATTAAATCTTTTTTTTTCTTTCTTCTCCATTAATTAAAACCAATCGGGTTGCTCTATACTTTTCTATGACTTGCATTATTGTAATGGACTTTATGGCCTAAGTCATCTTCTTGATCACTAGTGTCGTACAATAGGACATTTTTTTGGCAATCAAATGCAATTGAATTGAAGAATTATCATCTAATGTCAAATTCATAGTGATTGATAGCAACTACCTCTATAGTTCCACTCCTTGCCGATTGTCGATGCTAAACTCCATATATTAGCAACTTCTGACATCAAGAATTTTATGACGTTTACTCTCATAAGCTGAGATTACTCCCTCCACCATCCACCTAAATTTATCAACAACTTCCTTGCAAATGAATAAATGTGAAAATCCCGTATCCATCGCATTTATCTTCCTCCAACGTCACCTTAACTTTTTAACTACTCGTATCTTGGAATTTCATACCAAATAGAAATCACAACGTGCCAAGTTAGGCCATTTCACCCTCATCCAATTCATCCTTTGCTACTAGAGCAGCTGAACATTTCTTTCTTTAGTCACTGTCGAACACTCAGTCGCAACATGCCCTCTATAATGCATGGAAGATGGAGATAGCCATTTGGTACTTTTTTTTTTTTTTTATAAATACGTGTGAAAATACTATATGTGAATTCAAGATTTCATTTAAGAAAAAATGGGAAAAAGAACACTAAATCAATACTTCTAAATATTAATAGCAAATTATAAATATATCCCTTATGAATATCCTTAATTTCAAAGTGCGATTTAACTTTCACAACTTTTAAATATATACACATACACTATAAAGTGTTGCTATAATATTAGGGTCATTGCTATTTATGATCCGTTAGCAATGGTTCTAGAGTTTTAATAATGATTTGAAAGTATTTGCATATTTTCAAAAATGATAATAATGATCTCAAAGTATTTGGACATTTTAAAAAATGATGTATTCCTAGCAATGGTTAGGGTCTCTTTGACTTCTTTGATAATTTAGCAGTGATACCTAAAAAACAATATTATAAAAGATATTCTTTGTCGTCTACAAATTAAACAGAAGCAAAATTAAAGCCTAAAAGCTAAAGCTATTTCCTTTTCTTGTTTCCCCTGTAAGACAGAGGAAGTAGGTTTAGTTAAATAACATTATATTATCACATGGATTCATCTTAAACGCAAAACCATTTAAAGAACTTTAAAGTAACTCAATACAGAAGGAAGCATCCTCTTTTGACAAGATAACTAAAAGATACAAGAAATTCTGGTCACAAGTCCATCCTGCCATGAGGAAGACCGACACCAAAAGAGACTAAACGAAACTGGAAACAAAGAGAGGATTACAAGTGATGTTTACCCATGTTATTATGACTCTTGTAGTATTTACCACATCATTGGATTTCCATAGAAACATGAACCATCTCTGCCAGGATCAAACACAATTTATAAGGATTAATGAAAATGAAAGCTCTGAAAAATTGATATCACAAATCCATTCATCCAGCTGTTTATAAATCTCCAAAATCGTCATCCGGTATCTCTTCTGTGCTTTTATCTTGCTCCTCACTAGAATTTGATCTCTTTGTCTCTTCATCAGTTGCTCTTGGAGCATCATCTTTATGAGACTCCTGGAGATTCAAATTTGATAGCGAGTTTGTAGCAGAGTTGGCCACAGCCGAAACAGGTTGTAATGTTGCTGGGGGAGGTGGTGGAGGTTCGAGACATATATTCTGCTCTTTCTGGTTACTTTTCTCATCAGACGATGGATTGTTCAGACCTTGTTCTGTGGATTTTGACTTCACAAGCTGACCGCTTTTCTGTTGATTTAAGAAAGAGAGATTCCATTAGTATGCATGATCAAATTCAATACGTGAGCTTCAGCACAGGTCTAAACCCTTACTGTCTTCATTTTAAGTACAAGTTTTTCTCCATCTTTCAAACTATATTCAACCAAGGGTGTATGCTGGTAATGTTGTTCCATCTCCTCCGCAGTTTTCTTTTTGTTCACATACCTTCAAAGGAAAAAATTTGTCAATGTAAATATTTAAAAGGCATAGCTAATATCAAATCCAGCAAGCACTAGATCATAAGCATGGAAAAATCCATTGCAAGAAATGAGAAGTGTGGAATTGTAAAGATTGAAGAAGTAAGATTGCAGAATTTACTTCACATGGTCATGCAATGCTGCCTGGAAGTCATAAGCTTCTGTTCTTTCCCGGAACCCAATGCCTATAAAAGCATGCCTAACTCGAACGCCTGGATCACATCATAGAAGCAAGGACATGAAATAATTTTCATAATCTAGAAATAGCAGCACAGCATGCAGCGGATGTAGAGCATATTCTTTAGTTGGTCTACATTTAGCCATTATCTCTCCATAAAAAAATGCTTCGCTTCCTTAAGATCAATTTTTTCTTAGATATCATAATAAGATTATTGGAGGTAAAGGGGATGTAGCAACATAACTTTGAAGTTGAGTAAGAGGATGCCACTGAAAATGAAAAATGTGAAATAAGAGGATACACTCACCAATATTCTCTTCTACACGGAGAACAAAATACCTGCAGGATAAAGTAAACCTATATTAGCTCAGTATCCTTTCTTTTCACAGAATAGAGAAGGTGGAAGATAGCTCAGCAGAGAAGAACTTAAATCACATTTATCAAAACCTATGAATGACAAAACAATAATTCACGTTAAATATGACGATACCATGATTAAAATAACTTTCAAGCATCTATCATAATATTTTAAATGCTATTAAAATCTGAAAAAAGGATTTGTTGCATCAAAATTAACTCAACCTGCTACTGTCAATTACAGATTCCACAGGATGTGGTTCTCCATTTCTCAAGAAAGCCCGGGCATACACTTCACCTAAATTTATGAAATGTCAAGAGAACAGATTATCGACAGTGCATATAATATATAATACATAACCTATCATGCAGGAAAAGGTCAACTATAAAATCACCCGTAGTTTTGTCTTCAAGTCTGATTATGCACTCTTCACCCTTGCTGATTACTTTTAACATTCCCTCCCAGGCCCATTTGTTGACATTCCATTGTCAGCCCTAAATATAATAGTACACAAACAACTCCTAATATTTAGTAGAGATTAGCAGCATTAATGAATGCGAAGCCTACGGTCAATCACATAACACATTAGCATATTTACATAAACCTCACATCAAAGAAAAGGTTGACACAAGAACCAAAGATTACAACAAGTAATATGTGTTTATGTGCATGACTAGGGACATCACACCAAATATGTCAAATCAGTATCCGATATGCCTTCCATATGGAAAGGTTAAGGGCATAAGAGAGTGAGTGAAATGTGAATGTAATTGAGCAAAACAAGTAAGTCCTGGAAAAGACTCAAATGGCTTGGGGAATTAAGACTAGGACTTTGCACTCTCATACCTAGAAAATAGCATTTGCTGTCTATTTTGTTCCCCTAAATTCACCCTGATGAGCATTTAAAACAATTTCTCAAACTTACAAGAAGGATTGTCAGGATTTAGGGTTTACATGTAAGGGACAAGTAATTTATTTCCAGCATTATATCCATTCATTAGCGACCCCAACTAAAAATTAAAAGGTAACAATGAAAAACAACATTACTTCATCGTCTAAGCAATGCAACTCCTGTAAACTTTGCTTTCTACTACTTAAAGAAAACAGAAGAAATTTGATTCCGTGTACCATAAGAAGAACAAAGTATCATATGCTTATTTTGTTCAGGGAAGCATATGGCATTGTCTCAATAACAAAGAAATGAAGGACAGACTTTGGGTGGTAAAAGAAGGCATGAAGACAAGTGGTATGATCTAGCCTAATCAAAGACCTTCGAAAGTTCCTAGGCCAAGAACCAAACAGCCATTTCCCATGGTTGACTGGAAATTCCAGCAGAAAAATCATCAATTATTTATGGAAACAGACAGTAAAGGAAATTCTAGGTTGCACAGCCATAGTTAAATTTCTAGTTCACTTGCCAACTGCTTTAGACATAGTTTTATTACTAAATATATCAACCTGAAAAGATCACTATTTCAAAGATGAATAGACCATCTAAAGAAAGAAGGAAGCATAACTGACAAGGCTAAGTATCTTTCAACACTTCCATATATTATAGAGAGACCCCTAAAGCTATTCAAAATTGAAGAGATTGTGATTGCTTAAGGGTGTCTTCAATCACAAGCATGAAAGAGTTTCTTTAAATCAACTCAACTCAAACACAGAGAAATAAAGGCACACATATATTTATCATAGTTTGGGTAGTGAGGTAGTTAGCTGTAGGATGCTGCGGTTTTCCTTAGGGGTATCTAGAAAAAGTAAGATAAATTCAGTTAAAAGATAGAAGTACATCAATCTAAATGTCCTTAGATATTAGTTCGCAACTACATGGCCCACATTCCATACTTCTTCTCAACTCCATTAAACCCATATGATTAGAACAATCAAGATTACATAACCTACAATAATGGAAAGTTTGCATCTTCAAAAGGCGCTATGAATCCTAAACATATGATGAACTGGTTACCAATTTCATTATTCAACTTGAAATCAAAATGTGAATGCAACCCAATTCATCAATTTTAACAAAGTCGCATGACTCTTATGATCATCCATTTCTCTAGAAATGGCTCAAGAACTTTGGGTCTCTATCGAAGATTATACTTCTTGGTATGCCGTGCATCTGCACAATCTCCTGTAAGAAAAGAGAAGTAATAGTCGAAGTATTGTTAGTTTTGGTGTAGGGTACGAAGTGTGCTATCTTACTGAACTGATTTACGGCAACCATTATAGAATCTTTGTCTCAAGCAGTTCGTGGTAGTTCGAGAATAAAGTCCATGCTCGATTTAGTTCACGGCCTCATCGGGATAGGTAAGGGCATTGCTTTCTCTTGTTTGGCTTGGCACTTAGCCATTTTGCACATAGTACAGCTTTCGACAACTCGATGCACATCTCTCTGCATCCTCAGCTAAAAGAATCGGTTATTTAATAATTTACAGGTCCTCCTCTCTCTAAAGTTTTTAGAGAGTTTTCTGTTGTGGGCTTTCTTGACTAATAATTCCCATAGGGAACAAGTTCGCGCGTACAGTTTCCACCCTCGGAACAGATAGCTATCCTTCACATAATACTCATCCACTGTCCTCCTATCTATGCATCACAAAATTATTGGCCCAAAGTATGGATCCTCAGAATACTGCTTTTTAATACTCGCAAACCTAAACAGCCTAGTCTACAGTTTTGATAAAAGCGCATGTCTCCTCGAAAGGGCATCTGTAACTACGTTGCTTTTTCCTTGCTTGTACTTAATTACAAAATCGAATCCTTCAAGGAATTCAATCCATCTCGTTTGCCGCTTCAACAACTTGGTTTGACTTCGGAGGTACTACAATAATTCATGGTCAGTATATATAACAAATTCTCTCGACAATAGGTAATGTTGCCATACTTACAGTGTTTGGATTAGTACCAAAAGCTCTTTGTCATACACGGAATAATTCAACTGAAGATTTCGAAGCTTTTTACTATGAAAGGCAATTGGTCGACCTTCTTGCATCAAAACAGTGCCTATTCCAATGCCTGATGCGTTGTACTTTAGCTTAAAAATTTTGTCAAAGTCAAGTAGTACTAATACCGAGGAGGAAGTCAACCTCTCCTTGATTTCGACAAAACTCCTCTCTTCCCTTTCTCTCTATTGGAAGTCGGTGTTTTTCTTTGTTAATTCAGTAAGTAGTGCAGTGAGGGTGTTGAAATTCCTTATGAACCTTCGATAAAGTTCCGACTTACATTGGAGAGTATATCCCCTGCAAGAAGAAGATCAATAATACATAAGGTGTAAAAAGAGCAGTAAAACAACCAGCAATGACAAGTAAACATAGCAAAGTAAGTACATTTAGGGCAAGAGTTAGTAAACAAACAAGAAAAGAGCCACAAAGATCCAACATAAGGAGTAGATCCAGCAAGGACCGATGTTCACAATACAATAACAAAAATTAAAGAGTAGCCAAAGGCCAAGTCCTTAAACAAAAAACATAATAAAGGTAAATAGAAAGTTGAAGTGCATAGTTAAATGGTAGGAAGATCATCGTTTTGAGTTGGAGGAGGAAAAGGACAAGAAGGGTAATGGGAGTTCAGTTAAAAATGACTGTAAAGCCCTTGAAACCTACTGTGTAAATAATCATGAATGTCCTCCTGAATCTGATTGAAGCACATCTTTGAGTATTGATAAAAAGGATGCTAGGATGCTAAAAGAGCAGTCGGATCAAAAGAGGGGAACCTATAGTCGGGTAGAGGCTACTAAGAAGATCTCTTAGGTGGAGGAGTAGCAACATGGCTTGGAGTCGCACCAGATTGGGTATAAGTACTAGGATTACTTAGTTCATCAAAAGATGTAATAGGATCTTATGGACCGCGCTCAAAGCTAAGATCAAGAGGAGGAAGGTCTTTCCTCCTAACCCAGTCGTTCTTCGATTTCTTCCAAATTCATCTACAAATATCAATCAACTCAAGGTACTTAACCCAAGCAACCCGTGGAGGTAAAGGAAATTGGATACCCTTTCTGATGAGCAGTTATGTAACCAATCACCCAAAGCGAAGGAAGGCTTGAGATGGGTTATTGATAATATGTTTAAAGCATTGAACTACGATACTAAAGAAGTCAATATGCTTGTTCATGATCAAATAATATAAAATCCATAAATCTTGAAGAGTGACATTAGATTGCTGTCCTCGATGGAGGCAATTGTAAGCCCTAAAGCCAAGCTAAATAACCATAGGTTTGAGCTTAAAACCCAAGGTTTAGGGCGATCGGCTAAAGGATTCGATCAAACCCAAATTATAAACTATTTAGCAAAATACCAGTAAAAATGACCCTATAAACTTAAATTTAAGAAAATAAGTAGTAAAATAGGAGACTATAAAATTTTCAAATTTTAAGCATAATAACTGCTAATTACCGAAAAGGCAAAAAGTGTAATAAAATAACTAATAAATTATTAGAGATAGATTATATGTATACTAAAAATTTTAGAATGACCAAAATAATATTTAGGAATGTTCACGTGTACCCTACATGTATTTACGTGTAGATAAAAATACGCGTAATTAGTGAAATAGGCCGAAAACTAAGTAAATAATTAAAGAAAAATACAAAATAATTATAGAAAAATCAGAAAAAAATCAGAAGAGGATAACTGAAGCAAGATCAGGTCGTGGCAGGTTCAAATCAGAAAAAGAAAAATTATCCAATAAGAATTGGACAAACAAAAAGCCAAAAATCAAGGAATTGGGGCAAAATCCCATGAAATTAATGCACATTAAATTCTATAATTGTCTATAAATAAGGAAAAAAATTCCAGAAGTCATTTGGCCAGTTTGAAATCTGAGAAAAATCGAAACACTAAAAAAATCGAGAGAAAATCCAGAAAAAAAGAAAACTGTGCAGATTAGCAAGGTGAACTAAAACCACCACCCACCACCACCCACCACCACCACCTTACACTAGAACCACCGCCTGGACCGGCCGACAGCCTTGGACCGGGTTTGGACTGCCAGAAAGCTTCGAACCGGATAGTCATTTATTCATCCTGATTTTTGTATAATTTTGTAAAATTAGTTATTTTGCCCAGAAAATTATGAAACTTGTTATTCTGAGGTTTTATTGTATGTAGATTTAGGGAAAAATATTGATTTAGTTTAATTATGTCTGGAAATATAGGGTCCTTAACAAATTGTTCAAAACCGAACATGATTAAACCGGAAATTAAATAGGCTTAGGGATGTAGTTTGGGGCTCAAAATTTTTTTGTAGGATTCTCATATGATGTAGAACAGTGCTATGAAGCCATTTTTTTTAAATTAATTTTCAAAAATTTTAAGTTAATTTTTAGCCCTAAAATGATGGTAAAATTAGGTGATTTAGAATTAATTAGGTGATTAGGATGTTAATTACTGATTTGGGTCTTAATTAGATGTTTAAGGAAGTTAATCTCTGCAGTAGAACCCTAATCCTAGCCTTTAGGTACTAAGTATGGTTAATTAGGGAAATTAGGTAAAGAATATAAGAAATTAGGAATATGTGAAAATGTAAATTAATAAATCTAAAAAAATAAAGTTATTTAGATAATATTATAATTGAAATCAGAAAAATAATAAATCTGAAATAATATTTAATTTTAAGTAAATATCTCAAAATGTAAGATTTTTACACATCGGGAATAAATCCGATACCTCAATTAGGGTTAGCGTGTACCGAATAGTTTAGAATACCAAAATTACGACCCAATAGGATATTTGAATACCCGAGCATAAGGTGATTAATGTCACATTGGGATTTGAGCCTAATTACGACTTAGGAATTAAAACTAGAATCTAGTTTAGGAGCCGAACCCCGAAATAGAATACAACGAATTATTAATACGTTGTAGGTATACATGAGGAAAATGAGTTACATTATAAATTAGAATAAGAATTCATAAAATATAAGTACTAAAAGAACCTATTTGTATTATAGGACACCCAAAAACAAATCAACTCGTAACTAGAGGATCAAGCGATTGAGCAAATTCAAGTAAGTTGGGTTATTGCTTATTGTAATAGAGTACTAGTTTTGTAGTACTCGGAGACTTAGGCTTGTATATGATTATGAATGTAAGTAGCTTGTGCATATGCTTGATGTATCTGAATTTTTGCTGGAATTTGTATTGTGAATGATTTTGTGACTGATTGAATTGGTATGAACTTGTTGAACACCCTAACCGGAATTTAATCTTAGTCGACCCTAATAACCGAAAATGTCATGCATTGCAACCCGTTAGGGGATCATAGGACTCTCCAACCAAATACCGACCCTTTCGAAAGGGATAGCGCAGGATTGCAAAATGGTCCCTTCTTCATCCTCAGTCGAACTAAGTGACAGGAGAGGAGGTCGCGGTGGGGGTGAAGTCAATGGTTCGAAGGTAGTCGCGGGAGGAGCGAGGTCTCCATTGCACAAGTCTGGGTTTGGTTGTGAGCTGCTGCATAACATAGAACTCCTCAACCCGGATCGGAGCGGGTGAAATTTCTCTGATTTCACAACGGACCGGACTACGTTGTGCGATGACACTTGATTGTTGCATTGCATGAAAATAATTGTTTGATAACCCTGTTTGTGCTTGTATGCATTCATGAGTCTCCAATTCAACTTACTGAGCTGTAGTTGCTCATACCCTTATAGATCCTTTTGCAGGTTCTGATTTGTGATCACTACAAGTATTATGCCGCCCTACAATTATTCAGAGGTTAGTCCTTTTGAAGCCAGGGGTGTGAGGATCAAGTTACTTAATATAATGTGTGACTAGAATGACCATGTAATTAGGAATGAAAGACTAATAGTTATTATGTAATCTAGTAGAATGTGGTGATTATGTATAACTTCCTGGGAAGCTCTGTGGACTTATTTATAATTATCTATGTTTTATAGAACCTTGTGATAATTATCATAATTGTTGTATAATTATTAATCGAACTGTTTACTTCAAAGCGAGTAGTCGTCGACGCCTTGTGTAGATTATCTCTATGGTAAGAACTGTGAGGCTAGTTACTATCATAGAATGGTTTACACGGCGGGACTGTTGTGACTTCGGGACTTCGGGGCGTAACAGCAATAGCTATGAATAACAATATGGTAGAGGATTTTGGATCTAAGATTTAGTCAAATGGCTGCTAACTTTTTTGCCTTGCCCTAATTTCCTCTAATAGTCTTATATTTGAATACTCTCTCATAGAATTTTACCCCATAATAATTGATATTTACTTCTGATCCTTCAATAGCAGCACCAATAAGGCCATAGATATCCTTAGGAGTAATAGTAATCAAAGTACCATAAACATAGGTGTAAGGACACTATGACGTATTTCATCACCTGGATTCATTTTCAATTTAAGCTGACGTTGATCATCTAGAGAGTTCGACATGTTACAATAAAAATATTTAAAAGTATCATCATGTACCTCCTTATGAAGTCGAAGAATGTTAAGGACATGATTGGTGATGACGTTGGGAAAAGCCGCAATGAGAAACTCCTTGAGCACCTCCTGATCGTTGGTATCAACTTTGAGGTTAGTAAACTTCTTGAATCATTGGGTATGCTGGCGTGAAGGAAATAGTTGGTGGTCATAAGTCGAGGGTGTGAGACTATGAGCAATGCGCGATGCCATGGTTGGTTAAAGATGTATAGATGGGTATGGGCGTGCGTGGTGAAGAAGATGAGGGAGATGGGTAAAGGTGTATATGATAGTAGGGAGAGTGCAAGTGATCGAAGCTGGCATGACAGTAGAGGCGTATGGATGATGTGTGGTGGCATGATGGTTGATGGGTATAGTTAGAAAGAGAAAGTGAGGAAATGAAGAAGAAGAAGGAGAAGTTAGACGTAATGAGAAGAGAGAAAGATAGGTGAAAGAGCGGGGAGTTGATTTAGGGAAGAAAAATGAGATTTTGATGGAGGTGAAGTAGTGAATGGAAGAGAGAGAAAGGGGCTAGGGTTTGAAGGGAAGAAAAGGGGGTTTTACAAGAAGATAAAGGGAGAGAGATGGTGTGGCAAGACTTAAGTTGCACCTAAAAACTGATGAACTAGTATGTTAGTATGGTAAGGAGCCGGCATGCTAGTGATGCGAATAGAACCAAAAGTGAATGCTTAATTAGGGGAGTATACCGGCATGTTGGTGGTGAGGTGGATCAGTATGCTGGTTCTTTGAATAGAACCGAAGTTGGCTTCCTATTTATTTGAGTAAGCTAGTAAGCTAGTGGGTAAGGATACCAGGATGCCAGTTAGAGGATTAGAACTAAACTCGATTTGCTATCAAGGAGAGTACATTGGTAAGCCAGTGACTTGGTGAACCGGCATGTCAGTTGTCTGCAATTTTGTAGAAAATTAGTGTGGTCCTATTTTATTAAGCTAAGTTGCCAATTCAAATTGATTTTTAAGGATTTAATGAACATTTTAACACTTCAAGCAAGTTTATTTGAGTACGTTAAGGCTTAAGAAACTTAAATTTTAACTAGATACCAAAGATGTAGCCAAATCAAATTCATTAAACCATGTAATTCATCATCAAGTAAAAGTGTTCACGTATGAGCAAATTATGTATATAGGCATTGAGATTTTGCACACCAATACTTTAACCAAATTTCAAATATATGTTTGAGCATAGTAGGCATAAATTATAGCTTTAAAGCTCTATAAATTGTAAAATCATTACTTGAGTTTCTTAATTATGCAAGTGGCTAGAGAGCAAGTGGAGATCTTTTCTTAATATTTAAGAGGAGTTCATACTTCAAATATGTTAAAAGATTGTAAGAGGCACAAAAGATACATGATCAAGCCAAGCGATATCCATATAGGCAAGAAATGCTCCATATTGCACTTAGAACCTAAAAAGGGTCTAGAAAGGTCAAATATGTACAAAATTCAAATCAAGCTAGTTTGACCACTTAAACATGATTTGGGGATGAAAATAAACATGTGAAGCCCGGTTTTGGGCACGAAACTCGATACATGATAAATTTGTGCATTCGAGAACTTGAATATTATATGAGTGCCTTCAAGTGTACTCAAAACATGTTAAATGTGACATTGTGACATTTAATGCATAAAAACCATATGATCATGTCTCTTATACATCATAGTATGATTTTTGCCCATCAACTTACTTAGCAAGTTAATTTTATTCAAAAATGCTATGTTGCTTCTTATGTGTTTAGCACTCATTTTGCATGGTCATTCCTAATTCTCTTTTTAGAGTATAAAACCTTTTCTCACTCAAGGGTTTTGTAAAGATATTAGCTATTTGATTACTAGTGTCAACAAATTCTAAGAAAATATCATTGTTTTGCACATGATTATGAATATAGTGATGTCTAATCTCTATATGCTTAGTTTTAGAATGTTGAATTTGATTTTTGGTCAAGTTTATAGTACTTATATTATCACATCTTATTAGAACATTGGTGAATTCTAAACCATAGTTAAGTAATGTTTGCTTTATCCATAGTACTTGGGTATAACAACTGCTAACTGCTACATATAGCCTCAGTAGTAGAGAGTGCTATTAAGTTTTGTTTTTTTGAATACCTTGATACTAGCGAGTTACCAAGGAAATGACATGTGTCCTTATACTTTTTTGATTGACTTTGCAATTGGCGAAGTCGACACCAAAATATCCAATAAGATCAAATAAGCTGAGCTTAGGATACCATAAGCCAATTTCAATAGTACTTGCAAGATACTTGAAAATGTGTTTTACCTCATTCAAATGATTCTTTAGGGCAAGATTGAAATTATACACATAGATACATAATAAACGTGATATCAGGCCTAAATGCAGTTAAATATAGTAGACTTCCTATTATGTCCCTATACATCTTTTTACAGATATTCTTTCCACTCTCGTTTTTATCAAGTTTTAAAATGGTACTTGTTATAGTTGGTTTAGTCTTATAATTTTCCATTTTGAACCTTTTTAAGAGCTCCCTAGTATGTTTAACTTGGTTGATAAAGATTTCATCTTTGGTTTGCTTAACTTGAAAACCTAAGAAATAGTTGAGTTCTCTCATCATACTTATTTTAAATTCATTTTTCATGCATTGGACAAACTCATTAACTAAATCTATGTAAGTAGCACCAAATACAATGTCATCTACATATATTTAGACAATTAATATATCATCATTACGTTGCTTAATGAATAGTGTTATGTCAAGTTTTCCTCTAGTGAACTCATTCTTTATTAAGAAGCTACTTAATCTTTTGTACTAAACTCTAGGAGTTTACTTAAGTCCATGCTAAGCTTTATTAAGCTTATATACATGTTTTGAGAATTCACTATTCTCAAATCCCTGTAGTTGCTCCACATATACATTTTCTTTGATGTAGCCATTTAGAAAAATACTTTTAACATCTATTTGATATAGTTTAAAGTCTTTATATGTAAATGCTAAAAGCATTTTAATGGCTTCTAATGTAGCAACTGGAGCAAAGGTCTCATCGAAATTAATTCCCTCTTCTTGGTTATAGCTTTTTGCAACTAGACATGCCTTGTTTTTTGTTACTAATCTGGTTTTATCAAACTTGTTTCAAAAAACCCATTTTGTTCCAATTACCGATCTGTCTTTTGATTTAGATACTAAGTTTCATACCTTATTTCTAGTAAATTAATTTAGCTCTTCTTGGATAACTTGAATTCAAAATTCATTTTTTAGAGCTTCATCTACGTTTTTTTGGTTCAAGTTAAGATAGGAACACTACATTATGTAGATTCTTAAGTGAGGCTCTAGTTTGTACCCTATTGGATGGTTCTCTTATTATTAGATCCTTAGGGTAATTTTTCATAAACTTCCATTCTTTAGGTAAATATAAGTTAGAGTTGTTAACAATTCCATCTTGCTTAGAGGATTTCTTTTCAATTGAGTTGGATTAATTCTCATTAAGACCAAGATTGTCTAAATGAGCACTAATGTTTTCTATTTCATCATATGTATATGTATCATCAAATGTAATGTGAGTTGACTCTTCTATAATAAGAGTTCTCTTATTATATATTCTATAAGCTTTACTAGTAAGTGAATAACCAAGAAAGATGCATTCATCCGACTTTGAATCAAATTTTTCTAATTGTTCCTTTCCGTTATTAAGAATATAATATTTTGTTCCAAATGGATGAAAGTATGATATGTTAGGTCTTTTGTCTTTCCAAAACTCATAAGGGGATTTCTTAAGGATTGGTCTTATGAAAACGTGGTTTGATATGTAACAAATTGTATTAACGGCATTAGCCCAAGAGTATTTAGGTAGGGTATTGTTACAAAGTATAGTTTTAGTCATTTCTATAAGGGTCCTATTTTTCCTTTCAGCAACTTTATTTTGTTGTAGGGTCCTAGGTGCCAAGAAGGTATGTTCTATTTCATTTTTATTACAAAAACTTCCATTTCATGATTTTCAAATTCTCTCCCATGATCACTTCTTATTAAGACAATAGGAAGACTTTTTTCATTTTAGACCTTCTTCTTATAATTCAAGAATACATGATATGTTTCATCTTTATTGGTAAGGAAGAAAGTCCAAGTATATCTAGTGAAGTCATCAACTATGACCAAGGTGTATTTTTTCCCTCCTAAACTTAAGTATGGATTAGACTAAATAAATCCATGTGTAGTAGTTAGAGTGATCTAGAAATTGAGATGTCATCTTTTGATTTGAAAGATAACTTAGTTTGTTTACCATATTGATATGCTTAACATGTTCTATCTTTATCAAAACTAATCTTAGGTAATCCTTTAATATGATTCCTTTTGGCTAGTTTTGATAAGACATCCATACTAACATATCCTAACTTCGTATGCCATAACCAACTATTATTGTTTTGAGTAAATAGATAAGTTTAAAGATAACATGAAAACACATTGAAGTCTATTTTGTAAATGTTTCCTCGTCTTTATCTCTTAAAATGGATTTGGTCATTGTTAATGTTTTCAATAAAATAATTTGATGCAATAGATAACTTTGTATCCTATACCACACAATTGACTAATACTAAGTAAATTATGTTTCAAATTATCAACAAGTAACACATGCTTAATAGTAAGATCATTATTAGTGCAAATATTACCTTCACCAATAACATAAGTTTTCTAGTTGTCTCTGAAGGTCACGCTTCTTCCATCCTTCAAGTCTATAGATGTAAACTTAGATGTATCTCCCATCATATGTCTAGAGCAACCACTATCCAAGATCCATTTGTTATCATGCCTTGAAGGGTCCTACAAAACAAACGGTTATTTTTTTAGTACCCACTTTAGTTTAAGTCCTTTTGGGTTAGTTGTTTTAATGTAAGCCTATTTTTTAGGGACCAAACCATTTTACTTTTGTTATTTTGGGAGAGATTGCAACATAATGCACATGTATGCGCAATATGTCCATATCTTCTACAATAGTTGCAAGTTTTATTTGATGCCTTAACAAAGTAACTTTTGTATGATTTATACACATTCTCTTTAATATGACTTATTTTAGTTTTGTCTAAACCTAGCCTTTGTGTTCCAAAGATTTTATCCAAAGTCTTTTCATCGTCTACAAATTTTGCCATTGGTTTCCTTGAATCATCTAAGCTAGATCTTAGAATCAAGTTTTCAATTTCAAGACAACTTAGTTTGTCAATCACACATTCATCATCTTTTGTCTCGAGTTTTAGTTCTTTTATTCCCCTTTCAAAATTCTCGTTGGCTTTTTTTAATGTATTATTTTCATCCATCAATTCATTATTTATAGTACTTAGCTTTACATTTTCTTTTGTCGATTTCTCATTTTCAAATTTCAAGTATTCATTTTCTTCTTCTAATCCTTCTTTTGTATCAACTACTTTATTATATTCACTTTTGATAATATCAAACTCATCACCTACTTCACTCATCATTTGCTTCAACACTTTATTCTTTTTTTGCACTTTTATGAATTCTTTCAACAACTCATCATATATACTCCTAAGTTCATTAAAGGAAGAGTCATGTGAAGGAGAGAATACCTCATCATTGGGAGCCATAAAGCAAGTTTTATTGTCAGAGTCGCTGGAGTCTCCATCACTCCAAATAGCTTTTATACCTTTCCTTTTTAACTCTTTATCAGCCTTCTTAAGCAATGGACAATATTATTGAATATATCCCAACTTTTAACAATTATAGCATTTGATAACTTCTTTCTTCTTCTTCTTGAACTTAGAAGGTAATCCATGTCCATCCTTATTGAATTTCATAAACTTTTTAAACTTCTTTGCTAACATTGCAATCTCATCATTGTCTTCATTATCTTCTTCACTTGAGTTCTCCTTCATGACTTTTAGAGAAATTATTTTCTTTCTAGAATCCTCTCCTTATCTTTTTTACTATCTCATGTGTTTTAAGTGTTCTAAGGAGTTGCTCTTTTGACATTTCATTGAGATCATAAGCTTCTTCAATAGCGGTTCTCTTAGCTTTCTAATTTCTTAGTAAAGACCTAAGAATTTTGGAATTTATCTTAAGATTAGTAAATGGCTTTCTAAGAACACTTAAGAGATTAATGATATTAATAAACCTATTATGCATCTCATTGATTGTTTCGTTTGAATCTATTCTAAAGTTCTCAAATTGTCCACATAATAAGCTTATTTTTGCATCTCTTAATTTACTGGTTCCTTCATATGTGCTTTGTAATTCATCCTATATTCCTTTGATACTTTTACATGTATATATTCTATTGAAGTTATTTTCATTTATAGCATAATGCAAAATATTCATAGTAACTTCATTTAGATCAAATAATTTTCAATCATCATTCGAGTAATCTCTTTCTTTCTTTCTTTTTTTTTTTTTCCTTCTATCTTAAATAGTCCTTAGTTAACTACATGCTATAAGAGTCTATTTTGTACTTTTAAGAATATGGACATCTTACATTTCCAATATGTTAAGAGAGAATGCCTATTAATTGCTTGTCTTTTAAAAAAGCCTAATACATTAGATGCCATGATCTTTGCTCTAATATGTAATTAAGCAAGCAATTAGAGACTAGCTCTAATACAAATTGAAGATCATTAGGCTAAACTTAAAAATTGGGGAGAGGGTGGGGTGGGGGTTAATTGAGTTCTAAGATAATATGTAATTCTTTTTCAATATATCCAAATAAATGCAATCATAAGAATAATCAAAACATCAATAGAATAATAATAAGTACAAAAGTTAAAGGAGATAGGGATAGAAAAATTTAAGCTCAGATATAACGTGAAATTTGGATCGCCTTCTAGTCTCCACGGACTCACAATGCCTCCAATCGAGGACTTTACTATACTTATTAATTTCTCAACTCAATGCTCCAAAAGCTATACAAGCTTACACAATCTGTTTTACATACAACTAACTCAAGTATAACACTTTTCTCTCAAGATTGCAAACGTGAGAACTTTCAAACACAATGTAAACCCTACAACCAGCCACTCGAGATTTTGATCGGTTGAAAGATCCGATCGAACGTAAATTATAAAATAAAGCTAGAAATATTAGTAAAAATGACCTTGTAAACTTAAATTTAAGAAAATAAGTAATAAAATAGGAGACTATAAAATTTTCAAATTTTAAGTATAATAATTGTTAAGTATCGAAAAGGTGAAAAATGTAATCTAATAACTAATAAATTATTAGAGATAGATTATATGTATACTAAAAATCATAGAATGACCTAAATAATAATTAAGAATGTTTATATGTACCCCACATGTATTTACGTATAGATAAAAATACGTGAAATTACTTAAATTGGCTAAAAACTTATTAAATAATTAAAGTAAATTATTCATTAATTAAGAAAAAATCAGAAAAAAAAAAATCAAAGGAATAGAGAATGATGTGGATTTGGTCGTGGCAAGTCAAGAATTGAAGAAGAAAAATTAACCAATCAAAATCAAGCAACATAAGAAGCAAAAATTAAGGGATTTAGGCAATGTCTTATCCAATTAAATGCATAATAATTATTACAAAGCTCTATAAATAGAGAAAAAAGTTATAGAGCTCATTTGGATAGTTAGAAGTTAGAAAAAATTGAGAGCATCAAAATTGGAAGAGAAAAATTAGGGTTAGGAAAAAAAATAAGAAAAATGTACAATTAGGGCCTTAGAAGGGAACCGACACTAGACGAGCACCTAGGAGTGGACGGCCATCACCACTACACGGTGATGGCAGCACCTAGATCAGCCAACAAGGCCATGGCGGTCGGCGATGACTAGAGCCACCCAGACCGGTGAGTTCAATTTCTAGCCCGATTTTGTATAATTTTATAAAAATAGTAAATATTCTTAGAAAATTATGAATTCTGTTATTCTGGAAAATTTTAGTATGTAGTTTTTAGGAAAAATATTATTTTGATGAAAATATGTCTCGTGATATATAATCTTTAAGAAATCATGCAAAATCGAGCATATTTCGATTTAGAAATAAATGACTTTAAGAGTAGTTTTTTTTTTAGCTCAAAATTTTTGTGTAAACTACTTAGATGATATAGAACAGTGCTATGAAGCCCGTTTTCAAAAATTAATTTTCAAAATTTTTAGATAAATTTTAGGCCTTAAAATGAGGTATAAAATGGGTAATTTAGGGTTAATTAAATAGTTAATTACTGATTTAGTAAATAATTATATGTTTTAGGATATTGAAATCCGATGAAGTACGATACTTGTAGCATTTATGGTGTTAGACGCAATTATTAGATTAATTATGTAGCAAATAAGTAATAAGGAAAAAGAGTAAATTTTAAGTTAATTTTGTAAATTAGGGTAATTAGGTGTAAAATCTAATTTAGGATGAATTTAGACACTTTGCAATGATAATTGATGTTGGGAGATGATAATTAGAGTGATAAAAATATTAGATATGTGTTATGTACATAATAAGTAATAGTGTATAATACATAATTATTAGAAATATAATAAATAGAAGATATTANCATAATAAGTAATAGTGTATAATACATAATTATTAGAAATATAATAAATAAAAGATATTAGAGTAAAAATTGATATTATGATAATAATATAAATATATATTAAATCTGATAGGAAACTTAAATTAGGGTAATTATATGAAAAATATAAGATTTTCTCATAACGGAGGTGAATTCGGTGATTAAATTAGGATTCAGGTATATCGTACTGAGTAGAACACTACTTAAAGACTAAAAACGATATTTAGGATAATCGAAGATACTGCGATTAATTTCACAGTATGGGTCGGAATGATTTTTTTTAAGGTGTAAGTATAAATCTCTAACAAAAAATTGAGTTAAAAACCTAATTTAGAAATCGATGCGAAAACTGAAATAGAACTTAACATGATTCAAGAAAAACTGTAAAAAACTTAAGACCTAGATAATTAGGTATATTAAACCCTAAACAAAAGATAAAAATAAGCATTATGGGATAAAACTAACCTATAATAGTTATATGAAAAACTGAAATCACGTTTGTGTTATAGGGATGATCGGCAATGGCTTAAGCGAGTCAGACCTCGAGTAAGTGAGTGAGGAGTAGAGGTAAGTTGGGATTAATACGTTTGTTGTATTTTGGAGGCTTGAGATTACACTTGGTTGTGCTTGATGGATAGTTGGTTGTGTGTATGTGCTTGATTATGAGTGATGCTATGATTCCGTTTGTTATTCTGGCTTGCATTGTATAAAGCGATCGATCACCCTAAACTGAACTTAACAAAGATATGACTTGTAAACATAAATCGAACATGCATAGCAACTCATTAAGGGAAACCTAGGATTCTCCGACCAAATATCGACCCCTTCGAAAGGGATAGCGCTGGATAACATAATGGGTTCCTTCTTCATTCTTAGTCGAACTAAGTGACAGATGAGGAGGTAACGGCAAGAGTGAAGTCAATGGTTCGAAGGTAGTCGAGAGAGGAGCGGTGTCTCCATTGCACAAGCCTAAGTTTAGTCGTGAGTTGTTGCATTAACGGCAACTCTTCAACCCAGATTAGAGCAGGCACAATTTCTCTAATCTCATGACTGGCCGGACAACGTCTTGCGATGGCATTTGCTTAAACATGCATTGCACCAAATGATTTGGTTGATAACCTTGTTTATGTTTGTGGTGTAGTTTTAAGTCCTCTATCCTAACTTACTGAGCTGTGATTGCTCACATCTCTATAGACATCATGTAAGTACTGGCTAAAAAGCGGCTTACAACTACTCTGAAACCAGTAACTGCTGGATCCTAAGGAATGAGGAAAAATATTTGAAGAACAAACATATATTTTTAAGGTCTAAGCTTTTATTTTAAAATTTTTCATTTCCAAATAACGTAGTAATTAGAAAATATATTACGGTGTAATGTTGTAAACGTTAATTGTAATAACTAAATTATAGTGTATATATATATTTTCTCACTTTCTTAGATAAATGATTTATTTAATTTACAAACTGTATACTTTAAAGTAGATTAATTGTGGACGTCTTGTGTAAATCAGATCTAGGATAGTGGTTGTAAAGCTAACTTTTATCTTAGAATGGTTTACACGACGGGGCTGTTATGATTTTGCCGCTTTAGAGCGTGATACACTACAACTAAGTCTTCTTTTGTTTGATTGCAAGTAAGTGTACAAGAGACAAATAAGAAGTAAATAAGCTAGAGAATGTGAGAGAATATCTTTCTATTGTAGTAGAATATCATATCTTAATTCCCTTTGTTCAGGTAGTTGAGTATTTATATCAACTCATTAAATTCTTCCTATTATTAAGCATTAAATGCTCTAATGGTTACTTGGATCAAATTTATCGGCATACTGGTACTTTGCTCTTACCGGCAAGCCAATAATAAATTACACTACCAGTATGAACACCGGCAAGTGAACTGGCATGGCAGTTCCTTCAAACTAGTAGGCTTTTCTTTATATTTTTCAAGGCTTTACATCATCAGCTTGATTCTTTCTTGAACCGTCATGTTAGTAAGCCAAATATCACATGAAGATACTTTTAACAACTAACAAACAAATATGTTTTGTGATCTAATTTCAAGATCATTTAATCATCACTCAAATGATTAAATTTCTTCTAAAGATAACTAATATAATTAATTATTGAGCAAATTAATCGATTTTATTCAATTATCTTAATCAGATCAAATAGAACTTGGTTTAAACATTTACTTTTATTTTATTCTCATTAAAATCAATTAATGGATCTTAGATTCAACGAATATTGTACTGATTTGACTCAATTAGTTGAATCATGTTAAATCTTGATTAGATTGATTAAGTTAGTCAGAATTAGTAACAATACATAATGTTGGTAAAAAAATTCTCTTTATAGCCATGGACACAAAAGACCTTACTAGTGTACAAAATAAAATCTCTTTAGTAAACCCAAACTAATATTTTTTCTTAATCACCACCTGTATATTACTACACCTTTGAAAAATACCAACCTGATTACATTCATTCATATCGCCATTTGTTGGATAAGATCGTAAAGAAAAGAAGATAATACAAATTTCGCTATATTTCGTTAAAACCGATGGTAATGGAAAGAAGCTAATGGATTATTTCAGTACATGCTGATTAAGTTGGATTTTCTTCATAACGAAAGAAATTTGACCGTGTAACCAATTAAACTATAAATTTAATATGTATGAATGTGTTGTTTCATTTTTTTATATTTTACCCTCCTCCCATGTGTAGGGAAAGACTTTTACTCGTTACTTTAAACTAATCTATAGAGACAAGAGCATAAGATGAAAATGTAGAATCTCAACCGTGTTATGCGAAAACCCCCATAATCTTATACAATGTTAACCGAATAAACATCCGTATGACTTGGTTTTGTTAAACTTACCAACCCAGATTGCCAATTCTGGGAAGCAGACTTCAGTTTTTCTCTAAAAATCTGTGGTGGTCCAGACTCAAGATGTGTGCTACACTGCATTCCTTATCAGGGCTATAGGATTGGATTAAAATAACTTAGTAGAATGACAATTAGGCTAATAAATTTGGTTTGACAACTTTGACAAGATGGAATTTTCTATTTTTGAATTTTTGGTGTCTTTATCATTTCAATCATTTCTAAAGGGTCAGCAACTTTTTAGCAAGTTTTCACTCGTTTTTCCTCGTATGATTAAAACTTATCGACCCTTCTCTTACTGTAAAATCCTGTGTTCGCTACTGCTCACGACGGGGCTAAAACATACAAAAAACATCATTCCTTCATGGTCATTTTTTGGCCGGATGAAAATGACGGGTATATTCTCAAAACATACTAGGAAGATGCTCATTTGTCTTTAGTGCAACCTCACTACAACTGACATGTATACTTAACAAAGCCGAATTTCCTTAGCAGCACACCCTTAATCGTCCCCCAGCAACTTTCTAGCAAAAAGCCATGATGCAGGAAGCTAAAGGTCGTACAAAAGCGAAAGTTGGAATAGACAGACTTTGGAAGTCTCTAAGAGAGGATCTGAAGTACATCCTACCAAAAGTCATGCCAAACATAGTAGCAAACGTAGAAATTATCGAAGGAGATGGTGGTCGTGGTACTGTCATTCTGTTCACTTTTGGCCCGGGTGAGTCCAGCTATATAAGAGAAAAATACAATCATCCTTTGTTCAAAGGGCCAGTGCCTGGAGAGCTAACCCTAAAGCCTAGGCAATCAACCAGCTAGAGGCTGGTCGAGTTAATAATGAGCTGTTGGTTGGCCGTCAGCTCTGGTGGTTGAACGGTGATGGTTGATTGTCCCTATCCTGTAGCAATCAACCAGGCCATCCAAGACAGTTCATTATAATTTATTTTTTCAATTTTTTTTCTTCACCGTTGTTTACTTGCAATGAAGAAGCTTATATGTATAAAAACTTTAGCATTGTCACACGACAAATACAACATAACGGTGAAAAATTGTCATAATACCAAATTATATTTTCCTGGAATGATGCTAGATGTACCAAAGATACAGTACCAGAAAGAGAAGATTGTTGATCTTGATGAAACTCTGCATCAAATCGGTTTACAAGTGATAGAAGGAGGACACCTAAATCTCGGGTTTTCCTTCTATCAAACTACCATTCAGCTAACAGCAACTGGAAATGATGAGACGGAAGTCAATGTCACGGTAACATACGAAAATGGGACAGAGGAGAATATGCCCGCAGCTACAACAGCTTCCACTGTAGAATTCATAAAGAGTCTTGAAAGTTATCTACTAAGCGATGAGTAGTTCTATCATCGAGATGGTTTGTTTACTTAAAATCCTCGATCCAAGAGAGGATTAATATTGTCTAAACTTTAGTTTTTGTTTCCTCTTTTGTATTTTCACTTGTATTCTCTCACTGTCCTGATATGCTAATAAGAATGAGAGCAACGCTTGATCAGTTTGCGTTTTTTTTTTTTTTTGGATATTTCATTTAAATTTTACTTTATTTCTAAGCCAATATAATGCTTAGTTGAAATGGCGATCGGACCATGCAGAATGGAGGTATATGGTATCACTTTAAGCTGATATTGCCATTTCCATCTTGTGAATTGAGGCGACGGAAAACTCAGTCATTTCGTGCATTGGCTTATGAATGTGACCGTCCAGAAGTGGCTACCTCTCCTCTTGAGGACTTTGCTATTACCTAGTGGCATTGATATTTATCCATCCACTGTATCATTAGAGACTCAAGGTGCTTAATTAGGAGGAAGCAAATTTTCATTGCCGGAGAATAAACAAACTGCATTTTCAGAGTTTCACAGGTTTCACCAAACTTGTTAGGAAACTTGTTGATTTATGATTAAAACTATACAGAAATAAAGCCATAAAGATAAAGTACATGTAGCTGTAATAATAGCAGTTGTAGTCATCGTGTTATGCAAAGCAATGATCTCCTTGATGCAAGAGCATCATTTCTTTTCATGCCATATTGTGTCTTGTGGAGGGGGAGGCTCCATGGTGCAATCTGGGGATTCGCATTTGGCTGTGCAGATGTTATGATTTGTTCCAAACTACTTCTGGGATTGAACACACATAACTTGCAATCTGCAGATAGAAGCGAGCTGGTTCTATACTTCTCTTCAACACCACCAGGAGGCTGAAGCTCGCTAATGTTCAGACGCTTCTTAAGATTATGCTTATAGAAACTACCAAGCAACCCTTCGGCTGTAGTGGATAAGTCAAAGAAACGGATTATCACGTCCAAGTGAGCAAAGTTGTCAAAGGATGGCAACTGGTAGTCAGATGTGTTGTTGTCATACTCTGTCAACGGAACCACACTAATGAAAACATTCGCCGTGTCTTCAAGGGCAATCAAGACTCTGTTCTGATCCTGAACTCTCTCCACCTTGATGTCCTTTGTTGGGGAGCACCATGAGGAAAGGATACCTTCTGGAAGGACTATTTCTGTACTGTTGTATGTGAGTTTGATGTGATCCGCAACATAGTTTCAATCTGCTTCATTGATGGCCCCTAAAGATAGGGCCTGAGATTTGAAAAGGATTCCCAGTGCTCGAATCCAAGTGCAATCTCGATTCAGCCTTGGAGATCTGTGGCCAATGAAGTGACCAGGCTGTCTGAGAATAAACAGAAGTGACTTTTGCTCTTCCCAAGGGAGTAGAAAGCAGTGCCATTTCTATAAATGAACTTGGGATGGATGCAGGCAGGTCCAGAAGATCCAAATCCACTTTTGATCAGTTCCCGATCTAATAAAAAATAATCACTCTATCATACAGATTGTTCCATGAAATGTTTTCTCGCTCATGAAAGAAAATCAACAAATCTGGAACACAAATTGTGTCAAGATATCGTCTCCATGACAGAGTATTGCTGTAGTATGAAATCACCATCTATAAATTTTTCTTAGCACCTACGACTAACAGCATACAGGACCATTACTTGAATCTTTATGTGATCATACTTTTAATTTGTTTATCGTCCTACTTGTGCACCTTGTCCTGCAGAGGGGCGTCTCACAGTCAATATAACAAAATTTTTCTCCTGGATCTTCAGAATTTTTGCCAGAGAAAAGCCTTGGGCATTTGGTCAGACATGAGTGTCCCCCCTCCACAGTATGTCTCAGGGTAGCAAGCAATGTAAGAGGCTGATGCTGATGAGCCTATCACCAGTAGTGCCGATGGCATATCAGCAAGAATAAAGTAGAGCTAATAATTGATTTCTGCATATTCTACTGCACTGGAAAAAGGAGTAAAAGAAAGGAACAATAAGAAGACAATTGATGGCAGTGACTTTGACTCAGCCAAAACTTGATTTCAAAGAAACTTTTTTGTCTCAGTCAGTAAAATTAGATGTTTGTGTTTTGTGATCAAAGAACTTGTGGAAAGTACTTTAAGTTTAGTTGGCCATTCCCCTAGCCAAAGATGGATGATCATTGGATGGAAAGTTGCTTATAACTGTTCTTTTTAAATAGCACAACCAAATTTTGGTCCCATAGAGTCCTGTGAAATTGTGGTGACTTAAAGAATGTATCCACAGCCTTAACTTCACTGACAAATAATGAGCAGACAATCACCATTGAAGCATAAAGAAAGCTGTCTCCCCCTGTAAATAGTGCCCCCTTCTATCTAGAAAGGAATGGCTATTGTTGGGCTGTCTGCCTTAGGCACAATAATATCTCTTCATGCTCGTTCTCAGGGAAACTTATCTTATGCACAATGAATGGTTGGGGAAATGGTCTTCGTGGAAATAAGTTTCAGAATATGATGTAAAATTTTGGAGTCTAATCTTGATCTTAAACCTAACCCCTGAGTGTTCCTGGAACTAATGTGCAGATCAAGTTGTCACATTTCCAAATGGTTTCTTGTCCATGTCCCTTATAATAATATTCATATGCTGTCTCTTACTGAAATTTTTACTCATATATGCAGCATGTGATTGAAAGGGACATGAATGGGAACACGGAATGAAAACATGAAAACTTTACATTGCTTGAAAATGTATAATGGATAGGAGGTTAGATGATTTACCAGAGTTGTTTTTGAATGCTGACTTCTAGTGTTCAACACCTAGCTCTGTTCTACTTCCACCTCTCCTGTGTTTCTATGTATGTTTTATATTGCCATTGTTGTTTTTTATATTGTGATTGTTCTTGCTGATAGTATTGAATATCCTAACCACGAAGTTGAACAAAGTCAACCCTCTCAATGCTCTATAGGCTATATTAAAAAGCACAAGCACATGGAATCCCTCGACAAGAAGTAATGAATTATACAGGTCCTGAAATATGATTTTGTTTTCCTGGGAAATAATTTCAGTGTCTTGATTTGATAAATCTCACAAGAAGTAACGAATTATACAGGTCCTGAAATATGTTTACTAGTTATGCTCTTAGGCACAATCATCTTTTCATGTATAGATCACAAGAGGTGCATTCTGGAAACATACTTCAGCATTTAAGAAAATATAAACCAGTCTAACATCACATTCTGCTATTACAGAAAGATGAGAAACATAGCTGTGACTGTCACTCAGCTGTGCATCGCTTAATGCACAGAGATGCCATGTAATCAAGAAGTCTTATTGAAGCAATACCGCTAACAATATATAAGAGCGCAACATAGATCACAAGGAAATGGAAAAATACAAAGAGTGTTAATACTTATGTTTGCTCTTTTAAGTGCCATTATTTCTTATCAATTGGAATTATGTTTCACTTATTTGTTTTCTTGCGTATACAACACTGCTAATTTCTTGCAGACTATTCCATATCCTGAAGAGGAAGCAACACGGCAAGTGCAATCAAGAGTGCCATTCTCAATAGCAATTGTGATTTCTTGCTTGGAAACACCCTCTGGAGAGAACACACAGAACTTGCAATCAGCAGCAAGAAGTGCTTGTACTTGTCTTCACCTCCAACAACCGGCATGGCCACGCCGGGCTTGGCAGGGTTCTCATAGTCTACACTTTAGGTTCTGCCAAGGACACCTTCAACTTTCGGGGATAATCCCAAGAAATTGAACTGAACCGCCAAATGAGTGAATCAATCATCTGAAGGCAACTGGTATTTGTGAATCCTGTCATCTTCCTCTGTAATTGGCACAACCTTCACCATGATCTCTGCCATGTCTTTTAGTGTGACTAGAACACTGTTTTTGGCCGAAATCCGCCCAATCTTGATGTCCTTGTCAGGGGAGTACCATAAGGAAAGAGAACCCTCAGGAAGGACTAGTTCCTTCTCATCGTAAGTGAACTTAAGATGATCAACTTCATCGTTCCAGGCTACTGCCTTGGTGGCTTCCAAGGAGAAGGAATGAGATTTGAAGACGATTCCTAAAGCTTCAATCCAGGTGTTGTCTCGGGTTCGGCCAGTTGATCTGTGGCCAAAGAAGCGGCCATTGATTTGAAGAATGGTATCGGAAACTAAGCTGAAGTGCTCATTCTTTTCGCCATGGAAGTAGAAAACAACACCATCTCCACCAATGAAGCGAGGATCATAACAGGCGGCTCCAAGTCCATTGCAGTTTGGTACACGATCTAAAAGAGTCAAAAAGTTCAAGAACCGTAATAGCTTAGAAGATGAAGACACCAAACCGAAAAAACATGCATATATTTTTAACGATATATTTTTTTGTTTATCAAAGTAAGAAAGGGGAAATATATGTAAATACTGAGGTCTTACTTCTACGCTGGGTCCTGCAAACCGGGGAATTGCAATTGGCAAAACAGACTTTCTCCTTTGAGTCCTCAGAATAGAGAGAAGGACATTCATAGGGGCAGAGATGGGTACCGGCACACCGGGATGTCAGCGGGCAGACAAAGGACTCAACTTGAGCCTTCACTTGCAATGCAGTTCCTAGAGTAAGTATCAACATTACCAATGCGTAGCTACTGCCTGACAACTCCATATTTTTACTTAATACAGCCTAACAATACAAGAGGAATCTTAATGTTTAGGATTAGAAGCTAATGGATGCATGAATGAACTTGTCAGTGTGCTATTTATACAGTTCCATGTTACAATCATGTATATTTTTTATTATGTTTTAAAGGTTACCTGATTTTGAAGGAGTAACATGGGCAAAGTAGCTCCATTGACGCTTAGAGATTAAGAGTGATTGCAAGAACATGCAATTCTTTAAACAGGAATGGTGCATAGAGGCTGAACAAAGCCTAGTCATAATATGAAAATAATGGTCGGTGATTTCCATGAGACATTTGATTTTTGCTATTGGCCTTCTGCTACTGCGAGTGACAAAGAGGACATCGTATTTTTGAGATAGCACTCTAATATGACTTGCATGCATGAAGATCCCGTTCATGGAACACAATTATTAACGTAGCTTTTAGTCTTGCACAAATGGAAGCAAGCAATTTTCGTCTGGGATTCTTTTGAAATGTTTAGGTTTGAGTTTGTCTCCTATGTTGCCTGTAAATGGAGCTTTACTTTGCTATGAGTGTTGTTTTGTTGAAGGAAACCCAATGTTTTTGCTCGGTTGGAGACAATATCTTATTACATAAGCACATGCTTCCAGGAGGGAAAGGCAAAAATAGAATGCCAAACATTTCTTTAAAATCCCTGGTCAATAACAAGGGAACATTTTTGTTTGGGCATATTTTTTTCCTCTTTATTTATTACAATGATTGGGCTCAGCATTTTTTTTTTTTAATTTAATACGATTTGGATTAGAAGCTTCGACAGCAAGCCCCATTGAAACATTACGTAGAACGTTCATATGCGGGAATGGAACACATAATATCCAATATATAACTACATAAAGGTACGGGCCCAGATGATCAACATATTAATAACTATGAAATAATATGTCTCGTCGGTTTTGTATCTCATCTATATGTGGTACGTTTTTGTTTTTATGTTTGATATATATATTTATCTTTGATCTGTTTAATATCACATTTGATCTACCAGGTCTTTTTAAACTAATGCTTCAACAATCAAAACAGTACTAGATAGGATCCTTGTAAGATTATGATAATCTCAAAAATCTAAGTATAGTAAATATGAAGAATAAGATTTGCAACAATATTTATTTTAGGTGAGAAACTATATGTGAACGTTAATTGCTGGTGATAGTGAATATCTCTGTTATACTCCTGGGTGAATCCTTAGCGAACCATTGGTCGTTTGTGGTGATATACTAGCAAAAAGCACTCGATAGTATTACCAGTGATGGCCCTTCGATGCTCAAGTTATCAAGGATAGTATTTGAATTCTGGTGAATATGAGAATAAGTAGATTAAGAGAGTTTCCAAGATCCCTTACTTACTGGCTAACCTTCCTATTTATTAGTTAAGAGAGCTTATCAATTCGAACATGTGGTGGGAGAAGATTAGTTGGAACGAAGTCCAAGGAGGTGGCACCATCAATACGAGAAAGGACTCCCACTTTTCTATCAATTGGTAAGGACTTGGGAGATGAGCCTATCCCATCGATAAAGAGTGATTGCCTTAACTTGGCAGCTACTCTGTAGGTTATGTGTTAAGCACTCATTTGGCATTTAACAAGGAGAGAAGGGCAAGTTCAGTTGTGTTAGGCGGCGAGCTTCTTGGGAGTTTCCTTAAGCAAAAGGAGAGCTCTTTCCCTTTTTCCAAAAGATGAAGCTTAGGGGCTAAAGGACCCCTAGAGTGCTTGAGGTTAAACTCGAGTTAGGCAAGTAAAGCTGGGGCGTATGCTAAGCTTATCCTCATCTATACTAGTAGGGGTGTCATATCGCGCTAGCAAAGCTCTCAAAGGGTCTTGGGCCTCTAAACTTTGGGCCGAAGGGTGATCGTTAGCACTTAACCTCTTACTCTCTTTGGCATCAAAGTGGTAAGGAGAGTACTGTACACTCAGGCTCAGGAGACAAAAGCTTCGGTGAGATATTCTACGAGGAGAAGGGAGGGGGGCCTTAAGCATTCGAGTGTCAAGAGTGGTTGAGGACCTTTTAGATGTGACTCTTGAAATGACCGCTACGTATGGTCTTTTTTGAGGGTATCTTTTCCAAACATAATGATGGTGCTTGGAGAAGCACACCACATGCATGGTTATTAATGCACTTAGGGAAGCACTATAATCAGGGATTAACGATAGTATTAGTGGCAACCCCTTACTACCATCTTACCCCATCTATCATATGTGTTGGTAATGAAATGTGGATGGCCCATTATTTCCTTCCATTAGCTATGTAAAGGCTTAATAGGGGCCATTCCTTCTTCATTCTAACTCCATCACTCCATTTTACTAGTTTAAATCCTCTGAGAGTGTGACAAATTCTTTTTAGCCCTTATAGAGTTTAGTGAATGTCTAAGTCAAAGAGAATAATATTGTGGGAGAGAGCATATAAATTCGAGTTGTGCCCTCATAGTAAGCTCCTTGAGTACTGATTAAGGGATGTAGTAGGTCGCTCGATGATTAGGAGTGGCCCCTAAGTACCGATTAAGGGGTGTATGTGGATCCCTTAGCTCCTTGTGAGGTGCTCAGATGTACATCCTCTAGTTGTTGTAGTCTTGAAATCACAGTCGCACAAGCATACGTTGCAGATGCTTAGGTGTTGTGTGCCATTCGTGATGTTTTTGGCCTTAATAGAGCCCCCCCAGTGGCTCAAGAGCTCCCAAACTCTTTAGGGGGTCTTTAAGCTTGAGAACATGGCAGTTTGCATAAGTCCTCTTGCTCTCTTGGGTAGTTTAATGTTAGTCGTTGCACATACCTTTGAGTACTTCAGTAGCTTTGATTAGGCTTAGGTCTTCCCCTTCCCCTGAGGGTTCTTGGTTGCATATTCAAAATAGGTCAGCTACCCCTTAGTCGTTCTAATGAGCGGGGAATTCCTCTTGTAGCTATCAATAACAATGTAGTAGGTTTGGGCTTGACGAAGTAAGAGCTCACTACTACATTGCATTGGTCTAGACAAGGTTCATACCTGACGGTGATTATGGCTATAGAGGAATGCTACTTGTATGTTTCCCAAAGACCGTAGCCATCATCTCGAGCATTGGGGGTTAGTCATGGCTCACCAAGGTAGACTAGCAAGTTGAGTTGAAGGTGCGAGAAAACCGGGTCAGGTAGGAGCCCTTTCGTATAGTTGAGTTGAAGTTACGAGCTAAAGACAAGTCTCTAACAATAATCAGTAGTTTAGGAAGTGTTACGAATTATGACCATGAATAGATAAAGCCGGTCGTTAGATGAGTTCAAGCTTGCAAAAAGCTCAAAAGAGTTAATGGAGGAAATGTACGAAAGGAATGAACGATGAATGAAAAGTAAGTAAAACCTACGAATAGCTTTAGAGGATATGACGCACCAATGAAACTTTCGAGGACTCATGGCATAGATATAATGTATGAATTGATTAAATGAGATTATTGGCTACTTAGCCTTGCTTAAAGGTTAAGATAAGAGTGATGCCAGGCATAAAACAACAGAGTGTTTACACTAGAAAGGAAAAGTACTTAAATGTATTAATGATGATCTGTCTATCTGCGGCTTAAAAATATAAAGGTATTTATACCTACAAATTTAAGATAACTTGCCTAAAAAGGAAAAGACAAAATGGGGGTTATCCTAAAGTAGTAATATACAACAATATAAAAGGGTAAAAATGAATATTTGTAGAAGTAATAATTAGCGCCGAAGGAGGAGATTCTACACGTGGTCCTATACATGTAGGAATGCTGTATTGGTAAGGTTGTTAGAAGATACGGGCAAAACAATATGGCCAACTGGCTTATCTGAGTAAAGATGGATTATGTAGTTTAGGGCCTCTCTCTTGACATGGTGGCAAGGGTGATGTTAAGTAAGTGGTTAGGCATGAGGGAGGATTGAACGTTGTCTCGGCCATCCGTTTCTCAACATTCTATTTACGAGAGATTAGTAGTCATTTAGTACGACTTAAGGAGTGACTCAGTAAGGAAGTGCTTAGCCTCAATAGGAATCGATTGGAGTAACAGAATACGTCTCGTTAAGCCTTACAATCCTCGGACTCAGTTTCGAGTTAAAGGGCTAGTAGCTCAATTCCCATTAGGAAGGCTTCAAGCTAATCTATTATACTTGTTGTTTTCCTTTTTCCTTTGTTGACTTATACTCTGGACTAGGATGCCAACCCTTAAGCCTTCTAAAGAATTTCATATTATCAATAAAATGAAGTGTTAGTGTGCACTCGTTTGTTTTCTGTCTTTTCCGTCTTACCAAGCTTGATGTCCTATGATCGCTTTACATTAAGCACATCGTTTTGTTTGTGCACTCACTTTCACTTGTGGGGTGCTCGGTTCTTCGCTAAGCACTAGTAATAGGCCGCGTTGATGAAAGATAAGGTTGGCCATATCCAGGGAATGGGTTTGAACTTACAGCAAGTTCGAAAATGAAGGTAAAATGTGCATAAATAAGAAAAACCCTATGATCAACTCTTAGGATATGACGTACTAAGGAACTACTGAAGACTCACAAATCATCTCGATGTGACGCATTAGTTAACTAAATAAGGGGACTTCCCACTTAGCCTTGCTCAAGGATTGGGATAAGAGTAAGAAAAGCTAAGCAAGCACAAAGATACTTATAAAGGAAAAATCTAGTATATTTTGATAAAGGATTATTATGCCGTTGCGACTACAAAAGATAAGGGTATGATACCTGAAATTTTAGGACATTCTACTATAATGGAAAAGACTAAGGGATATTGTCTAAAAGATTTAATGTACGGGGAATGTAAAAGGGTATAAATGAAAAAGTGAGAAAACAAATGATTACTACGACAGATTTCATCACATAGTCATTTGGACATGTAGCTGGTAGTCAATGGCTATGCTTCTAGCGTAACAAAAAAAATTGTACGGTCAGTCTAGCTATTTCTAAGTTGAGATGCCTAGTTGAGCTCATGAATCTTTTGAGGTGAATTTAGCTTGGATATGTTCTAGGCAACTTGGAATCAAGTCGACCGAGCTATTGGATGGATGAGCTAAGTTGTTAGTTGGGTGCTCCTCAAGTTGGCATCTAAAGAGAAGCATCAAGTAAGGAAGAGTTTGGCATAACCATGTTAACAGGTCAGCAGGGTGAAGTAGATCAAAGTCCTCCCATATAGATTGGTGAAGGAAAACAGCATCACTAAGTTCTCGAGCTCTTATGCTCAAACTCGAGTCAAGGGTTCTGTAGTCTGATTCCTATCATCCCCTCTAAGCTGATTAGGATTTGGGATCAAATCTAGCTAATCTTTGCCTTACTCTTTGTTTGGTTGTAAGGGGCTAAGGATCACAACACTAAACACATTAGACACTCAAAAGTCTTCAAGCAACTTTATTTGATAGGCATTATTGTTGATTCTTTTAAGTATCTTGAATGGTTCGTTTACCCAAGTAGATAGTTTATTCTTCCTCCTAGTAGGGAATCTCTCCTTACATAAGTGCAACTAATGAGTTTTTAATTGCATATATTTTATATGGTGATTTTCTACGATTTTCTTTAAAATTTGAGTTTAGTTTTACATAATGATAATTAAGTAAATTTTTTTTTTTTAGGTTTTGAAACGATCTATGTAAGAAAATAAGAAGAAAGAAACAAATTTCACTTAATTCGAAGTTAAAATGAGCAAGTTATGAAAGTCTGAAAATCAATACAGTTGAATGACATAACTATATCGTTTCCAAGCAAATTTGAAGCTTATTTTTAATTGTTACAGCATAAGACATGACCATGTTTTTTGTCGTGTCGTTTTTAGTTTAGAAAAAAAAGAAAAAAAGAAACAAATGTGAATCATAGCAAAAGACATAATCAAAAGATATGGTTGTGTCTCCTATTATGTCTTTTCAAGTTGACCTTTTTTTTTTTTTTTTTTTTTTATCTCTTCCTATCTAAGTCTCTAAAATCGCATTTAGGGCAATCGAGCTTAAATTTAAGGTTTTTAGAGAAAAACTATCCGATTGAGTCTAAACTTTACGATTAAAATAGAAAAATTAGTTGAAGTGACCTATTAAATTTAGATTTCGAAAATAACGACCAAAATTCCAATTTTTCCTTTAAAAGTATGATTACTTAATATAGTACCAAATTGATTAAAATCCCTAAAACCGAGTTCGGAATGTAACAAGGATTTAGAGGTAAGCTAATTAAACTATAAAATGAGATAATATGGTGTAATATACTATATGAGTATACACGTATTTTTATGAGTATATTTGATATATATAATAATTATACTCGTAAATTAGCCTGAAATTACATAATTATATATAATATGAGCTAAATTCATAAGAATAAGTAGAAAATATATCTTAAAAATAAAAGATATATTAGAAACATAATTATATGAGTATAAATAGACGTTACACATGATATATACATAGGATATATATACTCATATATTAATAAAATAACTAAATATCAACATGACACATGTAATACTATTAGTTAAATTAAAAATCAACCAAAATCTGTCCAATTGCAACCAAAATGTTAGGGAAAAATCTAGAAATTGCCATGGCATGTTGTGGAGAGCTAGAGGGGTTGAATCAAAAGTGAAACTCCATGTAGAGGCTACCTCCAACTTAGATAATAATGAGGAAAAAGCAAGGATAAAATTATAAAAAGTTAAAGGAAGAAATCAAACGACCTAAAACAATATAAAAGGGATTCATAACCTCACATTTGACACTTTAGAAACCAAAGCATCTAAAGAAAAATTCATGAAAAAAATAGGAAAAAATAGAAAGAAAATAATAAAAGCAGGGGAAACACTGCCCCACACCAATTCCCTAGCCTCCCCACCATATGCTGTAAAGCCATTCCACCACCAAGCAATCCACTTACTACCTTGGCCTTTCGACAACCCCCCATCCACCAATGGTCGCTAAAGCTCCGATGAATTGCTAAGTCAAACTTCTACCATGTTTTTCAATTATTTTTAAAAAATGGTAAATTCACCCAAAAATTTTTAGAAAAATTTCTATTTAGATTATTTTGGACATGCCTTTGTGTGTTATTTTTATTTTTATAAAATTTTGAATATTTAATACACTTGCTTAAGAAAGTTACTATTCACCAGAATTTTAACTTTCAAAATAAATATATCAAATAATGTAGTTTATAGCTCAAAATTTTTATGTAAGATACATACGATATATAGATAATTATTATGTAGGTAGATTTTTTATTTGAATATTTTTAATATTTATTGTATTTTTAGCCTTATAAAATAGCTAGAATTAGGATGAAAATGTAAAATAAATAGGTTTTGTGAAATCAGTTTATGAAATTGACCTATATTAACTTCTAGTGAATTATAGTGATGTTAGGATAGGTTGAAAATAATTTGTGTAAAAAGAATAATATGTGAGTAATTAAGTATAATTTAAGAGTAAAATTATAAATTTGAGTATGTAGGCGGTAAATTGATAACACGAAAATAAGTAATGAATAAATTTCCCATATTTTTAGGAGTATATAGAAATTTTTTGGGAATTATTTGGTAACACAAGTTATTTATTACGAAATTACATAGTAAAATAGCTTAAATTATGAATCGAAACATATTTTTAGTAATAATAAGCTAAAATATGATAAATATGGAAATTAAAACTACATATATACATCCTGGTTAGATTTGATGAAAAGTGAATTTTTAATATATTTAATGATATTTTGACGATCGGGATATGTTATATACATATTATAGAGTTATATTGACAAATTATGTAAAATATAAATTAATTACATAAAATACATATAATACAATAATATTTATTCAGAGAAATATAATTGTGTTAGAAATTCGAACTACACGTCAGAAGTCATCTCTAAAAATAAAATTCGTAATATGTATCACTAGGTCTATATGAGCCCAATAATACTATTTTTACTAAAATCAAACAATTTTAGATAATATAATCTATATCTCTATAATATCACGAGGATTCATGTATTATGATAACCTTATTATAATTGAAATGTGAATTAATTAATTAAAAGTGCATTTCAATACGATTGAAACGATATATTATACGTAATAGTATAATTATGTATATTATAATATTTAATAACTTAACTTGAGTTATATAATAAAATTATATGTTATTATAAGGTAAATGATAATATACTTATAACCATTTAACAAAATACTTTTAGATAAAACTTTAATATTTTCGTAACTATTATGAAAACTAAATTTAGGTTTTGAATATATAGGATTTTTTAATGATCAGACCGTTAACGATCCGAATCTTCTACAGTAAGTATCTGAACAACTAAGTTAGGATTGTAGATTTACCACTTATTGAGATCTTGTATTAGAGTATTTGGAGACTTAAGAGTACTACTATTTATGATTGTAACTAGCTGCTTGTGTGCATGCCATGCGTGTGTTTGGTATTCAGTTGTGATAATAGTTGAATTCCTTAGCGTGTTGTTTTGTATGATCGCATTGTTTCTGTATTGTGTGAACTTGTTTACTCACCCCTAATTATAACTAATAATGATTCAACTACAATGAAATTGGACGTGCATAGCACCCGTTAGGGAAAACGATTAGGAGTGTTAAGCCAAATATTAACTTCCTTTAATGAGAATAGCTAAAATGGTTCTTTCTTTATCCTTAGTCGAACTAAGTGACAAGCGAGAAATTCGCGGCAAGAGTGGGCACCATAGTTTAAAGGTGGTCATAGGAGAAGAGTGTTCTCCATTGTATAAGCTTAGGTTTGGTTTGATTTGATTTGAGTCAAGTCGCGATAAAACTCCTCAATTCAAGTTAAAATGGATGTGATTTCTCTAACTTTACAATAAACTGGATAACATTGTACGATGTTTCAAGTTATTAATTGCATTGCATTTCATCATAATTAATAGCCTTATTTGTGATTGTTTAGTACTTTTCTAACTCCGTCCCACTTATTGAGCTAGTTGTGCTCACATCCCCACAGACTCTTTTGCAGTGTTAAGTGAAGACTAGGATGTTCAAATACTACCACCCCCAAGTTAATGTGTTGTTGACTGGAAAAGTAAGGAACGAGAAATCTACTGAATCTAGGCTTTTAACTTTTCTTTTGAGTTTTGAGAAAACTAATTATGAATTCCTTAAGACACCCACTAGTTTCCTATCTTATTGTAATTAGACTTTAAACGTGTGGTTTTTGGTAAACTCTAAATGTGAATTGTAACTTTAGATGTGAAATATTTATATAAGTACTATTGTATTATGAGACAACAAGTTATATATAATAGGTACTTTGTAAAGTTATATATAATAATTACTTTGTAAAGTTATACCACATGTTTGATTATTTATGAGTATTAGAATGGATGCTTCAAGTTGGTTGAGTTGTGTATGCCTTGTGTGGACTATATCTACGATAATAGCTGTGAGGATAACTTTTATTTTAAGTTAATTTACATGGTGGGACTGTTAAAACTTATCTTATTTGGGGTGTAACATCTTATATAAGGCTTTGTTAAGGTTTGTTTTAGAAAGAACTCATTGAGCATAACTTTTACAGAGTTTTTGAAGCCAAGAATATTTAAGAGAGTAAGGAGAAGAGATGATTTCAAGATTTAATTTTATTCGAATTTCATGATTTTTTCTTCTACTCTTTTCTATACATTGATTTTAGATTCTTATTTTAGGATGTATAGTAAATAGATCTTTGGTATTTAGGTCTTGTAGAAGCTAGATCTACTTATGTGACATGATTAGTATTTGATTAATTTATTTCTTTAGTCTTTTTCTTGATTCAACTATGTATGCTTCATGACTTAGGATATTATTTCCGCAAGTAGTAATCTAGAGTTTGATATCTTATAAAAGAATTGAGAAATTTTTTATAAGATTAGATTTAAACATAGTTGATGAAGGTTGTTGTAAAATGAGAGATAATTTGTAAGATCCTTCCAGAATTTTAAATTAAAGCGTCAATAATTCATTGTTTAATGATGTAATCTTAGATCATGCTATTGAGAAGAGATTCTAATAGGTGATTTTAGAGTTAGGGTTAATTGACTTAAGAAAGTGATTAATTTTAGTAGAGAATTCTCTCTGTCAAGAAAGATTAAAGAAAAAAATTATCTTTAATGGAATTTACATGTTAGGTATAGAGGAAGCAAAGATCTAGATACGGTTTTTGAATCTTGAATTAATTTATTCTTTTATTACTTTCTTGCTAAGCTCTTGAATAATTCTTGATTAGTTGCTAATTTAGTGATCACTACAATTAAATTAGATATTTTAAATTCTCAAAATTGAATTCGTAGGTTAGACAATAGAGATCTATTTAGTATTAATAGTCAAAGTCCTTGAAGGATCAACATTCGGACTTATATCTGCTATATTATAAATTGATAAGTACACTTATCTATACCAACAACCATGCTTGATCGCTGGGTTGAAACTGCTTATCTTTCTTTCCTTTTCCTTTCTCCTTAAGCTTTTTGATAGCTCGATCAATGTGTTAGGTAACTCTTTAGTAGATATATTAGAGAGATTGAGCTCTACTCTTCATTTTTGGGTCTTTTTGGTCAAGTGATGGCATTGGAGTGTGATTAAGATGTAGTTCAGGGTTAAAACCATAGACAACCTCGAAGGGTACATGTCTAGTGGTGTTGTATACTATCTTATTATAAGCAAATTCTACTACCCTAGTTAGCTAAGTTCTTTCCCACTACAGCTTGAAGTTATGACTCCAAGGTATGGTTGATGACCTCTGTCTGATCGTCAATTTGGGGATGACAAGAAGTACTAAATAGTAGTTTGGTTCCTATTTAATGCCAATGAGTTCACCAGAAATAGCTCAGGAACTTTAGGTTGCAATCTAACGCCACACTCCTTAACATTCCATGTAAGTAAACACTGGTAACCTTAGTGTAAGATATAAAGTAAGACGAAGTTAGAAGAGTACTAAACAATTATAGGCAAGGTTATTAATTATGATAAAATGGAATGCAATCTACCACTTGAAACATCACACAATGTTATCCGGTCTATTGTGAGATTAGAAAAATTACATCTGCTCCAACCTGGATTAAAGAATTTTATCGCAACTCAAATTAAACCAAACCTAGGCTTGTGCAGTAGAGAACACTCTCCTCTTGTGACCACCTTCAAACTACGGTGCCCACTCTTGCTGCGATTTCCTCGCTTGATACTTAGTTCGACTAAGAATAGGGAAAGGATCATTTTAATTATCCTCATCGAAGAGAGCTGGTATTTGGCCCAACACTTCTAATCGTTTCCCTTAACGGGTGCTATGCATGTTCAATTTTGTTACAGTCAAATCATTATTAGTTGTAATTAGGGTATACTAAACAAGTTCACATAATACAGAAATGATGTAATCATGTAGAATAGCACACCAAAGAGTTATACTCTTGTCACAATTGAATACCAAACACACGCACGACATGCACACAAGCAACTAGTTATAATTACAAATAATAATACCCGTTTAGATGTGCATTGTGGAAGATTCATGTCATCAACGATCTTATCACTAAGAGACCCTATGTAAGCCCTAAATATAAGCCAAGTAACTGTAGGATTAGGCTTAGTATATAAGGTTTAAGGCGATCAGTTAAATGATTCGATCAAACCTAAATTATAAATTAAAGTTAGAAATATTAGTAAAAGTAACCCCGTAAGTTTGAATTTAAGAAAATAAGTAATAAAATAAAAGAATATAAAAATTTCAAAATTTAAATATATTACTCGTTATTTATCGAAAATGCAGAAAATGCGTAAAATGCATTTTAATAACTAAAGAATCGTTAGAGATAAATTTTATGTATACTAAAAATTATAGAATGATCTAAATAATATTTAGGAGTGTTTACTTGTATCCTACGAAATACGTGAAATTACCTAAATTGCCCCAAATTTGCTAGAAAATTGCTAAATAATAAAAGTAAAATAAAAAAAAATCAAGGAAATAGGGAATGCTCTAGATCAAGTCATGGTAACTAAGGGAAGAAGAAGAAGAAAAAAAAGAACCAATTAGAATTAAGCAACAAAAAAAGCAAATTGGAAGAGATATGGGCTTTGTCTTGTCTAAATTAATGCACTATAATTGCTTTATGGCCCTATAAATAGCAAAAAAAATTCAAAAAACCCTTTGGACAATTAAAAGATTAGGAAAATTGGAGAGAAATTAAGGTTTTAGAAAAAATTTTCACAAAATTGTGCATTTAAGCCGAACCCAAGGGTCACCACCACTTGGAACCGAACTGCCCTGCCGCCGCCACTACCCCACTCTAAATTGACCACTTAGACCAGATGACACACCCTAAACCAGTGTTGGTGGCCAAAAGCTCAAAAACTAGGTAAGTCCCAAATTTCATCCGATTTTTCAAAATTTCTTAAAATTATTAATTTTACCCAAAAAATTATGAAATTTGTTATTCTAGTGTTTTATTGTACGTAGATTTAGAGAAAAATAGTTATTAAGTTTAATCACGTTTGTAAATATACGGTTTTAAAGAAATTGAACAAAATTAAGCATGTTTAGAATTAAAAATAAATAGGCTTAAGAGTGTAGTTTGAAGTTAGATTTTTTTGCTATAGATTACTTTAGTGATATAAAATAGTACTATACAAGTATTTTTCTAAAATTAATTTTCAAAAATTTTAAGTAATTTTTTAGCCTTAAAATGATAAAAAAAAAAAGTAATTTTGGACTAATTAAATAATTAAATGACTAATTACTGATTTAAAAGGTAATTAGATATTTAAGGATGTTAATCTCTGATGTAGCAACCTAATCCTAGCCTTTAGAATGTTAATTGCAATTAATACTCCAAAGGCTAGGATTAGAGTATACCAAGTAGGTTAGAATACTGAATTAAGACCTAGTATGATATTAAGATACTTGAGCTTAATGTGATTAATTTCGTATTAGGGTTCGAAACGTATTTTAAAATTACTCGTAGTTGAAATCGAATTAGAACCTAAATTGAAAGTGGATTCAAAAACCGAACCCCAAACTAACATAAGATGAATCGTTAGTAAATGATAGGTATATAAGGAGAATTAAGTTAAATCCTAACTTAGAATATGTATCATTTAAGTATAAGTACTAAAAAATAACGTATTTATATTATAAAACACATAGAGATGAATCAACCTACGGTAAGTGGTTGAGCGACTCAAAATTTCTAGTAAGTTAGGTTTATTACTTCACCGTATTTGGAGTACTATTTTAGAGTACTCAGAGATTTAGGATTGTATATGATTATAATTGTAAGTAGTTTTATGTATGTACTTGCGTATCTGACTTCGTGTTAGAATTTGTGTTGTAATTGATGATTGTTATGACTAGATTGATGTGAAATTGTCTGAACACTCTAAATTAAACCTAATCCCAATCGACCATAATACCCTAAATTGTTATGCATTGCAACTCTTTAAGGGATCATTAGGATTCTCTAACCAAACACCGACACCTTCGAAAAAGATAACGTTGAATAATACCTAATCGACCATAATACCCTAAATTGTTATGCATTGCAACTCTTTAAGGGATCATTAAGATTCTCTAACTAAACACCGACACTTTCGAAAAAGATAACGTTGGATGGCAAATTGGTTTTTTCCTAATCCTTAACCAAACTAAGTGACAGGAGAGAAGGTTGTGGTGAGGATGAGGGCATTAGTTTAGAGGATAGTCTTAGGAGGAGCAGAGTCTCCATTGCACAAACCTAAGTTTGATTGTGAGTTGTTGCAAAACATGAAAACTTTTTAACTCAGATTAGAGCGGATGAAATTACTCTGATTTCATAACGAACCAGACTATGTTGTGTGATGAAACTTGTTTGTTGCATTTCATGAAAATAATTGCTTGATAACCTTGATTGTGCTTGTATATTTTCATGAGTCTCTAATTCAACTTACTGAGCTGTAGTTACTTATACTCGCATAGATTCTTGTGTAGATCCTAACTTCTGATTAATTATGCTACGTTACAACTATCTAGAGGTTAGTTCTCTTTTGAAGCTCTAGGGAGTGAGAATCAACCAGTCTATGATTAAGTTTTTGTTTAAGGTCTTCTTAGAATCTTTAAGATGAAGAACTGATGCACAATATGTAAACTAACTAGCTGTTATGATATGATGTAGAATCACCTAAGGATTCGATGATAATGTACATGTAATTATATATATTAACTTAAGGTTTTAATTGTTACTGTAAATTTTGGTTAAAATTTTAAATGAACTTTTTACTTTAAAGCGATGAGTGGTCGATGCTTTGTGTAAATCGTATCTATGATAGGCATTATAAGGTCAGTTCCTATTATAGATTTGTTTATACAGTGGGACTATTGTAACTTTGTCACTTCAGAGCTTAACACCTTATATATAAAAAACCCAAATTTAGTTTTCATAATAGTTACGAAAACATTAAGGTTTTATCTAAAAGTATTTTGTTAAACGGTTATAAGTCTATTATCATTTGCCTTATAATAATATATAGTTTTATTATATAAGTTAAGTTAAGTTATTAAATATTATAATATACGTAGTTACATTATTACGTATAATATATCGTTTTAATTGCATCGAAACATACTTTTAATTAGTTAAATCACATTTCAATTACAGTAAGGTTATCATAATACATAAATCCTCATAATATTATAGAGATATAGGTTGTATTACCTAAGATTGTTCGATTTTAGTAAAAATAGTATAGTTAGGCTTATATAGATCTAACAACATGGATTACGAGTCCTATTTTTAGAGATTACTTCTAACGGGTAGTTCGAATTTTTAACACAATTATATGTATCTAAATAAATATTATCGTATTATACGTATTTGATGTAATTAATCTATATTTTATATAATTTGTCAATATAACTCTATAGTATGAATATTATCTAACCCTAATATGTATATAAGATATCCTAGTCGTCAAAACGTCGTTAAATATATTAAAAATTCATTTTTCATCAAATCTGACCAAGATATATATATTTAGTTTTAATTTCAATATTTATCATATTTTGGCTTATTATTATTAAAAATATGTCCCAGTTTGTAATTTAAGTTATTCTACTACGTAATTTTGTAATAAATAGCTTAGGTCATCAAATAATTCCCCAAAAATTTCTATATACTCCTAAAAATATGGGAAATTCATTCATCATATAGTTTCGTGTGATCGATTTATCGCCTACATACTCGAATTTACAATTTTACTCTTAAATTATACTTAATTACTCACATATTATTCTTTTTACACAAAATTATTTTCAATCTATCCTAACATCACTATAATTCAGTAGAAGTCAATATAGGTCAATTTCATAAATTAACTTCACAAAACCTATTTATTTCATATTTTCATCTTAATTCTAGCTATGTTTTAGGGCTAAAAATACAACAAATATTAAAAATACTCAAATAAAAAATCTGGCTATATAGCAATTATCTATATATCATATGTATTTTATACAAAAATTTGGACCTAGAAACTAAATCATTTAATATATTTATTTTGAAAGTCAAAATTTGAGTGAATAGCGACTACAGGAGGCAAGAGAAGAGAAAAAGGCTTACCGAAGAGTAAGATACAACTCCAATAGCAAAGAATAGCAAGAAGATTGCTACGACGAAGGGAAAAGGAAAAAGACTCATGGGAGAGGGGTTAGGAGATTTCCTAACCGCAGTGCCTTTGAAGCTTATTGCCGAGCAGTAAGTAGTTGCTAGTGTCGTTGGAGCAATAGAGGCGCTCGAATAGGAGGTACGTGAACATGAAGCACCTATTGAGAAGGGGTTAAAGAGACTTGTCTCTAACTAGCTAGTGTAAGAGAAATTTTCAAAGGGGAGGATTGCTAAGTTTATGGAGGTGCTTTTGGACCAAGGAAGCGTAGGTATCACTTAAGTCTATAGTGTGGTACAGGGGTAACCGATACCATAGTTGACCTTGAAGCTAACACAGGTGAGAATGTTCAAACATCTATTGGTAAGCATATGTCTACAATGGCCCCATCATGTCCGTTGAGGAAAGTATATTACCTGCTCTTGCAAGATAAAAGTTACAATAAGAGTGTCTTGATCGCTCTAAAAAGGTTAGGCAATGCCATGAGCTTGTATAGGTAAGCCTTCGCTCATGGGCAATCCCCACTTAAAGGGTATGTTTCTGATCATTTGCATCCCCCCTTTTTCTTAAGTGATATTTCATGTGTGTTCATTTATGCTAAGACTTGCCTATTTCAGTCTCCACAACAATATCAATGAGAGGTAGGGGATGAGTGTGATTGGCTGAAGAAGGAACTAAAGAGATTAAGAGCTTAGGCTATAGCTTGGTAGGACAAATACAACGAGTGTAAGATTAAAGATATAAGGCTAAAGTAGGAGGTGATCAAGGTCAGGTTTGAGGTAAGCAGTGCTAAGAAGTGAACCAAAGAACTAGAGGCAACACTTGTTCGTGCTGAAGAGCTAGCAGTAGTTAGTGGGGGAGGTAGATGTGGCCAAGTAAGTGGTCAAATCTACTAAGTAAGAGGTAATAGTTGTTAGGAAAGAGGCTGAGACTATGGGAAAAAAAAGGTAGAGGCAACTAAAGGGGAGGCTAAGGCTGTGAGGGCAGAGCTCTAAGAAGCTCAAGCCTTGTTCAGGGAGAGAGAAAAGGAGCTGAAGAATGGGGAAGAGTTGACCAAGGCAATGATATAGAAGCTATTTAAGGAATTCTCATTAGGTGACAACTTCAAGGTTGCTCTTGATGAGGCCAGCCGAAATGGGATTAGGTCAGTAAAGCAGGTAACTAAGGGGAGTATCCCTACCTAAACTTCGATTACCTCAACTGGTTGGTTGAAGAGGACTCGACAGTATAGGAAGGAACAGGTGAAGAAGGTGAGCTTGATGATGAAGGGCGACAATGCTGCGAGTGATAATGAGTCTAGGAGTACATGGGAACTTTTCCCTTTATTTGTTTTCTGTAAGGGGTTTGCAAGTAATTGTGTTTTCTTTTCTTGTTTGGCTATTGATGTATATGGGTCAGGATGCCAACTTTTCAACTTCTATAGCTATGATAATTAATGAAAGTTTGGTTTACTCCTTATTGTGCACCTTTTGCTCGTTCTTCCTTCACTATTGTATTCTTTTCATTTTCTAAGCACTTGTGCCCAATTATGGCTACAAATGCAAATTTGTTCTCGGTCTTACTGCCATAGCGTGGCATTAGGCATAGGCTCAAGAACCCCAGTCCTAATATTACTTGATTAGGAGTGTTAAGCGTGCAAAGCTTAGTGTAGACACTCAATTTTTGCCCATTTTATTTTTATTTTTATAAGTCCTATATTACGAAAAACACAAAATATGAAATTAAAGAAAAACCAAAAAATTAAGAAATTTAGAAAAATACAAAAAAAATTCAAAAATTAGAAAAAGCATAAGAAAAAGAAATTTGGATAAGAAACACCAAAAATTGAGAAATTTTGAAAAAATTAAAAGATTGCAAAAAATTGAAAAATTGAAAAAAAGAAACATTTTATTATGGTAGATTTTTTAATTTTGAAATAAGTTTAGAAATTGAACTATTGAACTTAAGCTTAGATTTAAATCTAGCCTAAGCCGATCGAGTCCATGTATATAATTTAATTGTACATATAGACAAAACATAAGCCAACGACCTAATAGGTAAGCATATGGACATTGGCATTAGGATAAGTATGAGGTCAGAGGTTCGAATCTTAGAGAAGGCATGTATACATTATTTATTTTTTTTTTTTTTTCATCATATCAAAGATTGCCATGTGTCAGGATTTTAGTGCGCCACATGTCCTGACACATGGCAGCGTCAGGTTGGATTGCCCGTGCTGACGTAGCACCACGTAGCATATTACGCCAGTTGCCACGTGTCACCATTAACACGTGGCATGCCGTGATCGGTCAATTTGGCTGACGTGGCTCCACATTAGCACTATGTTAGTACTTTCCCTCTCTTTCCCCTAATTTTCCCCCATTTTCCTCCACTTTCCTAGTGAAGAACAGCCTACTCCCTCCACTTTAGCTCTAATTCTCGCATAGATTTCACACACTCACGCCTAATCTCTTACTTTGATTTTGTTTACTACATAACCTACTTTGAATTAAACACAAGAACATATCCAAATTCAGTCAAAGGAGCGTTCAAATCAAGCTCCAAAATTCAGAAAAAACTTTATTTTCGAGCATTTTCTTTTAACTCTAAATTTGATCTTTCCTTGTTCGATTGGTGTTTTTGTGTATAAATAGGAGACTTACAAGCATCTAAGGACATACACAACCATTTACAACCTCGTAAGAACACTCCTAAGCCCTCTCCCTCTCTCGCAATCTCTTTCTCTCTCTATTCGCAGCCGTGCTCTCTCTCTCTTTAACCTATAGCCATGTTCGAAGGAATTCGAGCAATTCCAACCACTACTGCAACTCCCCCATGACATGAACTCCTCAACCCAGCTCCTTCCATCCATCGCCATGACTCGAAGCTCCTCCACTACCAAAACCCTAACCACTGTACCCCCGATTACGGTTGTGAGCAGTTGAGGATAGCAGCCATCAACCTCTATATCATGCCCGTAATTAGTTGAAGACAACGGCCATCTACCCCCATGTCATGCTTGTGATCAGTTAAAGCCCCTCGATCACACCTATGACCCCTTCTAAACGACTGCCTCAACTGACTCGATTTGATCCATGATTGACCCGTCTGACCCGCTCTAGGTCGGATTCGCGTACCTAACTCATCCGAAATCTTTTTTTTTTCTTTATTTGATTATTTAGTTGTTGTTTTTATTTATTGTGAATTGAAATGTAATAATAACAAAGAAAAAATAAAAATAAAAAAAAATAAAAAGATAAGGTAGTTATTTTATTTATTTTTAGTCTAATAGAAAAAAATAAAAATAAATAGAATAAATAAAAATAAGTAAATAAGTTAGTGAATAAAAATTGTTTTTGATACTTAGAAAAATCAAGTTTTCAAAAATAAACAAAAAATAAATTAACCATTTACAAATTAGGATTACTCTTAGATTTTTCAAAAAAATATATATATATATAATTTATGACCCTTATTAGAATTTTTCTTAAATTAACCAAATTAAACTAAAAATATAAAATTGGCACATTTTTATATTAAAATCAACTCAATCTACTAAAGATTTCATTAAAAAAACTAAATACATCTAATCCTGAATAGCGGGTAAGTAGATACCTACGGGGTAACGATAAAAATTGAAAAAAAAAAACTAATTTTCCTTTTTCTTTAGCTTAGAATATTTTATTTATCCAATTAGAGTAACCAATAATTAAGTTTTGTCTTTTAAAATTAAAAGGTAATTTTTAAGTTTAATTCTAATTTTGGAAAGTCAATGGTACCCATAAGGGTTTAAAATTCCTAAACCTTGGATCTAGATTCTTTAGTTTAAAAAAACCATTTTGTAAAACCGGTTTTAATCGTTAGACTAGTAGTTAAGTTATAACCAATCCATCCAATTGGTTATAACTTAACTATTTTTTTTTTTACTCTAGTCGAGTGGCGACTCCAAAATTGTTTTCAAAACAAAAAGGAACAGTTTTCTTTTAACCCTAGTCAAGAATCGATATTAAATGAGTAGGATTTAGTACTAATCGATTTAGAGAAGACCTAGTTTTTAAAAAGAACCAGAAGGGTGAAAAACCAAGCTTGACAGTTTGGCGACTCCATTGGGGACATCAAGAGGGTTAACCATTCGACTTTCCAAAATTAAAATTAATCCCTAAAAACCACCTTTGTGTAATTTATTTACTTATTTGTCCTTTATTTGTACCATAGTTGTACTACATTTTCTTTGTAAGTTTAGTTTTATTTATTTAATTTAAAGGGGAATTTATTTTATGTACTATAAATACATGATAGATACGGTCAAAACCAGACCGTTTTAGGACCTTAGGAGGGGGAGCCATTATGTAAGTTCCGGGTGTAATGGGGCAACCATCATTCAAGGATGATTAAGTTACCCCACTTAAACTTCAATGTTACTAAGGAATCATTTTTTCGTAAACACGTGAGGTCACAGAATTTAAAGACTTTTAGAACCCACCCTTTTTGCATTCATTTCATGGAACGACGAATAACTAACAAGGCGGCAATGTTAACAAATAAAAATAAAAAATGATGAAACCCAGAGTTTCTTTCCCTATGTTCTTTCCTAGAGTTCATGTACATAGGGAGCTGTCTTTGTAATTTATTTTCATGTAAATAGTCTTTTGTAATTTATACTTTCCTTGTAATATTTCAAAATGGCTAGCTCATCCAATGCCAAGGTTTTTGCCAAGGAGATTCATGTCTACAAACCTGCAAACTCAAAGCTCATACTTAACTAGTGGTTTCGGACCTTCAACCCAAGAGAGCGAGAGTTCATTACCAACAAGATTGGACTCATACTCTCGCTAACCAGAGTAGATGTTAACATCACACTAGTAAGTGCCTTAGTCCATTTCTGGGAGCCTAAAGAAGTGGCATTTCAATTTGGGTTACACTTAATAAGTCTAACTCTAGAAGAGTATGCCCAATTGCTCCAAACTCCTCCTTTGGATAAAATATACGTCCCAAAACTCAACTTCGGTCTAGCCTATATTTTTTTAAAATTCTTAAGGATCCATAAGACTAAGATAAATGAGGCCTTAGATGATTGCAACAAACACGCCATCAAGATATGAGATATAGTCCATTGGTTCAAGAATAAGCTCAGCTCCAACAAATAAGCTCTATTTCTTAGAAATTGGAAGGAAAGCCGAATCAAGGCTTATGTACTAGTAATATTTGCTACTATCTTGTTTCTAAGTGGATCTTTTCTTATACACTTTAGGGTGATAAAGTTAGTGGCTCAGTTCTGGGAAAGGAGGTCTTACATCCCTACCCTACTTGCTAAACAAATAAGGAACCTTAATTTCCTTAAGAAAAGAGGTTATGGAAATCTCAGGTCAAGCATGGCACTATTAATGGTATGGTTCGTCAGTTAGATCAAATGCTTTGGGTTAGACTTAATAAGGGGAGCATTCACCGATAAGATTGATCTTATTGACTCTTTCATTGATAAGATCAAATTACTAGAAGATATCCCTACCCTGCTCTGGATAGAGGTTTTGTGAGATTTCTAAGCAGAAGACATACTGTAGACCACCAGGTAAAGCAATAACATTAAGGTCATACTGATTTGCAAAAATTACCATACTGTAGCATTGATCAGAATGAGTTGGTGTACTAGCTACTACCCAAACAACATGGTAAGACAATTTGGAGGGATTCAGGATATAGTTCATAGGCCTTCATTGAATCCATTCACTCTTAATCTTGAAAAGCCTCCCTCTACAGAAAAGGCATCTAAACTTTACAAGATCAAAGCTTGGTAGGACACTAGGAATGCAAGCCCAAACATCGATTTAAGTGAATTCATAGGAGAAGTGGACAAACACCAGGTTACCAAAGAGTACTTATGCGATCAACTTCATAAGGCAGGTATAATATGATATCGAGCACAAGAAGTCCTTCAACCCTCCCTCGTGTGCCCTAGCGCTGAAATGGTAACCTATATGGACTAAGTGCAAGCCTATATGAAGGTCCTCTATGATGAAAATGATGATGGGAAAACCTATTTCAAGAGTCTAGGCAAAGGTCGCACGCCTTGGAACACTAGCTGAAGATGGCCTAGAAGAAGATTCAAGAGTTTGAAGAAGCGACTAAGCATGACCAAAAGAAGAAGAAAATGACATTTAGCCTATAGAAAAAAAAAAAAGAAAATTAGTATAGATGAATTTGTACTTTCTCTTACGTAATAAAACTCCGAGAATTAAAAAATAATAAATAATTTTCCGTTCTATTAATTATTTGTTGATTCCTTCTTTTCCATTCGTATGGCTCATTTCCATTTCATTCATTTGCATTATTTCAAAAATTAAAATATGCATATGCTAACTTGTTAAGAAGTGGTTTTATCCAGGTCACTAAGATAGCTCCCAAATGTCAAACCTCCTAGAGAAGTCCTATCAAAACTCGCTCAAAAACCAGAATGGCCAACCAAGGAAACAATAACAACAACACCAATGATGGCAATGGCAACCCTAAGGTTATTGACCCCACTGAGTTGAGGTTCCAATCTTTGGAATGAACAATGAAAAAGATTGCAAATCAACTAAGCTTTCTTGTTAATAGCATCTCTCTGCTTAGGTCTACAGCTAAAGTCAATCAGGGTTTCGAATCCTTTGAAACAAAAGGAGTATTTCCAAAGGCCAACTTAGCTTTTGAGCCGAATACTTACTCATTCCCGATTAACCCAAAGCCTAAAGCTGACTAGGATAGATTGAAAGAGCTTGAGAAGTGGCTAACTCAACAAATTACCGAAAAAATGAAAATGCTCGAGAGGTATGATGGATTCGAGCATGCCGGCATAATAAACTTCTCTACCTATGATTATGGAAGCTTCCTGGAAAAGTTCAAAGTACCCAACTTTGAAAAATAAAACGGGACTGGATGCCCCAATTTGCACACCTGGCTGTATGTATGAAAGATGGGTAAATATGTACAGTATAACCAGCTCATGGTCCAGACCTTTCAGGACAGCCTGACTGGCCCTACCTTAACTTGGTACACCTAGTTGGACCTGAATTAGGTGAATACATAGGAGAAGCAAGCTAGAGCATTTTATGAGCAATATAGATTTAACATCGAAGTGGCGCCAAACATGATGGATTTGGTTGCCTTAAGGAAGAGGCACAATGAATCCTTCAAAGAATATGCCTAAAGGTAGAGGTCCTTAGCTGCAAGGGTATCTGCCTTCATGATTGAGAAAGAGCTGACCGCAACTTTTATTAACACTCTTGAGAGGCCTTATTTCACACACTTGATCGGACAAGCCTCTTCTAACTTTGTAGAAGTAGTATCAGCAGGGTATCGAATTGAAAGTGTCGTTTCCTCTGGCAAGCTGCAAGAGACAGTAGATAGAAGACTGCTCTCTACTAAACCCACTACTAACAAGCCTAGAAAGGCTACTGTCGGTATGGTCAATTTGAATGCTAGGCCTAACTCCCGAGTCTCTTTTAAGACAAATCCCCCACCAGCTCAACAATAGTATAGAAGCCAACTACAGGTTAACAAAATCTCGAGGTAGTTCACCAAAATACCCATTCTACTCAATCAGGTCCTTGAAAAGCTAAGGAGAGATAATCTGCTCCATTCTAAAGCTCCAAGTGAAAGGTATAAGCCAAGATTTTTTTATCCGAATGTAAGATGTCAGTATCATCTAGGGCAGGTGGGCCATTCAATTGACTCGTATTAGAGGTTGAAAAAAAAAATCCATGACTTAATTTATGAAGGTTCAGTACAATTAGATTTTGTGGAGGCTCTTACTCCAAAAGTCAACAACAACCCTTTGTCAAACCATAGGCTTATCATCAATATGATATCTGACCACTCAAAGCCTACCATCAATATGATCAGTCCCAACCAAGAACCTAAGGTTTATAAATTCTACAAAAAAGAAGTTCCATAAACTAAAAGGTATACCTTCCATATGCCTGTGGCCCCTGAAAATTATAAGGCTACCCCCCTTAACTACCAAGCAATAAACCAGGGGTAGTCAAGGTTGCTTGTAAAGGGGATCACCTACTTCGGTAAAATTTATGATCTAAGGGAAGACCTAAAAAAGAAGGTCATGCTGGAAATGCCAAACACTGAACAAGCTAAACTTGAAAAAGGATTGACTGCTTTCACCAAGATGATCAAGTCTAACAAGTATAAAATAATGGATCAGCTCGCTAAGACTCCAGCATAAATATCTCTCGTGAGTTTGTTGATGGCATCAGACCCATATCAGGAAGTTTTGTTCAAAACATTAAGCGAAGTCAAGGTCCCTTATGAAACCTCAACTGAAAGGATTAGCTTTGTCACCAATTCCATCCTTACTATGGATCAAATTTCCTTCTCCACCAAGGAATTGGGTAAAGAAGGTAACCAACACACAAAACCTCTATTCATAATAGTGACGATAAATAACATCATCACAACAAGAGTCCTCATCGACAATGGGTTATCTCCAAATGTCTACCCTCTAGCTAACCTGGATCTATTGAGCATTAACACAACCGTTATCAAGTTGAGTTTGATAACTGTAAGGGCTTTTGATGGGTTTAAGAGAGAAATAATAAGGGAGATCGGCTTACTAGTAGTTATCAAACCATAGACGTTCAATATCCCATTTCAAGTTTTGGACATTCTAAGGACCTTCAATCTGTTATTAGGAAGGCCTTGGATACATTTAACAGGGGCCATACCGTTAAGTCTTCATCAGAAAGTTAAGTTCATCTCCAACGGCCAGGTCATCACAATCTTGGGTGACCAAGATTATGAAATCTACAAAGAGACGGCTATACCCTATATTGGTATGAAAGAGCAAGAATATTTTGGACTCCAAATGTTTGATGAGGTGTACATGATCACTAATCAGCAAAAGGAAGAGAGGCCGAAATTCAAAGAAGGTCAGTTTGGGACCTATAGGCTAGGATATATTCCAACCTCGATGGAAGAGTTGCAAAGAATGCAAGCTAGGGGTAAAAAAGGTGATAGGTTATATCACACTCCAATGACTTTCCCTCCATTGTCAGAAACTTTCATCCAAGCCTAAAGTGCAGAACTCAAAGCCTACTAAAGAAGATACCTCCAGCAGAAATAAAGGGGTTGCCCCTCTAAGAAGTCCTAGTACTTAAATAATTGGTTCTCCGTCCCTATGAATAGCAATAAGTCTTCTTTGGGGTAAAAGATGAATTATGATCTAGTATTTTATAGAATTTTGTAATAAATTACCTTTGCTCTTCAAATGATTATACCCGAAAGAAAGTTCCTTTAAATAAAATCAGTCTCTTTTCCCTTTACTCTTGCCTTACTTACACTATCCCTTTTACATACTTTTCCTTTTTCTCCTTATTCGATGATTCGAACAAAGGCCGTAGATACCTCACGTAGATAGGTGATGAAAATATTGATATCACCTTCAGCTCTATTAGGTTAGTCGTTAGGAGTGATGTCAATGACCATAATGACGTACAAGAAAGCTAGAAAAAAAAACATGAAATGAGTAGAATTTCCATTGATAAGCTAATTGAGGTAATTAATGTCAGGGCCAATGCCAACCCTAAGGCATTGAAGATTGGGGGAAATTTAAAAGAAGACCAAAAGGCAGAAATGACCACATTACTATTTGAATACTAAGATGTATTCGCATGGTCTCATGAAAATATGCCCGAATTAGATCTGTCGATTGTGGTCCATCGTTTACCTACATAAGAGGATATCAAACCTAAGAAACAAAAGTTAAGAAGGCTCCAACCGAATATCCTATTGAAAATCAAGGAGGAAGTTAGAAAACTATTGGAAGTCAACTTCATTAAGGTGTCTGATTATCCCGAATGGATAGCTTACATTGTACCAGTTATGAAGAAGAACAGAAAAGTAAAAGTGTGCATGGACTTTTGAGACCTTAATCAAGTGACCCCTAAAGATAATTTTCCTTTGCCCCATATCAATGTCTTAGTCAATAACATAGCTGGAAACCATATTTTCTCTTTCATGGATGGATTTTCTGAGTATAACCAAATTCAAATGGTTAAAGAAGATAAAGCCAAGACAATGTTCATCATAACTTAGGGCACATTTTGCTACAAAGTGATGCCTTTCAAACTCAAAAATGCCGGGGCAACTTATCAAAAGGCCATGGTAACAATCTTTCATGACATGATGCATAAAGAGGTTAAAGCATATGTTGGTGATATGATTGCTAAATCCAAAGAAGGAGAAAATCATATAGAAAATCTGAAGAAATTGTTTAATAGGTTAAGAAAATTCCAACTAAAGCTTAACCTAGAGAAATGTACTTTCAAAGTTACTTCAGGGAAATTAGTGGGTTTTATAATCAGCTAAAGGGGCATCGAAGTAGACCCTAATAAAGTCAAAGCGATAGTTGACCTACCCCCGCTACCACACTCAAAAAAATTAGAGGTTTATTGGGTTGTTTAAACTATATAGCTCGGTTCATATCCCAACTCATAGATAAGTGCCGTCCTTTGTTTAAGTTGTTAAAAAAGAATGCCAAGATCAACTGGGACGAAGAGTATGAGTAGGCCTTTACAACAATCAAAGAATACCTCATGAACCCTCTAATTCTAGTAGCTCTAAAACCTGGGAAGCCCTTATTCCTATACTTGACAATATTACTAGAGTCCATGGGGTCCATGCTTGGCCAGAAAGATGAGGAAGGGAAGGAACGCGTTGTATACTACTTGAGCAAGAAATTCACTGAAGGAGAGCAGAGATAGTTAAAAATTGAAAGAACCTGCTGTACTTTGGTTTAGGTAATGCATCTACTCAAACAATATACACTCTATTACCAGTTTGAATTATTGACTCAACACGATCCCTTAAAGTACTTAGCAGACAAATCGGCCCTAATTGGCATAATCTTAAAGCGGCAAATGTTGCTGTCAAAGTTTGACATTACGTACATGAACCAAAATTCAGTCAAAGGGTAAGCTCTAGCGAATCAATTTGTAGAAAATCCCTCCGACAACACTCCCCAAGAGGTACAAGTCAATTTCCCCAACGAAGATGTCTTAGCGGTTAAGGGAAACTCTGATAAAAAAGAAGATGACAAGCTACCAAAATGGAAAATGTTCTTTAATGGTGCAACCAATGTGTCTAGGTGTGGAATTTGGGAAATACTAATATCCCTTGAAGGTACTCAATATCCTATGGCTATAAGGCTCATTTTCCCATGCACTAATACTATTGTTGAGTATGAAGCGTATATTATGGGACTCAAGATGGCCTTAGACAAAGACATTTAAGAATTAAAAGTGTATGGCGACTCTTCACTCATTATTGGCCAAGATCGAGGAGAGTACAAAACTAAAGATCCTAAGCTGGTGCCTTATCACTGGCACTTGACTAAATTGATGGAGAATTTCAAAGAAATCACCTTCAATCACATATCGAGGACTTAGAATCAATTTGCTAATGCCTTAGCCACGTTAGCATCTATGATCTAGATATTTGGTGAAGTCGAGATTTAGCGTCTTACTATTGAAATTGAGAACAAGCCTACCTTTCGCCTAACAATTGAGGGTATGAACGATAAAAAACTGTGGTACCGTGATGTTAAGACATTCCTACAACAAGGCACATTCCTTGAAAAGGCCCAAAAAAAGGATAGAAAGATGATTAGGAGGTTAGTCACTCAATTCTTAGTAAGCGAGTCCACCTTATATCGACGCTCATTAGACGATACACTCTTAAGGTGTGTGGATGACAAAGAGGCTAAGAAGTTAATGAAAGAAGTGCATGAAGGAGTATATAACCCTCACATGAATGGATACATGCTAGTGAAGAAAATTATGAGGCTAGGGTATTATTAGTCAACAATGGAAAGTGATTACATCAAACAAGTTAGGTACTATCACTTATGCCAAGTTTATGCAAATAAGATAAACACCTTACCTTAGGAATTACATGCCCTCTCAACACCATGGCCTTTCTCAATGTGAGACATTGATATCATCGGCCCAATCACTCCAAAAGCATTCAATAGGCATTGCTTTATACTAGTCGCCATTGATTACTTCAACAAATGGGTTGAAGCTTCGTCTTACTCAAGAGTTACTAAAGGGGTTGTAGTTAAGTTCATCAAGAGAGACATTTTAGCCCGATACGGGACTCTAGAAATAATCATCATTGACAATGGCACTAATCTCAACAACAAGCTTATGTTAGAATTATGCCAACAGTTTTGGATCATTCATAGGAACTCTACTCCTTATCGACCCTAAATGAATGGAGTCGTTGAAGCAGCCAACAAAAACCTCAAAAGAATCATTGAAAAAATGGCTATCACATATAGGGACTGGCATGAGATGTTACCCTTTGCACTCATTACCTATTGGACTTCCATCAAAATGTTGATTAGGGCAACAACGTACTCTTTAGTATACGACACTGAAGCAGTGTTACCAATAGAGGTTGAGATCTCGTTGCTTAGGGTACCATTAGAAACTCAGTTGGATGAAGCTTATTGGGTAAAGAAACACATCGAGTAGCTGAATCTGATTGACGAAAGGAGATTGACAGCCTTCAACAAAAGGATATGACCTCAAAACCTTAAAGAAGGAGATTTGGTATTGAGAAAAGCTCTCCCCAATGTACAAGACTCCAATACGAGATTATTGGGAGGGGCTTTGATTTTGTCCGAAATGGATGGTCTAGATTTGAAAGACCTTGTAAATGTCGACGCTGTAAAATTGTACTATCCATAAGAAGTCAACGGAAATTTTACTCAAAACACAAAAATACCAGTCATATTGAGCATCATTATGGTCTAATTTTCATTATCTACAAGCAAATTTGGTATCCTTAGCCGTTGTTGTCATTAAAATAATCACCCTCTTCATGGAAAGGTCTAATTCCCTTTACTCCATTTAATCGAACGCATACACTACAAACACAAGAGGAGTTAAGGAATGAGATCTAGAACATTGGTAATTAAAAAAATTCTTTAAAATACTTTATTACAGATTGATTCCCCTCGATGGGGAGTTTTATTATCTATTTTTCAGGAGAATGCGAAACCTGACTAAGCAATCACGATAGATGAGAATAAGGCTTTTGGTTCATAAAAGTTCCAAAGAGACAAAGACAATGGGTGGCTTTCTGTATCAGGTTAATTTCCATGATTTCTCCAAAAGAGCTGGAGAAGTTTTAAACGTTTTGCATCAAGGACATCCGGGTTGATAACAAGGGACTAAAACATGAGTCAATGATTTTTGATGGGGCTTTTCAAAAAGGTTTGATAGTTTGGGTGCTATCGACAAAGACTAGGTAAGTATTTCCATACAATGTTAACATACTAATTTTTGAATCTTGCACTTGCATTTAGACAAATTTTTTACTTCCAATAATCTTTTTGAACCAACCCATAAGACATTCACTTTTCACATTTAGTGTTTAGCCAACCTTCGAAGACATGATCCTAACTCGGTTCATCTTTCCAATCCATAGGGCACTTCCCCTCACTAAGTTTCTCTTAAGTAAGCTAATAGGGCACTTCCACTCTGTTCACCAAATTTTTCTCAAGCAAGTCCATAAGGCATTTCCTTTCACCAAGTTTCCTCTTAGCAAGCCTATAAGGCACTTCTCTTCATCGGTTCCTTTTGATACAACACCGAGTTTATGGTTGCTAGTCTCCAGAGACGCTCCCACCTAGGTTAGTGAGCCTTGTGAAGCACGTCGAGGTTTTAGATTAATCCCAATTTAGGGTTGCTAATCCCTAAGAGACACTTCTACTTAGGGTAGTGAGCCTTCTGAGGTACGACTAGGTTTTAGATCGATCCCAATTTAAGATTACTGGTCCCTAAGAGACATTCCTACCTAGGTTAATGAGCCTTATAAGGCACGACTAGGTTTTAAATCGATCCCATTTTAGGGTTGCTAGTCCTTAAGAGATGCTCCCACCTAGGTTAGTGACTTAGTGAAGCACGACCAGGTTTTATATCGATCCCATTTTAGGATTGTTAGTCCTCAAGAGATGCTCTCGCCTAAGTTAGTGAGCCTAACGAGGCACGAGTAGGTTTTAGATTGATCCCAATTTAGAGTTGCTAGTCCTCGAGAGATGCTCCCGCCTAGGTTAGTGAGCCTAGTGAAGCACGACCTAGTTTTGGATCAATTCCAGCATAAGATTGTTTGTCCTTTAGAAACACTCCCACCTAGGTTAGTAAGCCTAGAGAGGCATGATTAGATTTCATTTTTTCATCTAAAACGATTTTAGGATAGCTATAGTTGTTTTAGAGTCATCCTGAGGGCAAAAATAGTACCTCTTTGTCTTTGTGCTAAAGTTTTGTTCAAACTTCGCCATAAAAAACTTTACCACAAAAGGGGCAGTTGTAAACACCTAATTTTTGCCCCTTTTATTTTTATTTTTATAGGTCTTAAATTAGGAAAAATACAAAATTAAAGAAAACCTAAAAAATGAAGAAATTTAGAAAAATACAAAAAAAATTCAAAAATAAGAAAATGCATAAAAAATAAGAAATTTGGATAAGAAACACAAAAGATTGGAAAATTTTGAAAAACATTAGAAAATTGAAAAATTACAAAAAATTGAAAATTGAAAAAATAAAATAAAATAACATTTTATTAAGGTAGATTTTTTAATTTTAAAATAAGTTTAGAAATTAGACCGTTGAACTTAAGTTTAGATTTAAATCTAACCTAAGCTGATCGAGTTCATATGTACAATTTGCACATATAAACAAGGCACAGGCCAACAGCATAACGGATAAGCACATGGACATTGGCATTGGGATAAGTATAAGGTCAAGGATTTGAATCTTGCAAAAGGCATATATACATTATTTATTTATTTATTTATTTTTCATCACATCAGGGATTGCCACGTATCAAGATCTTATTGCACTACGTATCAAGATCTTATTGCACTACATGTCCTGACATATGGTAGCGTCAGGTTAGACTACCCATGTTGACATGGCGCTACGTAGCATGCCACACCAACTGCCACGTGTTACTATTGACACGTGCCATGCCGTGATAAGTCAGTTTGGCTTACGTGACTCTACGTCAGTACCACGTCAATACTTTCCCTCTCTTTCCTTCAGTTTTCCCCTATTTACTCTAGATTTTCCTCTACTTTCCCAGTAAAGAACAACCCACTCTCTCCACTTTAGCTCCAATTTTCGTACAGATTTCACACACTCACACCCAATCTCTTGCTTTGATTTTGTTTACTACGTAGCCTACTTTGAATCAAATACAAGAACACATCCAAATTCAGTTAAAGGAGCATTCAAATCGAGCTCCAAATTTCAGAAAAAACTTGATTTTCGGGCATTTTCTTTTAACTCCGAATTTGATCTTTCCTTGTTTGATTGGTGTTTTCGTGTATAAATAGGAGACTTATGAGCATCCAAGGATACATACAACCATCCACAACTTTGCAAGAACACTCCTAAGCCTTCTCTCTCTCTTGCGATCTTTTTCTCTCTCTACTCGCGATCGTGCTCTTTCTCTCTCTAACCCATAGCCACATTCAAAGGAATACGAGTAATATTAACCACCACCGCGACTCCGCCACAACATGAGCTCCTCAACCTAATTCCCTTCGTCCACCGCCGTGACCCAAAGCTCCTCCACCATCGAAACCCTAACCATCGCACCCCCGGTCACGGTCGTGGGCAGTTGAAGACAACAGCCATCTACCCCTATATTACATCCATGACCAGTTGAAGACAACAACTGTCCACCCCCGCATCATACCCATGATCAACTGAAGCCCCTTGATTACACCCATGACCCCTTCTAGACGACTGCTTCAGCTGACTTGATTCAATCTACAATTGACCCGTTCAACCCGCTCTAAGTCTGACCCGCGGGCCTAACTCATTCGAAGTCTTGTTTTTTCTTTTTTAGTTTTCTTTATTTAATTATTTAGTTGTTGTTGTTTTTTTTTTTATTTATTGTGGATTGAAATGTAATAATAACAAAAAATAAAAGAAAAAGAAAAAGAAAGAAAAAAAAAAGATAAGATAAGGTAGTTATTTTATTTATTTTTAGTCTAATACATAAAAATAAAAATAAATAGAATAAATTAAAAAAAAAAAACAATAAATAAGTAAATAAGTTAGTGAATAAAAATTATTTTTGACACTTAGAAAAATTAAGTTTTCAAAAATAAAAAAAAAATAAATTAACCATTTACAAATTAAGACTACACTTAGATTTTTTGAAAAAAAAATATATATATATATAATTTAGAGGACCTTTGTTAGAATTTTTCTTAACTAAACCAAATTAAACTAAAAACATAAAACCAGCATATTTCCAAATTAAAATCAACTCAATCCACTAAAGTTTTCATTAAAAGAACTACATACATCTAATCCCAAATAATAGGTACATAGGTTCCTATAGGGTGACGATAAAAATTAGAGAAAAAAAAAAAATAATTTCCCTTTTTCTTTAGTTTAGATTATTTTATTTATCCAATTAAAGTAATCAATAATTAAGTTTTGTCTTTCAAAATTAACCAGTGATTTTTAAGTTTAATTTTAATTTTAGAAAGTCAATAGTACTCGTAAGGGTTTAAAATTCCTAACCTTCGGATCTAGATTATCTAGTTTAAAAAAACAAAACCGTTTTGTAAAACTGGTTTTTATCGTTAGACTAGTAGCTAAGTTATAACCAATAACGATCTAGTAGCTAAGTTATAATTATAACTTAACTATCTTTTCTGACTCCTGTTAGGCGACGACTTCAATATTGTTTTCAAAACAAAAAGGAATGATTTTGTTAAAACCCTAGTCTATGGTCAGTATTAAACGGGTAGGGTTTAGTACTGATTAGTTTAAAGAAGACCTAATTTTTAAAAAGAACCAGAAGGGTAAAAAACCAGGCTCGACACCTAGTTTTGTATACAATTCTACACGTTTACGATTTTACCAATTTTGTATAATTCTATATGAGTTTACTAATTTTGTGCATTTGAATGAATAGTAGAATCATAATTTTGACAACTATAAAAACCAAGACTTTAAAGTAAATGGTAGGGCAAGATAAATACAGGGGTTCTTTTTCTACTTCTTTCCAAAATTTTATGAAGTATACCTAGGTACTAGTCTATGTTATAGAAAATAGGGCTTGAGCTTTTCAAAATTCCACATCCTAGGGATAGACTATCCACTTTGGTCTCTAACCTATAAGTTCCATTGCCCGTGTCTTCTTTAACCCATACAAGATCCTTCTAATTAGGTGACAACTTACCCTGTCCTTCTTGGGAATTGGTGGCTTTGAGCTTCCAGCATTCTAGGTCTCTGAGTTGAAAGACCTTATGATTGACCTTCTTGTTGTAATATCTAGCCATTCGCTTTTGATACGTAGCCACTTAGGCTCGAGCAGTGTCCCTTACTTTGTTAATGGCATTTAGGTTTGCTTAGAGGGTAACCTTGTTAATGCCACTATTAAAGTTCTAAACTTTACTCAGCAAGAGCTCTAGCTCGATAAGCAATACAACTTTTACTTCGAATGTGAGGTAGAAGGGGTTTCACCTGTTGTTGCTCTGTACATGGTTCAATATCCTTAAATAATTGTCAAGAGCTGATTTGCCCATTAACCACCTACTTACTCAACCCTCTTTTTCAAGCTTTTGAGAACAATCTTATTGATGGCCTTGACCTGCCCATTAGTTTGTGGGTGAGCGACTAAAATGTAGTAGTGTCGAATGTTATGCTTGTCATAAAATTCTCTAAATTGTACACTGTCGAACTCTTTTCGATTGTCTGTAGTTAGGGCAAAGGATACCCTAAATCTGGTAAGGATAGGTGTTAGGAAAAAACCTTTCCCTATTCTCACGGTGATGCTCGTAAAGTAATCTACAACAACTAAGTTGAACTGACGTCTTCTAAATGGCTTCAGAAAAAAAGGTCCAAGGACATATAGCCCCTATTGAGCAAAAGGCTATAGACTTATCATGGGGTAGAGCTCCAAGTTGGGTGTACAATTGATGGGTGTGTGCTTCTAGCAATGGTAGCATTTCTACATTAAGGATCTCATATCTTCTATCATAGTTGCGATCGAAGGCTCGGATGTATAGAACATAAGCCTGGATATGGTTACTGTAGATGTCAGCTTGGAATTCGTCAATGCCATGGGGATCTTCTTCGATTCTTAGGCAATGGAGGAGGAGTATGCTATATCCACGTAGGTATAAGACATCATTAACTATAATATAGTTAGCTACGATGTAGGCGACCCTATCAGCTATGATCTTATCTTTAGGTAGGGTACCAATCTTAAGATAGTCCAAGAAAGGGTCCACTTATGATGGCTTAGAGATACGGAGCGAATCTTGAAGGTCTATTGTAGCAGCTTGTCAACCAATCGCTGTGGCATGTATTAGAGGAACATTTGCTTGTTGGTCTCGTAAAGCTAGAGCATAGCGGTAGATGTAAGCTTAGACAACCAGTCTGCCTCGAAGTTCTCCATTCGAGGAATTTTAGTTATGCTCTAGGAGGTGAAATTGGAGACGAAGTCCTGTATTGTTTAGAGGTACTTCACCACAGCCTCTCCTCTTGTCTCATATTCCCCCTTCACATGTTGCACCACTAACATGGAATCCGAGTAAATATTAAGTTACTCGGTACAATGTCTAATGTGATCTTTAGTGCCTTGATGAGGGCTTCATATTCAGCCTCATTGTTGTTGGCAGGAAATCTGAACTTGAGTGCATCTAGGACCTTAGTATATCAATGTTAATAGGTGCTTTCTTCTCTCTAGTGTATTTAGCAACAAAGTTTGTGATGACTTGTACCTTGATGGCCTGTTTAAGGTAGAACTAAACACTATGCATATTGAGCTCCAAAGAGTATTTTACATTCTCCCTAATGCGGCCAGTTTCTACAGAAGTGTTCATAGGGGCTAGTATGTGAGAACGATGATAAGGTACGCTTAAAAGTATGGTCTAAGTTTGAAAGCGGCAATGACTACTGTTACACCTCGAAGCAATAGAATCATAACAGTCCCACCATGAAAACCATTCTAGGATAGAAGCTGACCTTATAGTTGTTATCTTAGACTTGATTTACACAAGGTATTTACAACTAACCAACTTTTAAGTAAACAGTTTATAAATTAAACATATTATTTACCTATGAAATTATGAAAAAATATTTACACTAAAATAACTTGAGTATGTTTACAATATTTAGTAGCTTAATCATAATCTACTTAAGTAATACATAAATTGATACTAAAAGCTTTGAAGATAAAATCCAAACTTGAGAGTGTAATTGATCCTCAGTTTTATATCCTTACTCCTTAGGATTCAACAGTTGTTAGCCTTAGGATAGTTATATAACTACTTCTTAGCTATCACCTGCAATAACATTGATAGAAATGTAAGCAACCAACCGCTCAATAAGTTGAGACAAAGACTAAAAACTATACATCAAACATAAACAAAGTTATCAATCAAATTAGTTAAATGCAATATACGTTTAAGTAAATGCCATCATACAACGTTATATGGTCTATCATGAGATTAGAGAAATTAAACCCGTTCTAATCCAAGTTAAGGAGTTTAGTACATATATTAACAACTCACGACCAAACCCAAGCTTATGTAATAGAGACACCGCTCTTCTTGCAATTACCTTCAAACAATCGATTTCACCATTGCAGCCATCTCCTCTGCTGTCACTTAGTTTGACCAAAGACGAAGAAGGGACCTATTATGCTATCTAACGCTATCCCTTTCGAAGAGGTCAGTATTTGACCGGAGAACCCTAAACATTTCCCTTAATAGGTTGCTATGCAAGTCCGTTTTAGACTTATAAGTCATATATTTAGTAAGATTTAGTTTAAGGTGTTTAAGCATTTCATACAAATCACATAATTTTCAATCCAGAACAGGAAACCAAAATCATATAATCAAATCCAGAAACACATACACATAAACATGTGCATAATCAACTATCTAACAAACACAATCAAATATAATCCTAAGCTTTCAAGTACTATAAACTAGTACTCCAAAATAGAGTAACATATCAATCTTAACTAACTTGAACTTCTTGCTTACTTACTTATGATGCGACTCATAACAAGCTGTCGTCGATAATCTTTATAATATAAAGGTTGTTTTAATATTCATTTAACTACTTTATATAGGCTTTATTCTATAAATTTTATTGTTATCTTCAGTTTAGGGTATTATTACATCTAATTATTCAGGTTTTAAGTCTCTTACAATTATTCTTAATTTAGGTTAAATTTTGATTCAGTTTTTGAATTGGTTTCTAAATTAGGTTTTAATTTAGTTTCTGATTACAAGTTTAATACACGAACCCTAGGAACTCATTTTAAATCGTTATGTGAAATTAATCACATTACACGTAAGTATCCTAAATCTCATATTTAGCCCCCTTACTAATATTCTAACTTTATATTCCTAATTTAACTACTGAATTATCTCTCGATGTGAAAATAACCTATATTTTTCATATAATTTCATAAATTCACTTTCCAAATTAGATTTATATAATATTCCTAATATTATAATACCATTAATTTTTCTTAATATTTTCTACTCATGTAATTCCTATATACATATATTATGTATTATTACATATTATATACTTATATCACATATCTAACACTTTTAATACTACATATATCATCCTTCATCATCCAAGAACATATGAAAATGTCCAGTTATATCCTAAATCAAAATTTATACCTACTTAACCTTGAATCACAAAGTTAACTTAAAATATACCATTTTATCTATTATATATTTACTACATAATGTACATAATGCACATAATACTTACATCTAACACCTCAAACATTACAAATATCATCGAATATCAACAATTAACATCCTAAGATACCTAATTACCTACTAAATTAGAATTTTTACCAAATTAACATTAAATTACCAAATTAAACACAAATATTGCCTTTTATACATGATTTTATGGCCTAAAAATTAAGTAAAAATTTAGAAAATTAAATTTAAGAAAAAATATTCTTAGCATTATAATATATATCCTAAATAGTCTATACAAAAATTTTGAAGTCAAAACTACATAATTAAGGTCATTTAAATCTAAATAAAAAATTAGCTTAAATTTAGTTATTTTTTTAGAGCAGTATATCCCAAGATCTAATTTTATCAAATTGATATTTTTTCCCCAAATTTACATACAAAAATATTCTAGAATACCATATTTCATAATTTTCCATGTATATTTGATATTTTTACTCAATTAAACAAATTTAGAAAGGAAATCGGAACTCATTAATTGAAGGGCTTCCAGTTACCAGTGGTGGTTCCACCTTGTCGGCACCACCAAGAAATGGATTTTTTATTAGGTGGTGGTGGCCATCACTCTCCAATTGATCATTGGGTGTGAGTTCTCCTTATATGCTTTAATTATTTTATAATTTGTTAATTTTTGGTAAAAATGCTATCCCCTCTCTTCTTGATTTCTCTTTAATTTTCCTAGACTCACAATCGACCACAATGATTTAGAGAAGAGAGTTTCTGAATTTATGGTAGTATTTAGGGTTTTTTTTTTTTAATTTTCCAAGTACCACATGTCCCTTATCTCTTCGTTTTTCACTTTCTAATTGTCTTAATATTATTAGTTATTATTTTTTCTTTAATTCCCAGTATGCCACACCCTTGCTCTAGACTTTTCCATATTTTTCTTGATTTTTTTATAATTTTTTATGAATTTTCCTTAATTATTTAGCATTATTTTGATATGTTTCAAGTATTTTAAATAATTTCGTATATTTTTACTTACACGTAAATACATATATAGTACAAATAAATACACCTAAATATTATTTAATTTTTTTTATAATTTTTAGTATATATATAATTTATCTTTATCAATTCGTTAATTATCGAAACTTGTTTTACGCATTTTCGATAAATAATGGGTAATATATATAATTCAATATTATAATAATTAATTATTTTTTATTTATTTTCCTAAATACAAACTCACGGGATCACTTTTACTAATATTCCTAGTTTTATCATAAAATTTAAACTCAATCAGACAACTTATCAAATCACCCTAAATTTTACGAACCAAATCCGTAACACCTGATTTTAAGGCTTACAACCACGGCAAGGGCAAATTTTGCAACATGCATATATTTGACCTCAAACCCCTACAAGATGTGGTTGATGTAGTAAATCAGCTTGTGATTACGCTCGTTAGCTTGGACAAGCACTAAGGAGAAGACTCGGTCACTCACAAACAAATAGAGGTAAAGTTCTTCTCTTGAGATCGACTTCGAGAGCACTGGCTAGCGCTCAAGAAATTGTTTAAGTCTATTGAAGGCGACTTCACACTTTTCTGTCCACTTGAATTCTGATGGATTCTTTAATAATTTGAAGAACTCGAAACATTTGTTAACGCTCCTTAAGATGAAGTGATTGGGCGTAACTATTTTACCCGTAAGACGTTGGACATCTTTGATCTTCTATAGGGCTTTCATGTCTCGAATTACTTGGATTTTATTAGGCTTGGTCTTGATGATATGCTGTGTGACCATGAATCCTAAGAACTTATGTAATCCTATGCTGAAAACACACTTCTAGGGGTTCAACTTCATTTGGTATTTGTGTACCATCTCAAAGGTTTCGCGGAGGTCATTGATGTAGTTGATTTTGTTCTTGCTCTTGACAATTATGTTGTCAACATAAAATCTAACATTTCGACCGAGTTGGGGCTTAAAGACAATTGTCACCAACCTTTGATATGTCAACCCAACGTTCTTGAGACCAAAGGGCATGACCTTGTAACAGTAAGTGCCAAAAGTTAGTGAGGAAAGAGTTATGAACTTGGTCCTCGGAGGCAATATAAATTTAGTTGTAGCCTGAGTAAGTATCCATGAAGCTCAATCGTACATGGCTCGACATGGAATTGATGAGCTAATCGATTCAGGGGAAAGGAAAGCAAACTTTAGGGCAAGCTTCATTAAGGTCAATGTAATCGACACACATTCACCATTTTCTATTAGACTTTTTCACAAGGACCATATTTGCTAACCATATAACGTAGCACTCCTTAATGATGAACCCAGCTCGTAAGACCTTTTACACCTCTTGTTCGAATACATAATGTCATTGAGGTATGGCACTCGGATAGCTGTTGGTTACCGTATGTAGTTCCTACCCCTATGGGTATAGGAAACTTCATCAGAAGGCATCTTTAGCTGAAGTACGCATCAAACTTATTGAGGTTGGGTTGCTTCAGGATGCTATTGTAGGGGAACCAATGGTCATTTAATCAATTGTAAGGTAATGTGCTTGTTATCGCCTAGCTGAACAAGTAACATAATCAATCCTTTTACTAAGATTGTCTTCCTTCTGAACCCGGAAAAGCTCTACTTACAGGGTCGGAGTTCTTCTTTCAACTTATCCTTCATCTGTTTGTAGGTAGAGTAAAAGAGGATGTCCATGGAGCTACCATAGTCTACAAATGTTTTAAGGATGTCAATGCACCCAATCTCAACATTAATGACCAAAGGGTCGATATGGGAGTATTCCATGCCCTCCTTGTCATTGTTGGAGAGGGAAATAGTGGTGTTTATTTTGGTTTCTTCGCGCGAATAGATAGCACTTCATGGTGGGGTTAAACAAAGCGATCCTCATCTAATAGTCTTAGTCTACCTATAATTGTTTGTACCTATCCATGCTTACCCCTTGTGGTTTGTATCATTAGGTAGGTTTTCTTAGCATGGTTATGGTTGCTATTGTGGCAAGTCAGTTCGGTGTCACTGGGGCGATCATGGATGGTTTCACTCATTTACGATGAGGTGGTTGATACAATCGTTGTGAATAAGGCCTTCGATCGCATTCTTGAGGTTCCTAAATTCATCAATGTTGTGGCCGATGCACCGTGATAGTCATAGAACTTTCCTAATGAGACCGCTTCGAGTGTTTCCTTAATATGTAGGGTACAAGGCAACCATTCACGGACTTCGTAGAAAACTTCGCTTAGGGGACAGTTTAGTGGAGAGTAGTTGGGGTGGTCAGCAAACTTCTATTTCTACTTGTCGCAACATTCTTTTTAGGATAAAGGGTAGTCTTTGCAAGAACCAAAATTGTCTTTTGCAAAAGTGCTACGTTGCAAATCATTCTCGAGGTGTACTCAAATGGTATCTTCTTGTGTGACATATTACTTAGTGATAGTCATGAATTCTTTGAAGTTGTCTAGTCGTCATAGTACTATGGCTTCAAAACCTTTATTATTAGGATCCAAGGCATAGATGATGGCTTAGAGCATTGTTCTGCTTTCCACTTTAGGGATGAGGAGCTTGGCATGAATGAACTGCTCAAGGTAAGCTTGTAAAGTCTTGTTCAAGCATTAGCATACATTATACAATGTAGATGAATTCTTATGCAACACCTTGCTGCTAAGAGAGTGTAGTTGAAATCTAGTGGCGAGGTCATTGAAAGAGCAAATAGAACTACTTGAGAGCTGGTTGAACCATACTAAAGCTACTTTGGTAAGTGTGCTTAGGAATGCCTTGCATATGATGGCATCAAAAAAGTTATGCAAGCTCATCATTATATGAAAATGTGTTAGGAGGTTGTCTGGATCACGCGCACTATCATATGTATTCAAGTAGGGAAGTTGTATGCCTTATAGTAAAGTTTGTTCCAATATGATTGGGGTAAATGGGCTTTTGCTTACAACTATGCTTGATTATCAAGTAGAGTATTCAAGACACTTTTGATAGACTAGAATTATGTCAAATATGCTAATTACACTCATAGATGTTCATCTCATCCAAGTGCTTCGGTGAGCACTCAAGGGAAGGGTGTTTTGGTATCTAGCTTATGCTCGACTATGTGCCTTAGTGGTGCGCTTTGCCACGATTAGTGTTCAGTTTGTCATAGAAGTCTTCAAGTAGGCAATTCTTAAGCTAAACACAATTGTATGGGCATATAAGGTTTGCAAGCTAGGGTATAAGTGAGTGCCTACAACACCTACTAGATTGAGTAGCAAAATTAGCAAATGTGTCTTTAGGATTAATCCTATCATTAGGGTTAGCTTGTTCCTGGAGTTTCTAGGTAGCTGCTAATTCCTACCTTAGGTCATCATTATCTTAGAGACTTTTCTATTAGCCTCAATTAACTTACGGAACATTTCCTTCATCTACTCCATTTCTAATAGCTGCAACTCCGTTTATGGTAGTGGTGGTGTAGTTATTAATTAATCACCACCACCTAGGAGTGTTGGATGAGGGTGTATGTTTTTACTCTTAACCATGATGATGAGTTTGTGTAAATAATGGACACCAAATGGTGATAGCAGATATCACTATTATACTCCTGGGTGAACTTTTGGTAATCCGTTGGTCGCATGTAGTAGAGTACCTACAAAAGGCCCCCGGTAGTGTTGTTAGTGAAGGCCTTTTGATGCTCAAGTTAACGATGAGAGTATTTGAATTCCTACAAATATGAAAATAAGTAGATTAAGAGAGTTCTCAAGAGTTTCCAAAATCCCTTACCTATTAGCTGCTCTTCCTATTTATAGGTTAAGGGGGCTTACTAGTTCAAATAAGTTGTAAAAGAGGACTGGCGAGAACGAAGTCTAAGGAGGTGGCATCGTCAATACGAGAAAGGACTCCACCTTTTTCCCGGTTAGTAAGGACTTGGGAGATGGGCCTATCCCATTGACATGGGGTAACCTCCTTAGCCTGATAGTTGGTTTATAGGTTGTATGTTAGATGGCCATTCAACATTTAATGAGAAGAGAGAAGGAAACGAAGAGAAGATAGCAAGTTTGATTATGTTGAGTGGCAAGCTCCTTAGGAGCCACTTTGAGTAGGAGGCAAGCTCTTTCTTTGTTGCTAAAAGGTGAAGCCTGGGGGTCTCAAGAAAGACTTAGAGTGCTTGGGGTCGGACCCAAGTAAGGTAAGTATAGTTAGGACGTGTGCCAAGCTTGTCCTCATCCATACTAGGAGAGGTGTCATACCATGCTAGCTAAGCTCTCAAGTGGGCTTGGGTCTCAAAGCCTTGAACCGAAGGGTGATGTTAACAATTGCTAAAGCATGTCAAGATAATACAATTTTTAAAATATATATATATATATTTTCACATTGTGTAAAAACGTATAATTATAGTTAAAATGAATAGTTCACTATAATCCCATATGTGTCTAGTCTATGTATGAAGAATCAAATAATGTCCACAAATAACATACAAGTATTTACCCTTTTATTCTTGCAGGTCTAGAAATTGTGGCCCAACTGTAATAATATAAGTTCTAAATTATGATGTCTAAGGGAAGTAATGCTTTCAAAGTTTCTATAGAAAATATTTTTAGTCAATGATTATTTACTATCATCAACATGGATAATGTATGTGGAAAATTGAAGTTGCCTATATATACTACCAAATTTTAACTCTTATGCCTATTTATTTGCAAATTAGTGTTATTTTACTTAACTTTTCCAATCTCTATTAGGAAATAGTTATTACCTTTTATAAGTTGATAATTTTTATTCTCTAATGAGATAATTATGTCCTCAATATGTAACTATTGCTATATTCCATATAACCAAATAGAAGTGTATTAGTAGTTTTGATAGTTCATGACTCATTTTTACTAAGGGCCTTCAAGCGGAAGTTCACCCTAAAAGGGCACACCCAGTATCAAGAGAAAAGGATAAGAAAGGACAAGTGACATGTGCAAAATGTAGCCACCCACCTTTGACCCTCAGGATATGTTCCACAAAGCATAAATACTTGTAGGGAGAAAAGAGAAGGGAACTAGTCGATTACAGCTTACTTAGACTTCTCCTGAGACAACTACAAATATAGGCAATTGGAACCTTTATATCCTAAAACCCTCTATTTTGATTGTTAAATTAACATTCTTATATCTTCTTATTGATTTGAGTATTTGAGTGGCCACACCAACGTAATTTCCTACGTCTTCTATCTCACATTTGTTCATTTTGCAGGTCTTTCTAGCTCTATTGATACGATAGACCTCACAAGCTAGGTGGAAGATCTCCATTCTAAGAATAACACTAATAATACCAATCATATTTCTAATTTAATGCTATAATTAAAGAGTTGGAGTAAACATTGGAGCAATAATTCCTTGCAATAAAAATTTATACAAAATAAACATGAAACGTAAATTTCTAAACTACTACTAGTAAGAATCATTCACAATGGATACATTAGCTATTCTTGTCCATTCAATTTGGGAAAATAAAACTAACAATTGTTTAAGATTATATATAAAGAGAGATAGAGAGAGCGAGCTAATTAACCAATTCCATTTTATTCGGATTTACTGCAATCCTTCATTTAATTCATCCCACTATCAATTACACTTCTCTCTCTCTTCTTCTTCTTATTTTTTTAGTTAGTTCTTCTCTATTGAAATCAATGGTCCTAGGTGGTGGTATATTACTCCATTTCTACCGATTCGTATTTTATTATTTTATTTCTACTATTAATTTAAATATGTGGACAAATGTTAGTTCTTTCTTTCAAAATTTTTTCTTCAAATTAATCTTCCCGCAAACTGATGGTATATGTATAGAATTTCTATTATTCCTGTTTTCTTATTTAATTTCCTATCATTATCACCAAAATAATCTTGGAAATCTATTAATAGTATTAATATAAAAGTAAAGATAACGTGATACCTTAGAAACTTAAAATTAATATTAAGAAACTTTCCTTACAAATGCTAGGCCAGGGTAGATTTTTAAGATACCGACAATTGACATGGCATCATAATGAACCCATGAAGATCCTTATAGTTAAGGATGACCTAAGAAATTATCCGGTTAAAATCCTTTTCCACCAAACATATAATTCCATTCTTATAATTTATCCCTAAGTTTGGCTGGATGAATTGTTATTTCATAAATTTGCTAATATTGTGAAATAAAGAATCGTAATTCCTTTCTAAGATCAAATAATAGCTGTTCTTTAGTCATTTTGAAAATATTTCGAAATTTACTAAAACCTTAAAGCAACTATAAAAAATAAATATAATCCCTTTATACTACTTTTTAAAAATTGCAATTCTATTCCTATTTTATATTTATTTCACAGATCAAACATGTTATAGAAGTAATTGACGAGTCAGCTATGGTGAGTGACTGCAACTAAAGTAGTAATAAAAGCACGACATCGTTGCATATACCTAAACCAATAGTATTTGAATCGATAAGGTTTCTCGAGCTATATAAAAATGATAATTGCAATATAGAGCTGCAAGATATTATATATTATATGAGGAAAGAAATGGATGAAGAATTATGGAGGCTTTGCAGAATTCAATGGGGGTAGGTCGATATATTCTTGGAAGATTTGGTGGATCTTTTGAAGGGTTCAGATGGTTATTTGCAATTTTTGAGATAAGTGATCGTTAATCATTTTTATATTTTGAAAATCGTGCATATTAGGAATAAATCTGTGTGATAGTTTAATTATTTTGGAAGAACAAACTATTTTTTCAATATATATTATATTAAAAAGACTAATTACAGCCAATGCAATTAGCCTTGTTCTGGGATATATAATCCCTTAGAAAGACTGATAAACTCTTGACCAAATAACTCCACAAGCGGAGTTTGATAAAACACGTATTTACTCTCTATGTTAAGTCCTGCTTTTGCTAGTGCATTAATAAGACAGTTATTCTTTTTAGTAGTCCATCTCATCTTTGCTTCATTAAACTTGGATAGCCAGTCCTTGCATAGAATAGCAACATCATGTAAATGGTTAAAATCTTTTTGGTCCGCATTAACGATACGAAAAGCTTCCAAACCGTTAGTAATGATAACAATTTTCTTGCAATTTATGGAAGAAGCTATGCGCAAGCCCTCCACATTGCTCCATAACTCTACTTCAAAGAGTGAAACAGCTGCGATTTTTCCCACATAGCCAAACCGACATTAATGATCATTCTGCAACAGTACTCCACCTACACCCGCAGTAACACCATTCTTTACCGAAGCATCTATGAATAAATATGCAAAGTTCATTCAAGAAAAAATACACTTTTTTCTTGGACACATTTAATACTTAATATTTGACTATGCTTTTTTTCAAGGTATAAACCTTTTTTATTTCCCTTATTTGAGTCATTGATATTCTTTATCAAGTAGCTATTAAATATCCGGTAAATCATGATCCACATATAAAAGTGAATTGTTTGACTATATGTTATGATGGATTACCACCAACCTCCAACAAGAAAAGGAGATAAGGAACAAGAGAAAGGAAGAAAAACCTAGGCATATTGCGCATCCCCTGATTACGACCCATCAAGCTTCACTCTTTTGTCTTCTTCTTCCTCTTCTTTCTTCTTTTTTTCTTTTATTTTTTTAAAATTCACAGTGGTAAATGGAACGATTTGCTTTTATTTGTGATCGCCACTTTTATTTGTGATCGCCTCTTTTTAGAACTTTCGAGTTTTACAATTTATAAACCTATACTCTATTCTTAACTTGGTTCGACAAACAAGTGTACCTAATATTTTCCAGCACATACGAGTATAAGGTAATCTCTACTAGAAAAATGATTCAAATACTAGTATTTAATAATCTTCTTATTATCTAGCAATCTAATTTATCAAGTAATCAATTATTAAGATTCTAATTTGTTAACTAAAACACAAACTAATGTGGCTAACACAATGGTTACCAAACAATTACTAACAACACAATTAACATACAAACTTGCTTCATCACTTAGCATAATACTACCAAAATATTTTTTTATATCCAAATACTTATTCTCTACAGAAAATTATAGTATGTAAGTATTTTTCTCAGAACTACTTACTTCTAATCCTAATTGTGTCTATTGGAATCTCTTCCTAATTAACAGCCAACTAAGATTGTGTTAATGTCGTATTAATGTATCGATTCCCCTAAAGATGTGACAACTTTCTTAACAATATCTCTATTATTAGGGGTATGTTGTCCTAATAAACTAGATATATTCAATAGAATTACCCCTTTGACATATTCTATTGAAATTTTTCATAAGTCGATGTCGTATACTACACCATACTTAGATTCATTTAGTACCATTCATCTTTTTCTTCTTCATTTCATTGTCTTTTTTTTTTTTTTAACATACAAGAATACCAAATATCAGTAACGGAGTCAGACTTCGTTATTCTGAGGGATCGAAGACTGCTCTTACTAACTTGATCCTTATAAATTCTTATTACAAAGTTATAAAGATAAAAATTAATAGTAGGGTCAGACTTTGCTCTTCTGAGGAACCAAAGCCCGCCCTTACTAATTCAGTCCTTAAACACTTCAATTTATTCTAATTTGAAGAGATTCTTAAGAAGTATCAACAAGTGAACTACTTCATTTACCCTTTTCATTCAAGATTCTATAATCTCTCAAAAGTAATCGATAAGTAGATATACTACTTAGAACATTTAGAAGCACAATCAATTCACTTTGAACTAAAAACTACGATTCACTTCTAACTCCTAAACTCATTCATTAAATAGCAAGCAAGTGTGATTCACTGAGAATTTATCCTATAATCCTAATCATGTAAACTAAGTCCACAAGAATTGAGCGAGGCACAAAATTAACTCACAAAATTGATTGCTATTTTGTCAAATCCACAATCCATTAAGTTAATTCGTAACTTGAAATAAACAAACTTAAGTGGAAGATTTTTTATGAACTTAATTTATCCTTCCCCTCACTTAATGAGAGACATTGTCCTCATTGTTGGAAGGAAGTAAATAGAGAATAGGCATAGAATTTGAATAACGAGAAAGAAAAAAATAAGAAACAACGACAACTAGCCTTCCTTGAAACACAAAGTTCAAGCAATTCATTTGATTCATATATGAGCCGAGAGTATAGCTTCCAATACCATGACAACTCGAACAACAAAAGACACTTGACTATCATGACAAAACAAAAAGAAAAAGAAAATAACAATCTTATAATATAAGAGTCTCTATAAAAAAATACATCAGGAAAGGTAAGCTCTCGACAAATTAATCATCCTAAAACAACAAAATACATTACAAGGAAACAAAGAAAACAAAATAAAAGAAAAACAAAGAAAGAAACAAGTTAGTCATCATCGGCATCAGTCTTCTCATCTGAACTGTCTACATCCTCTTCAAATGACTCCTCCTCACTCTCACCACTAGCATCTTGTCCAGTTGATGCGTGTTGAGCTTCGTCAGTTTCTTGGTCATCATTACTATTGGTCTCGTCTGACTCATCCTCGTCATCACCAGAGTTTTCCTCTTCAGACTCTTCATTACCTGCTTCTTCTTCGCAGGGAGCTTGGATTAGTAGGGAAACCAAAGGTTGACTAGGACCAGCATCCTCTTAAGTTTGAAGACAAGAGAAACAAGAAGGTATAGTCGTTCCCACTTTAGTGGCTATATTCTTCAAGAGCTCGATAATCCTCTTCTGAGTCTCCTTAATCTCAGCCACCTCATTTTCTAATCTCTTTAAATTCGACTGAGAAGCTAGAAGTTGAAGTTGTAAAATCAGGAGCTCAAGGGTCTTCGATATCCAAATCAAGATTCGAGACTCTTGCAATACCCCATTGATTAAAAGGGGTTCTTGGAAGTGGTTCAGGATCAGCACAAGAGTTACTTGGCTTGTTACTTATAGGCCACAAACTCAGATTCCTTAGAATTCTAGTGATTAGCCCCTCCCCCACCCCCCCACAAATATACCTTTGCTCTTATCGAAGGTCTATTGGCGAAGTCCAAATGCAGTTAAGATGCCCACGTTTACCAAAAACCCCTTCAACACACTATGTAAAGGTAATAAATCATGCTCCCCTACTACTCTAAGGCTCTCATGCTTCTCATAGACTGTCCTGACCAGAAGCATTGGTCTTCGTTAAGGTAGAAGCTTTTGATTTATTTGCCTTAAAGCTACTTTTGTTAGAGATTTCTCTCCAAAATTTAGTTACTAGAGTTCCACAAAGTAGGCTTACGGGTAAATCAATAAACTCCTCATCTTGAAGTTCAACTCGGGTATACAACTTCATTGCTCATAAGAAATGTTAGCATGTCAAAGGTATGAGTCCTTCCAAATACAAAGAACTCTACCTCATTATCCATCTTGGAGCCAATATATTTGTACTTAATCTTAAAAGAGGAGAGAAAAGCTAGAGTTGTTTGTCGATATGTCTTCTCTTGAATTGTAAACAACTTCAACCATGAACCAATGCTTCATAATCGTTGCATGCCAATCTTTAAGCCGTATTCCCTTAGTACATCCTAATCCACCACACAATGCCGCTTAATAATCTTCTTTGCGACGAATTCCTTGAATCTATCTGTTTGTTCATCTTTCATACCGACTGGTGGAGGAACTAATCGACTAAAACTTGTTGTGTTGGAACATCAGGGAGGAGGAGAAGGAGGACTATCAATCTTTAGTTGCTTTTGCTAAGAAGTAGTTAACCGTTTTGGTGCCATCTGTAAATATCGGTTGTTAGTTCAAACTCATATATAATTTAAGCACACTTTAAACTAAGCAAACCCAATTCAACTTCTTGCTACTTACAAACATAGTGCATTTATTTACTAATCATGATCAATCCTAACCAACTTCTAAGCACTCACTACAAATGAATTCAACATGACTCAACTTGGAACCATAACGTCAACTAAGGATGAAAGTTTTCCCTCGACTAAACAACACTTAAAGTTACATTTTCGCACATAAACACGTAAGTACTATGCGAGACAAATTCATCAACTTAGGCTCAATTTGCAATAATCCTCAATTCTACCATTATCCAAAGGAATTAGGGTTTATTTTAAATAAGCAACTTCCATTACAAATTCAAAGTCTAAGGATGATAAAAAACACACTACAACTACTATAACAACACTTTCACAAATCATAGCAAACATATATAGATAAACCCTAAAGTTACCTAAAATGAATCACTATTCACGTAAAGAAAAACGAAAGAAAAAGAGGGAAATCATACCTTAGAAGAGTGTTATTGTGATGAGAATTATTGTGTAAGTGTTAGAATGGGTTAGAGTAAGGATTTATGTGACAAAGATGATGCAGGTTTTTTCGTAAGGGATAGGTATGGAGAAGGTTATCATGGGGTAGAAATTTGAAATGTGAGAAATGAGGAGAAGGAGAGAGGGAAATTTCTTATATAGTAAGGCAATATGAACATGATCACAACCATGACTCGGGCCGTGATCCCCTTTTTAAGCTTAGTCACGAGTGTGATAAAACTCATGATAAGTTTAATGCTAAAAATTTTTGAACCATCACGGCCTTCCCCCTTTTATAGTCACAGGCATGATGCTACCTGTGACTAGTACTGTAGCCTTAGATTTTATAATTATCTTATTAGATCATGGCCGTGATGTCGTGAAAAACTCCCAAGGTATTGATCATGGCCGTAATGGATAGATGGATTAGCCCTATTAATTTATTACGACCATGATCAATCCCATGATGGATACTTTACTTGAAAAATTCAAATACTTATCTTTATCATAGCCATGATCAATCCTCTTCTTGCTAAATTGCCATGACTTTCACTTATTGCTTTCTTTCCTTGTGCATTACACTATAAACAAAACACTTAAAACAATCCAAACCATTAACAATAACAACAATTAATTAAATTAAAACTCAAAAATTCTCAAAGTACTCAAAACAAACAAAATGAAATTGATAATCTAAAGAAAAAAAAAAAGGCATACTTGCTTAACATCTCAAGCTCAATGTTCCTAGAGTATACAACTTCATTGCTTGACTAGAGAAATCTCAACTCCTCTTTGCTTTGCAATTATCGCTTGGACATGTTTTCTCAGGTTTGTCTCAGTGTTTCCTAAAAAAGATCCTAGAACCCTTTCTGAAAATGCTTCTGTAATTTGCCTAACTTGGTTTTCCAAGTTATGAATCAATGCCCCTTGATTTCTCAAAGCAGTTTCAGCAACTTGATGATGTACTTCAGAAGTCTTGATGTACTGAGCCAACATCTCCTCAATGAAAAATGGCTTACTCTTAGAAGGAGGCATTTTTTTTTTTTTTTTTGAAATCTAGGAGATAAAATGTTGGAACCTTGACCGGTGTTGTTGCCCCATTGGAAATTTGGATGATTTCTCTAACTCAGATTATAAGTATTGCTGAAAGGATCATTCCTAGGTCTGATTGAGTTCCCCAGGTAGTTAACTTCTTCCACTTGATCAATCTCAGACGGGTTGGCCAACTCTAAACCTGTAACTGCTAAAGCTTTGTTCTGACTTATTGTAAGACTATTAATTTTCCTTATCAACACTTCTACCTTATATGCTAAAGCGGAAGTGGCATCCAATTCATGTTTTCCTACTGACTTTCTTTCTCTTCCTCTTATAGATGACCACTGATAATGATTATTTGCCATGTCTTCAAACAATTGAATGCATTGTTCAAGTGACTTATGGTTCAAGCTTCCTCCAGTAGTTGCATCAATGAGTTGCTTGGTGGTGTAGTTCAGTCCATTATACAATGTCTGAACTTGATGCCAATCTAAAAGACCATGATGAGAACACTTTCTTAACAACTCCTTTCACCTCTCCCATGCTTCAAATAGAGACTCTGAATCCATTTGACTAAAAGCAGAAATATATGCCCTTAGCTTAGCTATCCTTGAGGGTGGGAGGTATTTTCTCATAGATAGTTCAACCATTTCTTGCCAAGTATCAATGGAATTCCGTAGCATAGAGTTGAACCACTTCTTTACATTGGATCATAGTGAAAACGGAAATAACCTAAGTCTAATAGCATCCTCAAAAACTCCACCTATCTTAAATGTGTCACATATCTACAAGAACTGTTGTAAATAGTTGTTAGGGTCTTTGTCATTGAACCCATCAAACTGAACACATTGTTAGATCATTTGAATGATACTTGACTTAATTTCAAATGTATTGGCTTAAACTCTAGGCTGAGCTATGATGGTACTAGCCCTATCTAGGTTAGGCCTACAATAATCCAACATTGTCCTAAGAGCCATAAGTGGATTTACTCTTAGCTCATTTCTCACTTGTATTACATTCCGATTTCCATCAAGATGTGGGTCCAAATTCAATGGTGGATCATACCATCTTCCAGATTCAAGAACTTATTTCCTACTGGCAGCTCGGCGTTTTGATCTGAGTTATTCATTCTGGATCTCAACGGTTCTCATGCTCTTACTTTCTTACTAGTTGATATTTGCTTCTCAAAATACTCTCAAACATTCTTTAAGTTACTTCTAAATGTTCTCTTGGGTTCAAGATTGAAGTTAGCTAGATCGATTATACTACTTCGGGTCATAAACTACAATTTAGCAAATAATCAAATATGAGCACAAGTATTTCGACTAAACTATTAACAAAATATAAAAGAAAAACAAATGCTAGAAAAATATGAATCTTAATGTTCTTAATGATGATGTTGATTTTCCTTGGCAACGACGCTGAAAACTTGATTGTCTCTTTTTAGAGCTTTCAAGTTTTACAATTTATAAACCTATATTCTATCTTTAACTCTATTTAATAGGTAAGTATACCTATTGTTTTATAATAAGGATGAGTATAGGGTCATCTCTATTGGGAAAATAACTCAAACACTAATACTTAATAATTTTCCTATTATCTAGTAATCCAATTTATCAAGTAATCGATTATTAAGACTCTAATTTGTTAACTAAACTATACTAAACCACAAACTAATGCAGCTAACTCATGATTACTAAACAATTACTAACGACACAATTAACATGCAGACTTACTTTATCGCTTAGAGTAAATTAAAAGTAAAACCCCCTTTTTATTCCATTAAAGATGTCTAACGAATACACGAACAACGAATTCCCATCATCTCTCTCGAGTAATTTCGGGAAAGTACAATACAACACTTAAAAAACTATACAGAAGACAACGGAAAAATACAAACTAGGTACAAGGAAGGGTAAATGACTGGATGTGTTGCCAATAAGTAATGTGTTTTTCTTGATGACATTTTACTCTAAAAAAATTGATGTTTGAAATTGATTCCCTTTTCTCCACAAGTTGCAGTTTTTTTATATTCTTCTCGTCAAAGGACTCGATTCCACCCCTTTATGGCACCACTTGACGTTTTCTATGTACTGGTTTCTGTGAAAAGGTTGGAAAGAACAGTTGTACCCTTTCCATTATGTTTGTGACTCGAGGCGTGATAATCTCGAAAAAAAATATTTTTAACCAATCACAGTCGTAATAAATACTATGAACTCCTCGTCGCATTATTAGATCTTATCACGCCTGTGACAATGGCTATGATCATCCTACTTCTATTCAATTACGGCATCACGACCGTGATTGACAGGAGAATCGTCAATACTTCCTCGATTACAACCATAATTGATGACGTGATTAGGGCTAAATTCTTCATTACTTTATTATCATGCTCGCGATTGATACTACTTCACTTATTTCTTCTCCTCACGGTCGTGCCTAACTAGAAAATTGTTGTTCTTATGTATAATTCCTCCTCTTACTTGTGATTTACTAGAAATCAATATTTTATATAATTAAGTATCTATAACTTAAGAATTAAATCACAATTATGATTAATTCTATACTTAAACATGCTTTGAGAGTGTAAAGTAAATTATACTTATCAATTTGTCAGTTGCAACCCACCAAATATTTGAACCTTTTTTTTTCTTTATTTTCCTTATTTTATCTAATTTATACATTGTCAATTTAAATTGATTATTGAACAAATCAATTTATATTATTGAATAGACATACGGTTAAAACTCCTAAAAATAAGTAGTTTTCCTTAAAAAAAAAAAAAAAAGGAACAAATCAGGTGCTATCATGTGTCAAATATGAATAGACAAGAAGGGCGATGTGCAATTGATCCAATGCAAGTTTCAAGAGCAATTTGCTAACATAGTGACCTAAGTTTTATCAAGGGGAAAGATTTGAAGTTCTATGGGCTGCATTAAGAGTTTATAAGAAAGCTCTTAAGATAAGTGTTAAAATTTATGATTTTCCTAAATACTCAAAAATCATAGAGTAATTCAAGAAATGTTTAGTACTTTTTGATCAACAGGGAGCGATTGTCTTAATTTCTGTCTTTTTACTCTAGCAGTTAGTATTATTAGATGATGTAGTAGGTTTAACATCCCCTAATTTATGAGGAACTATCCTTTGTAACTCTCTGTATATGTATGTTTTAGGAGTGCAAGAAGAAGAGAATGTTTTATGAGGAAAGTTATGGAAATTTTTTTTTTTAAGTCTACAATTTTAAATATTTTATTGTATTTTAAGAATAGAAGAAGCTATTTTTACATAAAAAATTTGAAGGTTAGTAAACATTTAAGTTTGAATTTATAGATATTAGAACATCTTTATCGGGACATTGATAAATATGAATTCTTAACATAAAAACCAAGGATAAGGTTCCTCTACAAAGGAACTGAAAAAGCAAGTTCCTTAAGTTTTCTTTTCCGTTTAAAAAAAAAAAATGAGAAAGCTTTTTTTAAATAATTTATTTGTAACAGCAAAAACTCCTTAAAATCTTGATATGGTACTAAAAAAAATAAAAAAAACCATTGTTAAAATAGTCTTACAAAACCTGTGGAGGTGAGCACTCATTTCTTCTGATTATGTCATATCCTGAAAGCCAGTTCAGCATCTTGATTCGATAAATCTCACAAGAAGCGACGAATTGCAGAGGTCCTGAAACATATTTACTAGTCGTATTCTTAGGCACAATCGTTCCATTTTTTTGTTTGTGAATCACAAGAGTCACCATTGCAAGAAAATTTATCGCAATTGAAGTAAAAACAGATCAGACTAACAACATATTATGTAATTATTGAAACATGGAAAAGATAATGTAAGTGTCACTAAGCTAAAAAACAATTTTTTTTAGTATTAATACGCCAAATGTTTGAACAAGTGTTAAGTAAATATTAATGATATTTAAACACATGATAATAATTGTAAATATTATAGTTGTTAAAATCACAAGTTAAAAATATGATTTTACGAGTTTATGATTTTATAATGATTTTATTGATTAAAATGAATATAAAATTATTATAAAAGGTCATTTTGATAATTGGGTTTTTAACTTAATTTAATACCATAGACTAATTTCTTGAGCTAATGACAAAGCCTAAAGAATTGAGTCAATTAAGGATATTTTAGAAAGATTTAGTTTAATAGATTCAGAATGAAAATCATCAAACCCAATTTTCCAATCTCAACCTTACAAATTATCTTATGCACGACAAAGTAGACTCTTCGAAGCTCAATTAGCTTTTCTAAGCTCAGTTAGGATTTGGTTGACTTTATTGAGCCTCAAATAGGTTTAAATATGTTTTATGTTTGTTTAAAGATAAAATGGGGTTCTTTTAATTATTATAAACTCTTGTATAGGTCCAAGCCCATGAAAGTTAAAGGAAAAGATAAACTTCCATGACAAGGCTTAATTTCAACCGTTCATCTTCAAGCCATCAGATGGATAAGATTGACCATCAAATTCTATAAATAACTTCTCTTCTCGTTTGATTCATTTAAGTTATTAGTAAGTTTAAAACAAATACAGGAGCTCTACTGAAATTACTCCAGAAAGGATGAGAACAATTAAGAACACAAAGTTTGATCCATTGATTCATTGTGATATGCACACATTCAAGATACCAGGTTTGCCCGTTCTTCCTCTCATACTTTTTCTTAACGACATCCCTTTATGTGTTATTAATTCAAGATATCTTCTAAGCAAGAAGCCTATCATACAATTGTTTATCTATAAGTTATTAGTAAAACTATAAACATTCATATACAATTCTATAAGTTTATAATTTTATTAATTTTGTATGATTTTATATGACTCTACCGACTTTATATATTGAAATGAATAATAAAATCGTAATTTTGATAATCATAATAAATATTTTTATAAAACCATCATTCATATTTTCATGATATTAAAATTTTATTGATACTTACTTACCAGTAATCCATGGTGTGGCTTGCTATACAATCGAAGCTTTTCTTGCTTGTGCATCACATGATGAAAGAAGCCTTATTGAACAACATAAATCACAATGGGTTAGGAAAATACGAAAAAGGTCTTCATACTAGTGTGCTCACTTTTTTAGCACCGTTATTCCATTATTAGAATTACAATTCACTCATCCCAGTTGCCACATATACTCATTTCTTGCAGACCACTCCATATCCTGAAAAGAAAGCGTGCTTTCATGTTCGGAAACACCCTCTGGAGAGAACACACAAAACTTGCAATCAGCAGCAAGAAGTGAAGAAGACCTGTACTTGTCTTCCCCTCCAACAACCGGCATGGCCACTCCGGGCTTGGCAGGTTTCTCAAAATCTGCCCTGTAGGTTCTGCCAGTGCCACCTTCAACTTTCGGGGATAAGCCCAGGAAATTGAACTGAACCTCCAAATGAGCAAAGCAATCATCTGACGGCAACTGGTATTTATGAATCCTATCGTCACTTAGTAATTGGCACAACATTCACCATGATCTCTGCCATGTCTTTAAGTGTAACTAAAACACTATTTTTCGCTGAGATCCTCTCAATCTTGAGGGGGAGTAACATAAGGAAAGAGAACCCTCAGGAAGGACAAGTTCCTTTTCGTCGTAAGTGAACTTAAGATGATCAACTTCATCGTTCCAGGATGCTACCTTGGTGGCTTCCAAGGAGAAGGAATGAGATTTGAAGAGGATTCCTAGAGCTTGAATCCAAGTGTTGTCTCGGGTTCGGCCAATCGGTCTGTGGCCAATGAAGCGGCCATTGGTTTGAAGAGTGGTATCGGAAACTAAGCTGAAGTGCTCGTTCTTTTTGCCATGGAAGTAGAAAACAACACCATCTCCACCAATGAATCGAGGATCATAACAGGCGGCTCCAAGCCCATTGCAGTTTGGCACTCTTTCTAAAAGGTTCGAGAAACATATTAGCTTCGAAGATCAAGACACCGAACCAAAAATATATACTTTTTATGATTTTTTTGTTTATGCATATACACTATTTATCAATACCCGTAAATAAGCAATCAAAACCGAACTGGACTGGAAAATCGATTTTTCGCTCAGCAGGTTTACTATTGGGTTTGGATTAAAGATTATGGTTTCCAGCTTGTTTATGGTAATTAAAAAAAAAATCATTAGTTTATTTCAAATTGGAAATCAAATCAAACCATGAATTATCCATTGAATTATCCATTGAATTAAGGATGAATTAAACTTGTGGCCAGGCATGAACCAGCCCAGAACCACAAGGTCATGAACCGTGACCAGCTCACTTAAGGCTAATTTCATGCCGGTTCATTAGGCTCGTCGGTTCATAGATTGGTTTTTGAGCAAGTCTCCAATGATTTTTTTTTTTTTTTTATGGATTGCAATATATATATATATATATATATGTATATTATATCATATGCATATATTATATTACATATATTATATGTATGATAGAATATATGTATAATATATATGTTAATATTTATAATATATATAATATACAATATGTACAAATATATATATGTAAATTGTAAAAAAAAAAAAAAATCCTATTTATGATTCAAAATCGATCCTTTCCTAGGTTTAGGACGAATCGAAACCAAATTGTAATTAGTATTCAGCTATTGAAAAGTACAATACTTTTCTAACAGTTCGGTTTACGATTCTATTTACTAGAAACTAAAAAGCTATGTTATCAAACCTAGATAGACCCTCCCATCTAATTTGGTTAAACCTAATATATTCATAAAATCAATTCGAAATCTTTTTAACACTTATTAATAGTAAACCCAGTTTAACCTAATCAATCTAACATGATTCCTATAAAAACCTACAGAGTTTTTATGAATTAAAATATATTAATTTTTCTTATATATTCTATAAAATATATTGATTCGCTAAAAAATAAATATAGATTAAAGAAAAACAAAATACAAATTATAAAAAGTTTTCAACTTTTAATTATTAAGAATATAAGTAATTTTTATTGTTTTATAAATAAATATAAATTATATTATAATATTTTTATCAATTCCAATTTAATCTTGATTGACTATCGTGATCTTTAATCCCTTCTTACAGATCACTTCTTACTTCTGGATCAATCTTCCAATTCGGTTATAACTTCCATCGAGGATTGCAAAAGAATCCGACTGCGGCTACCTTTACTAGCTATTAGGTAAAACGTTACTTAAAGTATGAAAGGACAATGGCTAAAAGTCATAAAAGTAAAGAGAAATATATATATATATATATGTAAACACTGAGGCCTTACTTCTACACTGGGTCTTGCAAACTGGGGAATTGCAGTTGGCAAAACAGACTTTCTCCTTTGGGTCCTCAGAATAGAGAGGACATTCATCCGGGAAGAGATGGGTGCCGGCACACCGGGACGTCGGCGGTTCCGAGGACCAATGCAGTTCCTAGAGTAAGTATCAGCATAACCAATGCAGAGCTAATGCCAGACAACTCCATGTTTTTACTCTCTACACAACACAGTACAAAAAGAGACTTATTATCAAGGATTAAGAAGGTTATTGATGCATAAATGAAGATGTCACTGTGCTATTTATAATCCTGAAGCAGTAACATGGGTAAAGTAGATCCATTATGCTTAGAGTTCAAGAGTGACTGCAGCAAGCACATGCAACTCCTTAAGCAGGAATGGTGCATAAAGATTAAGCATAGTCGTAATTTATGACGTGATTATCACGTGTGTACATACATAAATGACGATAATATAAAAAAAAAATAACATAAAATTGAACTCAGACGGAATAATATTGTGTCTGCGCATGCATGCATGCCAAACTCACAAATGATAATCATGTCGGTGTCGTTATTTATAACCGTTATATTACATGGTCAATAGTCATATCATGCTGCATGTTTGATGTGTCGGCCCATGTTAACACGTACATACGATGCACATCATTTTCGTATTAATCGTGTTCATATTGACTCGTACGTGAAACATTAATTACAACCGTACTATTGCATCTAATGGGACATGGTAATTTAACCTTATTTGAATCAGAAAATGTGATTCTCAGAAAGTTACGACTCAAAAATTTGAGCGGCCATGGTACAAAATCATGAGACCGGGTGCTTTATTTTCTTAAAAGCTTACATTAGAAGTCAATCATCAGTTTAAACAAAGTGATTAAAAAAAAAAAAAGCAAATTACTTATTTTGCTTCATTTCCTTACACTTTGTAACTAGAGATCTTATATCACATTTGATTGCTAACAAAATCAGATATGGTGACATGGTATATCATAAGGGATTTTCTTTTTCTATTGATTTTTACATACTTTATTAAAAACAAGTTTTGAATAAGGGATTCAACATTCCAATGAATTAACAAGTTATTGCAAAATCGAAAGTAGGATAAAATATTAATTTTTGACAATGGAATTCCATAAATGTGTTATAAAAAGGCGCATTCAAGGTAAATACAATTGAACCAATTTAAGAGGCCATATACGAATAGATTATAAAGTAAATTATTTATTCATAATGACTTACTAATCTTATTTTTAATTAGGGGTGACCAATAATTCTATCGTACAAGATATCCACTTATACTTTATTTATCAAATAGGTTCCGCATGAGTATTTAGTGTCACCAAATAGGTTCTGATTGATAAATTTTCAAAACCTGAGATAAAGCATGAGTATGATGTTTTCATTCCCTGTATCTATTGTGAAATTGGTATTTGAAGAACCTATAAAATTTATTAAATAATACAATATACATTAATAAATGAAAAATAATTCTATATCTTTTTGGCGGAATGTATTTTATCCCATAAAATCTACAAAGTCGTCTATTATCTTTTGTAGCTAATGAACACAAAAGTACCTCAAAAGTGAATCACAATTGTAGATGAATTAATCTCCAATTTATATGTGACATTTTAATTTTTGTAAAGAATCAATTTTATTTAAATTTGTTACATATTCTATAGATTTTATTAAGTATCACATAAACTTGAAATAACGGAAATAGAAAAAGCTACTTATATATATATATATATATATATATATTTAAAGTTTTTCTTACAACTTTTACAAATTTTGCTATGTACATACATGTGGAAGAACTCGCAATATAGATTATTTTTTTAACATCACATAAACTTAAAATTTACGGAAAAATAAGAAATATTTATAAAATTTGCAAGATATTCTATATCTTGTAGAATTGTATTATATAGAATACAGATTTTGGATGACTTTAAGGTAGTATATGATATGCTACCTTTGTAAAATTTAAAAATCTGCACGCTAAAGGTCCATCCCATTCATGGAAATTGGTTAACGTAGTTTTTAGTGTTGTACACGTGGAAGCAAGAAATTTTCTTCTAGGATTCTTTTCAAATTTAAGGTTGAGTTTGCCTCCTATGTTGCCTGCAAATTCGGCTTCTCTTTTGCTACAAGTGTTGTTTTGTTGAAGAAAACCCATTGTTTTTGCTCAGTTGGAGCAATTTCTTATTGCATAAACACTTGCTTTCAGGAAAGAAAAGCTGAAATAGAATGTCAAACATATTTTTAAATTCTTGATCTTAACAAGGGAACACTTTTCTCATATTGTTTCATCTTTTGTTGTTAAAAGGATAGGCTCCTTTCTTTAATTATTTTAAAATTTGATACAGTTTGCCTAGAGAAACTAAATGTATCTTTTTTTTATTTGATTCAATTTTAAACAAATCGAAAGAAAAAATTCAATATTATGGTTTGATCATTTGATCTATTTTCCACCCTCGTAAGAGTGGGGATGGGCTAGAAAGATTTTTCTTTTTTTTTTTTCCATTCTTTTCATTTAGATACTACAATACGTTGTTTTACCTTGATTCCTTTTAGTTATTCTCATTTTGACACAATGCTCAATGAACCATGTCTTGAAAGTGCTAATATCAAACTTTTTTACTTTTTTCAGCTGTATTGTGTATATATATATATATATGGTATCTATATTTATACTTTCATAATATTATGAAGTTTCAAATAGTGCTTATTTTTTCTTGGTTTTTTTTCTTTTTCCTTTTCATAGATGGTATGCCATCCAATGTTTTTATGCAACAGTTAACTTTCTACATATCAAGGTTTAGCATAATATGTCTCTCCATTTTTTTTCCAATTATGTTTTTTTTTTTCACTAGAAAAAATTATTTATATTACATAAAACAAAGTCTTACAAAATACAAACTTAATAAAAACATAACCCCATGGTTACTCTTCTTTTATCCTAGTAGATCGACACCTTGCTTCACAAAATACATCATCCAAACCCTAGTATTGTTAACCTCTATATGCCTTCTACTAACTTTACATAGTCCATATCCTAGTAGATCATTTGACAAAAAGGGTAACAAAAAAGGAAGATCACTATGTACAAGAAAAGCTTCTTGATGATGCCATGCCCTCCCTACAATTCAATCAGTGACCATGTTAATCTCACAAGGTATGTGCCTGATTTTCCATTGATGTAGTTGCAATATTCTTTCCCTACATAGATCAACCACATGTTTATATTTGACTTGTACACATATGCTTGAAGTTAGGAAATCCACTACCAGTTTTAATCCGATTCAATCTCTACATGGTAGTTATTTTCTATATAGTAATATATTCCCTAGTAAATCACCCATAATTCAACAGCCACTATATCTAATCCCCCTAATTATGTGAAAAACCTAGTTTTTGCAACTATGTTACAACTTTATTTGAAGGGGATTCAAACTTGTTGCATCCTGTTGAAGTATCAGTGTTAATACTATTAAGTTATAATAATTTTAGCTAATATAATTGCTTCTTTAAAAGACACATAACTTGATATTACTCTATACTAAGTAGGTCAATTTAAGATTCCCACCACTTTTTATTTAGAAATATTAATACTATGTACCTCACTTATAGAATCAATATTATCTCTAATACCCTTACATACATCCACCCCATAAGTTAGAAAGGACTCTAAGGTGATCCTTACAAGCTCAATGGGTAACTACCACCATCTGATATTTCATTGTGAGCAACTCCCAAATATAATTTTCATAGTATGATATTTTGCTTTTTATGACACTTAAATTTGCCATTATTTGAGGGACAAGAAAAAAAAAATCCCAAAATATTACTCTTAGGAAAGTAATCCTAAGAGTACGTCACTTGAAATCTCCTCTTCACTTTGAACTGAAATACTAACAGAGACAAAATTGCCTCTTCATCATCCATAAACCCCACACCACACACTTCTTCCCATTTCATAAAAATTAACATCTCTCTCCCTCTAAAAACCAAAACCACACATGCTCTCTCTTAAAAGCTCAAATTTTGCCCTTTGTTTTTTTTCTCAAATCAACTATAGATTTGAGATTGTACCAACGCATAAAGCACTTCCCAACATCAATTTTGCAAAAACATTAACAAATACACACGATTTTGTCACTTTCTCTCTTTATACACAAAGAAGAAAAAGGAGCATTTTTTTTTTCTATTTTTGTTCGCTTCTACATTTCTATAATTGTAGAAAATAGTTGTGTCAACACATATAGCATACCACATTCATCCAAGTGGCTGTATTATGTAAGTACTCTATTACATAGGTTAGTTCAAAATTAGGATATGACAAAGGTATTTTTCAGTAAAGTGTAAATGAGTTGCTAAAATTTGAATATGATTACGATATTAATACGTTAGTGAATAAATATACTATGAGATTAAAGAAACTCTATAGATTGTATGTTACTAAAGTGTGTCTTCCTTGAAATGTAAGGATGTTATTGAGTATTATTTATATGTTTTAGGTGTTAATTAGTAAGTACTCTATTGCTTAGGTTAGTTCAAAATTAGGATATGATGAAGATATTTTTTTTTAATAAAGTGTAAACAAGTTGCTAAAATTTGAATATGATTATGATATTAGTACATTAATGAATAAATATGCAATGGGATTAAAGAAAATTTATAGATTATATGTCATTGAAGTGTTTTTTTCCTAGAAATGTAAGGATGTTGTCGAATGTTATTTCTATATTCTAGATGTTAATTAGTGAGTGTATCCATAACCATGTTATTTGAAAATAGAATGCATGGATTTTATCAACGTTGCAAATTTTATGAAGTTGTTGTAATAAATTGGGTAAGAATGGATAATGGAAGAGTGGTTTCCTATACCAGAGGAAACATTGTAGAAGGACGGATGGGGTGTGCTACAATAGACACTTGACAATAGTAGTTGGGGTTCTAGTTGATGCAACCTATAATCAGTTGGTAGATTTGATATGTAATCATTTTGGAGTTGACATGAACACTCACTAGGGTGAGTTGATCCACTAGTGTCCTCTTGTAGGAGGTACTAGGGATTTGTACTATGGTATGCTTATAAACGACAACCATGACATCCAACTACTATTGGCATCCTCCTAAGGACATGGTGGAATTATTGGCTTAGTAGAGATCTATGTTAAAATTCACTTTATATGTGTTCAATTTAGCTATATGAAGATGAGTTGTTTGCTGTAATAAAAGAAGGGTTAGGGAGTTTTTCTGATAAAATTGCCTCTTTAAGAGATGATTTCACTTTGGACTAAAATGGTCTCTTCAAAAAGCAATATCATCACTGTTAATTCAAATTACCTTTTTAAGGGATCATTTCAAGTGTGGTACTCTTGGGATTATTTCCCAAGAGCAATATTTTTTTTTATGCATTTTTTTCACTTTTCCCCATTAGTTGATACTATAACATGATACCACCAAAACAATATGGACATATGATTTTATCATTCGGTATAGTTGCTTCTTAGAAAATTCATCATCACTAGAGTACTCTCCACCATGCCATGTTGTCCTTGGAATTTTATTAAACTTAAGGTCACCACACCATTTTAAGATGCATGTCACTTTCTATTTAACATTATTACATTTTTTTAAAGTTCTATTTGTGTAGATTTTGTAAGGGTAAATTATGTTGATCATCCATATGCACTTTATAAATTATACTAATACCTTACTTTTTTCAAAATTTTACACTTATACCCTTACATTTAGTTACTCGGATGCTAATATAGTGATAAGGTTGATGTACCATTGCTACATCGTTGTCATTTCAGCATTATGAATAACCATATTTAAATTATTACATATATTAATGATCATAAATATAATAAAATTCAAAAAATAAAAAAATATCAAATTTTTTTAAAAAATAGAACCCTATTAATGTATATTATAAATATATATGTATTAATTGACTAAATTAATAAAAAAATGAAAAACAAAGAAAAAATGAAAATTAAAAAAATGGGCATTCGAGGTAACGATGCAAATAACAAGCCAATCACCAAACCTACTTAACAATAGGAGGTGACTTTTAATGACTTAAGGGATCTCACACACAAATAACAATTTGGTCGTGCTCAACAATGGTAAAAGGCCACCTGTCATCATGTTTTTCACAAAAAAAAAGAAAAAAAGAAAAAAGGGTGAAAATCTATTTAGATTGCATGACCCAATTTCAACCTCAATAAAATTTCACCCGTTCTTCTTCTTCTTCTTCTTCTTCTTCTTCTTCTCTCTTTAAGAAAACATGGTGGTGGGGTGGCTATCCACCATCCCTAGAGGATAATAACACAAACCCTTAGGGTGGTAGGTAACCATCTTCACCACCTCGCTAATGGTCAAGCAATCCATTATTTAGTGGGTTTTGCAACCACTTTGTTATTTGCATGCACAAACCCCTTAGGTTTTTGAATTAATAGTTTTTCTTTTTTTTTCCCCTTTTTTGAAAATTTTTCTTATTTTTATTAATCTAGTTAATTAATATACATATTTATAATATATATTATTAGGTCTTGTTTAAAAAAAATTTGACATTTTCCTTTTTTATGTTTTAAATTATTTAATTTAAGTAATATATATAGTTATAATAATTAAATATAATTATTGATAATGCTAATGTAAAGAATGATGTGTCGATGATATGTTAATCTTTTCACCATTTTAACTCTAAGTATGTAAAAGTGGGAGTGTAAGTGTTGTAACAATCATGCTTTTACATAGTGGTTCCAAACAGTTGATTTAGGGCATTCGCAAAGGTAGCTAAAGGTAGTTCCCATTAAAACGATATTCCACTACTAGGTCATAGGACTTAACGGAGGACAACCCGTGGATCCAAAGTATGAAAGTATAATAGAATAATAATATTGTAGCTAAAATAGCTAATTTTATTAAACTATCCTATATGTAATGGAATTGTGCAAATTAGATATCGAAAATTAACTAAACTTTAGAAATAAATTATTTAAACCATAAAATTATATAATGATATAAAATAATTTGTGAAAGTAGTATATGCACTTCGGTTATTATTATTACATATAAATTTATACTCGTAATTTTTTTAAATAACTAAAATTAAATAAAATTAAAAAAAAACATATATAATTGAGAAAATAGTAAAAATTAAAAAAAAATAGTAGTTAGTGTATTTAAGTGGAGAATGGCTTGACATATGCATGGACAGCTATTGAACAAGAAAACCCGCCTTAAGACACTTAAAAAGCCAACTTGAGAAGATACTTAAGCTTGAGGAGAGAGAAAGATTGGCCATTACCTTCCATGCATGTCCAAAAAAAGAAAATTCAAAAACATTCTCTCTAAGTTGAATTAGGATCTTAGGATTCCAAGAACAATATGGGAAGTGGAAGAAGGAAACAAGAAAAAATTCATAGAAAAATTAGAAGAAAAGGATGTAAACCAAGTAAAATCACAAAGTAGGAGCTTATGCATAACTTGGGTGCAAACCACCATCACTAACTAATAATGGTGGTGGTGCTAAATTGGGTCAACAAGGGGGTAGGGCTTACTAGTAGTCGAACGGCAAAATTCTAATGAGCTCCAAAAATTTACTCGATTTGCTTAAATTTTCTAAAAATATTAAATTAAATCCAAAAATTTTGAGAAAATTTAAGGTGATATATATTGTCCTTAAAAAATTGCTCAAACCCACATCGATTTCGAAATTTTTTTTTAATAATCTTACTGCATAGTTTTAAGTTCAAAATTTTTTTAAGATATCCTTATGCTATGTCAAAGATTGCTATGAAGAGAATTCTTTCAAAAGTATTTTTTATAATTTCTATGAATTTTCGAGTGACATTTTCAAGGCTTTTCTTTAATTATTCCTGATAAAATCAATTTGCACCTATTTTAGTGTCAATTTATAATGTGTCCTAATTTTAATGATATAGAGATGAGTGATGTGAAGAGAAGTGATGGATGTGTTCAAGAGGGTAGTTTTGGTATGGGATCACTTAAATCAAACATATGGGGAGAGAGAGAGAGAGAGAGAGAGAGAGATTAGAAGCAAGTGTAATAATAAGGTTGATGAAGGGTAAATTAGGATATTACAATGAGTTTTGGGACTGAAAGTGAAGTGCATAAATGAATAACTTAGTGTAAATGTACAAGTTTAGGTTGTATTAGAAGGTTCATCAGAAAATTTTCAAGCTATTTGATCAAGAAAGAGTGATATTTTTCAAGGCTTTTATTTAATTATTCTTGATAAAATCAAGTTGCACCTATTTTAGCATCGATTTATAATGTGTTCTAATTTTAATGACATAAAGATGAGTGATGTGAAGAGAAGTGATGGATGTGTTTAGAAGGGTAGTTTTGGCATAGAATCACTTAAATCAAACATACAAAAATAAAGGAGATTGGAAGCGAGTGTAATAATAAGGTTGACGAAGGGTAAATTGGGATGTTACAGTAAGTTTTGGGACTAGAAGTGAAGAGTGAGTGAATAACTTACTATAGATGTACAAGTTTGGGTTGTATTAGAAGGTTCATTAGAAAGTTAAACTAGAAATGATGCTAAATTTTGGAGTCAAAAACTTGTCTAGAAGGTTGGTTAGTGAGAGAAGCTTAGTCAAAATAACTTTAGTGACTTGTCTAGAGAATTGGTTAGTGAAAGAAGTTTAGTTGAAATAACTCTAGAGACTTGTTCATAGGGTTGTCTAATGCAAGAAGCTTATTAAAATAGCAATAAAGACTTTATTAGAGTGTTACTAATGTAAGGAAACATATGTAAGAGATTTTGTCAGTAGGTTCTTGAACTAAAACTTAGTGTTGTGCAAACTCTCTAAACGTTATTTAATAACTTCAATGGTAAGATAATACTTAATAAATATCCTAAAAGACTTACTTAAGTGAATTCATAACTACACTTAAACCATTAAAATAGACCCATGTACTTTATAATTAGTCAAAACTAAAGTCATTATATTGCATATCTAGTGATGAATTGAAGTGTATTAGATCAACATGCAAGATTAGTGAGTGTAAAGCTCCAAGATAAGTGAGATCAATATTTCACCGCATTTCAAAGTATTATTTTAGAATGCTTAGAGACCTTAGCATGTATTTGTTAGTGGTTATAATACAATTGACTGTATGTGTGCAACAAATGTGCTTGAATATTATTCTATTGCTGTAAGAATTGAACTTTATGTATTGTTGCTTTGTGATTACTGCTTGAATTGAACTATTTGAAATTGGTTGAACACTCCCAAAAGTAAACTAACTTCGACTCAGCCTAATCTCTAACTTAACATGCATTGTAACCTACTATGGGAACGATTAAAATTTCTCAAGCCAAATATAAACCCTTTGATAAAGATAGCTAAAATGGTAATTTCATTATTCTTAGTTGTACAAGCTCTAGTTTGGTTTCAATTCGTATGTAAGATGTCAAACTCCTTAACTAAAATTAGAGTAGATATAATTTCTCTAATCTTATGACGAACTGAATAATGTCATACGATGGCACTTACTTATACACGCATTACATTAACTAATTTGATTGAAAACGTTGATTGTTCTATACTGAATACATACTTCTGTCTTCATCCCACTTAGTAAGAAAGTTAAATTATCATTTATTCCCCTATAGTTTGTTCTATAGGTTTAAAGTATATTTATGAGTACAACACCCAAAACCAAAATATTAGCAAATAAGGTCAAGGGTGTAAGGATCATAAAGAATTAACTTGATTCTTATTCTTATTGTTGACTGTTCTAATTTTTAAGAAAACTACTCTTTTGGAAAATTAAATTAAAAGTTTGTTTTAACAATTATTTTAAAAGATTATACCATAGGTTTATATTAGATAGGTAATGAATTTAATACTTCAAAGCAATTGAGTTAAGTACGTTTGGTGTAAACTAGTCTATAATAGCAGTTGTAAAATCAACTTCTATCTTAAGATAATTTATATGCAAGATTATTACAACTCTACCAGTTCCAGACATGACAAATGAAAGGTTTCAAAAAAGTAGAGTGTTTTGACAAAAGAAAATGTAGATTATTAGTATAATTTAGAAAATTTATAAAGGTGGTCCATGTAATTCACTAAATTTGTAATGTACTGAAGATTCTTTTTACAAATTTAACCTTTTAGTTGACTTTACTTTATTTGATATTAACACATCTATACAAATATAAACATTGCACCATGGTCATAATGATGATATCATAAGTTTTTTTGGAGCAATGCCTATTACTACTTATACTATAATGGAACAATTATGTTATGAATATTTAACCTTAAACCTAAGGAGGGGCCAGTTTCAAATTGTCAATAAGTATAAAACTGGCATGTTGGTTCAATAAACTAAAATTGACCTAGTGTTGGAGGGCTTAAATCAGCTTAAGACCTATTGGTTCATGTAAGTCTAAGTAGTTTAAGTCCACCAATCAGCCTAAACTGATAGACTTAAACCAATTTTTTTTCTTAATTTACAATATACATATATTATATTGCATATATATATATATATATAT
>JAMXBB010000001.1:114522024-114782242 GCA_024138015.1 Lumnitzera littorea
GTGTGTATATTATGTAGTATTTCATATGTTATATTTTACATATACATATATATATATTGCAAACTGTAAAAAAAAAAAAAAAAAATTTAAAAATTAATAAGCTATTTCACAAGCCTCTAAACTTGTTTGGGACTGTATCTAGGTAGGCCAATCACGACTCAACATAAAACTAAACCATAGCCTCAAGTCTATTATGCCCTCATCCATCCAATGGTCATCTTACATTAGGCTCTTGTTGGTGAATTGATTTTATTACCAAGTCTAGGAATACCTAGCATACATCTTTTATTCCTTCTAAAGGAAAAAAGGCAAGCTAATATTTCTAAAGAATCAATTTCGCTTTGCTTACTTAAATTTTCACCTTTTCATATCTATTGTTTTTTATACCTTGCATATATATGGTATCTTTATTTATCACTATAAATCAATAGAGATATGCCAAGTTCTAATTAGTTCATAATAGCTAATTTGATAAAATGACAAATAATACAAATTAAAAAAGGAAAATCGTTATAACCTTCAGCTCAACTATTAATCGAACACCCCTAAACCATAGAGTCGCTGCCCCAAAGTTTTTAATGATGTATTTTATGGCATGAGCAATGATAAATAGTGAAAAAACTTTTGAAAAGATTCATCAAGAGTTATTTTTATTATTTTTTTTTCCCAATTACCATTAAGAATTTGAAAATGAATCAATAATATTTTCTATATTTCACTATTTAAACAATATAAGAACAAATATTCTAATCTTTACTAACACATTCTTAATAGATTTTCTTAACAGTTTTTTCTATTATTTTTATAAGCATTTAGCTAATGTGGATAGAATATTTGATGAATGCAGCACTAAAGATTTGTCACATATGCTTCTCTTGTGAAACTATTGTCAAGCCAACCATCAAACTCAATGGAGCATCTCACTACAGCATATGGGCCACCTCTTGGACTTTGCATGGGCCAATTGGTGGTTTGCAATAAGCGTGATAAATGGATAACTCGTATAAGTTTTTATGCACGAAAATTGTGTGCATAGCGTGCTCATACTTTTAAGTATTGAGTACAATGTGCCTATGTGCCTACAGTTTGCATGCCTACATCTTGTTTTCTCTCACATGTTAGCCCCTATTCACCCATTTATTCTTATGTTGTTCGCGTACCATTACTATGCCTTTATATGGGTTCAAAATTTCATGAAAATTTTGATAATTAATAATTTTAAAAAAATGAAACTAATTAAAGAAATAAATTAAATCATTAGATCTTCCCTTAATTGAAACTCTTTAAAATAATATTTTTATTTTAACTTTACATAAAAAAAAAAAGCCCATGTGCAACTGGCATGCTTTTGTACTTATGTTTAAGTGACCTACCAACCTTATTGTGCTTTGGTGCTTATGCTTGTGCCTATACCCAAGCCTAAGCACACCCGTACTTATGTTTTCTACTTTTTTTACGTACTCATACCTAGATAGCTTATGGGATATAGTTATTAAAATCACAAGTCAAAAATATAATTTTACGAATTTATAATTTTATAATATTTTCTTAATTAAAATAGATGTATAATCGTTTATGTTTAGACTTTTAGTAAAATTATGAACTTTTATATACGATTCTACAAGTTTACGAATTTACTGATTCTATATGTTTTATACAATTCTAGTGATTCTTTGCATTTAAATAAATAATAGAATTGCAATTTTGACTACCATGTTACAGCGTAGACCAAGAAGTGCCCATGCTCACATGCCTGGCCCATTTACCATACATACGTGATGGGCTACCATGCATATGTGATGAGCTACCAAGCACCGGTCCTCTTATTCGTACACAGCTTCGAAGCCTTTAATCCCTCACTCAAAAAATTATCTTTCATTAACCTACCGATGGTAAGAAACTCTATACGGAAGGAAGATGGTTTAATTCCTTGACAACTCCAAAAGGTTACACCCTACTCTGTTCCATCTGTTATGCCGATGCTAACTATTCTCTAGCTGAGGACTGTGCCTAGTGATCTAACCATCTAGTGCCAAGAGTTCCTATCGAGTAATGAGAACTAACCTCATATTGATCGAGTACTTCTCTCTCTTGGCCTCCTTCCAATTCTCACGACATCACTTCTCATCTCGACCTCTTTGTTACTACAATATCTTGATTCCTTTCATTTGCTGTGATCATAAAATCTTTGTACAGGACTAATGTTGTGCTACCACCTATCCATTTCATCTTGTACTATTTTTGCCTTTTTGTTAGTTGTCTTTTTTGCTATTTTTCGTATGTACTAGGAATCCCCTTTTGATATATGCCTTTTTGTAATTTATTTATTTGTAATGTTGTCATAGGGACTTATTATAAATAGCTTTTTCTCCTTATAAGCCGAAATCATCTTACTTTACAGATAGACATTAAATATACTGTTCTTGCAAGACAACTTCTCTAGGTCCATTTTCATACATTCTTATTTAATCTTGCTGAATAGCTCAAGATTAGTAGCGGATGAACTTTGACATTTACTTGTACATCATATCAAATAAAGTGTCAAGTTGTGTTGTGTTTGTAAGTAAGTTATATCCTCCGAACAGCTTCACGTCATTTACTTTAGTCAATTCATCGACCTCCTCACTCTAATTTTCTTCGATATTTCGAAGGATCAATCGATTCAAATCTACTACAATAAGTCCTAAAAATAACAGAGCTTCTAGGCACATCACTATGCAATACTAAATTTACATATAATATTAAAATAGGTTATTCCCTCTTTATTAGTATGTATGTATGTATTTATACATATATGCTAGGAAAAAATAGATAAATAATCTTATATATGAAAGAAAATCCATACAAAAGTTTTATGTTTATAAAATATGCATTATATTCCATTATCATATGTGTGAATATATATATATATATTCAAAAATGAACGAAAACATACCTAAACTAGGTTCTTATAAACCAATTATAATCCCATATCTTTTAACTACATATTTCTTAATGTCCACAATTTAAAACCAATATTTGATGTCTTCAAAACTCTTAAACTAACTTGTAAATTTGTAATATTATTATGTTGGTTTTTTTATATATATAATTTAAACCATTGATTATACATAAGATTATCTAAAGTAAAAAATTAATAGAAATGAACACTAAGAAAACAGGAAGATGCAACTTTGTGAAGTATATACCTCCAACAGCAAATATGATTGACAAAATGAACAGCGGAAGATTTATTCTTAGAGACACATAATTGTATATAAGATTAGCTTCCTAGTTCTACCATTCAAGGAGAACTTATTTATGTAATTTACACCAATAACAAACCTTACTCCTTTCACTTAAAGATCAAGAACTCTTCTGCTTATTTTTTGCAAACTATGCCATATCCTGAAGAATATCCTCGTTGTGCACAATCTAACATACCCAATTTTGAAACAGGCAATGTCTCTTTTCCAGGAGCCAACCAAGGAGAGAAAACACAAAGCCTACAATCCGCCCCTAGGAGTGAGCTTGTCCTATACTTATCGTCCCCTCCCACAACTGGCATTGCCACTCCAGGCTTGGCAGCCGGGTTCTCAAAATCCGACCTGTACGTCCGGCCGAGCACCCCTCCAACCTTATCCGAAAGCCCTGAGAATCTAAACTGCACCTCCAAGTGAGCAAAGCAGTCATCAGGAGGAAGTTGGTAATTGTGAATTCTATCATCTTCTTTAGTCACCGGCACTACATTGACCATAATCTCAGCCATGTCTTCTAGGGTTATCAAGGCACCATTCCTGCTTGATATTCTCTCTAGTTTTATATCCTTTTTTGGTGAATTCCACAAGGAAAGTGAACCTTCCTGTAAAGATAGTTCGCTTCCATTGTAAGTGAACTTAAGATGATCGGTGTCATTGTTCCATGACGCTGCTTTTGTAGCTTCTAGGGTTAAAGATTGAGAGTTGAAGAGGATTCCTAGGGCTTGAATCCACGTGTAGTCTCGGGTCCGTGTGGCTGGTCTGTGGCCAATGAAACGGGCGTTGATTTGGAGGGCGGCGTCAGAAACTAAGGCGAAGTGCTGGTTGGCCTTACCGTGGAAGTAGAAGACAATACCATCTCCACCGATGAAACGAGGGTCGTAGCACGCCGATCCAAAGCCATTGCAATTTGGTATGCGATCTGACACATGAAGAAAATTATTATGGTCAAATTAATCTAATAATTCCAATTGAGAATAGCCTAATGATGAGTGTTTTAAAATTTAAATACATTTAGCAAATTTCATTTGGCTTGTGCATTAATATACCTTGCTAAATATACGGTAAATTGCAAATATGGATATAAGGTCCATGTGTACACATATCTTTGAAATTAAATATTTAATCCTGAAATCTTCAAAGCTTTTTAAAATATATATTAAAAATTAAGTATTACGAAATATACAAAAACTAAAAAAAAAAAAAAGTAGGATCTTTTCCTTTTCTATTTTGATTTTATGTATTACTAATTATAACCTAAGTATAAATATTATAACTCGTTTGAAAAAAAAAAAAAACTATATATGGATTTCCACAGGATTTATAAACAAGCTATATATAAGCATACCTACCACACATGTATCAGAGACTAAAGAAAAAAAAATGATCTACCTCTTCATATCTCTTTCATCATATAATGCTATGTGTACGAGGGATAAGGTAAAAATTGGATAAATATTAAAGTTTCATCACGTGTGGAAAGATATAACTAGAGCAAATACAGATGAAAATACTATCCAGTGAAAAAAGTCTCATTAAATATTATATACCCCCTATATACAATATATATGAATAATGCGTAAGTACAATAAAATTATAATATACGGTAGTGGTAATTAGTGATTTCTAAAAAAATAAAAAATTACGCTCCATCTTTTACGCATTTTCAGATAATTAAATATACTCACATACAATTTGTATATATGCGTGCCATATAAAACTTAAATGATTGTTCTTTTCCATTTTGTGCCGAGAAAACTAACTCGCTATGAAATGAGAACAAAATATTATAATGCCCGATGGAGTCTTTCCAAGAATTGCAATACTAAATTTTAGAGAGCGAATTGCAGTCCAATAATTAATCTTACGTCGGCATTCAGCTGTGCAAAGTGGAGAATTGCAGTTGACATAGCAAACTTTTGCCCTAGGGTCCGTGGAGGTTGTATCGGGGCACTCAGTAGGGCATCTTATAACTCTTCGAAAACAACGACTTCTGGGACTTCCACAGTAAAAGCTAGAGGCAGCCGTCACTTGGATCACATTCCCAACAAGAAGCAACATCATGAGAAGCAACAAAACATAGCTTGTTATCCTTGGGACCTCCATTTTTCAATGTAGCATTTTGAATGCCTTCTTCGAAATATATAGAGTTCCAAGTCCATTAGGCGTGTTCCTTCTCTCGGTGCTTAACCTAACTTGACGTATGGACATAATCTAGCTGTCCTTTGAATACCTGTGTATGAGATTACTTCAAAAATAAGCTTTTGTGCACCGAGGGGAAACCGGGCTATGCTTACTAGGTTCCATGTATATAATTTTAAGCACATCACTTCTATTCTTTATTGTATAGATTGATACTGCAGCAAAACTCCTTCAAAAAGTTGGACCCTTGCAAGTGGGGTTGCAAATGAGTAAGGCTGAGATAATTGATATTGAGCTTAACTCGAAAATCAAAGTTTGAGGCTAATTAAGACTCTACCAAGCTTAAAATTTCAAGTTTAAACTTGACTTGAAATAATGGTCAGTAAGTTTAATTACTCAACTCAATTATACCCATTTAGATCCATTTATATATTAAGCTTAATTAATATTTAAGTCAAACTCAAGTTCAATTAGCTCGCGAACTACTTGAGCCAAATATCTCGAAGCTCTAAGCTCAACTCAATGAGCCAAATATCTCGAAGCTTTAAGCTCAACTCAACAAACTACTCAAATAGTTCAAGTTTGCACTCAACCAATCATTATCCAGTCAAATTTGAGTAAATATTAAGCTAATCCTGAGTAGCTCTTGAAGGTGCAATCTTGCTTATAATCTCACTCGTTTGATTTGGCTATACCATCCGAAGATCCACATTTGTTTGTTACAAATGAAAAAATTCATATAATCGTTCCAAGAGAACAAACCAGCCATATAGATATCCCACCACAACGGACTATTAGACGTAAGGCATGAATAATTGTCTTGCAAAATCTAAATAGACAATCTCATGGAAACCACGAATTGAAGGATGGACCAAACTGAATACTGATGCCTCATGCCTATATAAATCGTTAGAAGCCACCATATGAGTCATCAAAGATGATAGAGAGCAACGGATTATGGGATTCCCCGAAAGAGTTAGAGATATAGACATCCTCAATAAGTGGGTTCAAGTAGAAGCGTAAAACCCTTGTTGCCTGATGGGAATTGCTCCCATATTACTATCAATATCTTGATGCAGTACAACCTCTTAACATGTGGACATGTGGGCCTTTTCTACAGACCCCAACATTGTGAGAGAGTGAAACTTTCCAAAATTGAATTTAGGATTACTATGAAGCGGCTAGAAAGGAACTTTTAATGATATTTAATAGATTTTCTCATGTTCTTGATGCATGCAGTCAAACTTGCCAAGGCTTTGGATCCAGGCGGGATCCTTATGGGAGTGGGGCGTAGAAGTTCAATCTAATTATAGCAAATCCGCAAGTTAGCATGGATCACCTAGCCTTTGACTCGTTTTTGGCAATTACATCTCTCTTTTTCCCAATAGAAAGAAAAGCTTGCTAAAGCTACAAAAAATAAAATAACAATAATAATAATAAATAGATGCATCCCATTTAACTTTTTTCGATATGGTAACCAACCACAGATATCTAGCGTCAATATAGCTACTCCATGACAGCTTCTTAGTAAATTCAAGCGTACGTTATTGTTCCACAACTAGTCTCATAAGCTGTTCTTGCTTAAACAGGAAAACCAGAAAACCAAATAGAGTAGCAGCCTTGGTCAAAGTTATTTGCATTGTCTGACCTTTTAACACGGAAAGCTAATTAAAGAAATACTGCAACTTGATATATTATTTTGAGCAAAAGATGGATTGTACATAAAACCAAACCAGAGGATGCGCACACAATATCTGTGCTAAAAAGAAAATATTTCATCGGTTCAATATTAAATATAAAATGATAACTATGTTAAATGACACGTTTTCTTGCAAACCATCAATCTAGCATAACCCTCTCCTTTACATGAGCTTAAGCCGGCTAGTTCCCTAGACGAAGTTTGGGCAAAAGAAGATTAAACAATAAATAATTATATCATAGAATATGTACAATTCATGCATAGAATATATACAAATATAAACAAATAAAATATAGAAAAATAACAGACTAAACAAAATTTTACATTAAAGTATAACTGAGAGCAAGTTTTACTTCTCATAACTTTTCATGGATTGCAATCAATTGACATGGACATGAGAAATTCTGGTGAACTTTTGAGAAATTCTCTATTAGTAAAAGAAGCTTTCCTCTTGAAAACTAAACCTTGACCTCAAAGGTCGCTATTTACAACAAGAGAGGATATACATCTCAGAGCCCTACTTAGAAAGGATGAACCAAACAGCCAGACAGAATACATATTAAAATATACAAACCATGCCCTATCAGTAATGAATGGTTCAAACCTTTTATCTACCATGGCCCTAATACTAAATGCAATTGAAAGTTCTCAAGCAATAACATTAGACACATTTTTCCTGTAAATAAGATACAGATGAAAAAACAAACTATCCGCATGTATGACTTAAATATGGTGAAGAGGACTTTATATGTATGGCACATGAAGATATTAATGTAAAAGCCAGAGATCTCGAGAGCCCCATTCAAATACTCTCCACTTCTGAGCGCCTTCTCTCTCATGATGGTTCCCTCAATGCTCAAATCTATACCAGCATCCAAATAGTTCAAATTGAAATGTTAAACCAGTAAACATATACCACAATCTACTATGAGCAGAACTTACTAAAGAAACCGAGAAAAGGGGATCATTATGAAAAGATCTCATACACTTTAATGTCTGTCTCAGTTTTGTCCTTAGATTATTGATTACTTCTATCTGGACCTTATGCCTTTGCAAAATCCTAGGTAGTACCTACTGTCAAGAAATTTATCTTTCAAAACAGAGTTTTAAGCATCAATGGAAAACACAACTACCCCTAAAATCATGGGGATCTTATCCCTTTCTTCATTTTCACACACATTATAAAGGAAAAACACATCAAATTGAGGGCTTACTGGTGCTATTAAACCAGGAAAATATGTAACTAAAATATCTGAAAATCAAACCGGAGGAAGAGATGGAATTGGGGTCATATCTCCTACTTAAGGCATTTAATTTGCACAAGTTTAGCTGAAGGAATCAGTAGATAAATAAATTGCAATACTAAAGTATTAAAATTTACCTAGGAGGACTCTTGTTCGGTTTTATATAATAGAATACATCCTTGAGTTTTAACCAGGATATCAATTACATTACCCTTTTGTTTTTTGGTCACTTGATCGATTTCCTACATATCCTGGTTGTTGTCATCCTTTTTCTTTCTTTTTAAGACAGTGGGTTGATTCCCCTTTCCTGTACCTTTCTTTACAAATTATAAATCTATAAAATCTGACTTTACCCAAAGAAGTACTAAAATTTGAAGTATAGGGGCTAATTTAGAAGTGTTAAAAGCAGGAAAACCAATGATGCCAACATTCCTAGAATCATATATGGTAACTGTTCTAGCTGTGAAGCTAAATATATGCAGTACTAGTGAATCTTGGAATTGATTCCAACAAAGTAAGTGGCAGCTCCCTTTCCATGTGACATTCTACATTCTCTCAATGAGCTAATTCATTGTGAACAGTAAAATCTTTACTAAAATATAACAAAATGATCCCTACCACAAAATTGCATGTTGATGCCTCAATCAGCATCTGTTACCTCTGCATCAACATCAACAACAGCCATGGAAGAAACCTTCCCTGTAAAAGACATGACAAACAAGTACACAGCATGCTTTTAGAATGGAAAGAAAAGAGTGCAAAATAATAATCACAACAAAAATAATAGCAGAGATATAGCAGCTGAAACTATAGAGAAGTCCTTAAACAAGAACCTTTCTTTGGTCGCGGAATGAAATCATTGACCAATTCTTTCTTTGATGTGAATTCATTGGAAAATTTTACCGACTCCTTCACAAACTTGTTATCGACAACTGAAACATGCCAATGGAAAAAAACAAAGATTAGGCAGTTTATTATATAGAGAAAGATGCTTTAGTACAATATACAAAGAGATCATTAGTTTAATCAACTAACAGTTACCAGGGTATACATATTATCATAATAGCAACCTAAAATGCAGGAAAGTAAAAGAAGTAGCAATGAGATGGCCAAAAGTACAACTTATGGTGATCCAGTACCTATGCTCGTATCTATCAATAGAAAAATTTTTACCAACCCATCAAACAAATCTTCTGGTTTAGATATTAACTAAATAAAGACAAGGTAAGCTAGTGCAAAGAAACTCTTGCAGGTTTATTTTGGGTCCAAGAAACTATTGATTAGACTAATCAAAGAATGGAATCATCTAGTATGCATTTTTCATAGTTTCTTAATTTTCTTGGCTCAGCCAAAATCATAGTTTTTTTATCAGAACAATTTGAAAATGAAACATAACTACATAGCATCAATTAAATGAAATTGCAAGCAAGGACTGTTCCAGGAAACAACTAAGGAACCCTGTCCTGGGAAGTTGAGTCAGATTCTACCAACTCATTCCCCTTGTTAAGGATATTAAGATGCCTCAAGGCAGAGGACAGATTGGTACCACAGAATGACCAAAGCTATATTCACAAAAGTCAAGATGCATGACCATATGCTTGGTTTATACCTGAGAAAGGCTGACTACAAAAGGGACACAGCTGCAATTCATCATTCAAAGTAGACCTGAAAGAAATTATAAACCAATGTAACCTGAACCACTAGCACATAAATACCAACTGTTCATTATTCAAATTATGTCGATATCTTACTTGAAGACCTGGAAATCGTTTCCACAGTTTGGACACTGCAGAAAAAAGAACGGGGATAAGACAATTAATACAAAGGAATCAACAATACATGAAGAAACAAAATAGCAAGCTCACGAATAAAGTCAGCTTTCACAGATATCAAGTGTTTTTACTAAATCCTAGATAAAGCTTATAGATGCAAAACAACAGACAAATTCTTTCTTGGATCCTAAATATCTGATGTTAATTGACTCGTGCAATAGGAAGGGAATAAGGAAAAAATAAACAAACAAAGAAACAAGACAATTGATAGCAAGTTGCTTGATACTGCAGCAGAAGCAAACTATTGAATTTGTGTTCATCAAACTGAGCATCTTCACTGGTTAACAAACTGCTTCAAGCCGTACTTGAGACTCATGCCCCAGATTATTTTTGCTTGGCTTGCAAAAGTAATTATAAGGAGATTGACTCTAGTTGTATCAGGATTTCAGATAGAACCAAAAGATATTTAGTATTTTTTTTTCAATTGGATTGGACCTACACATTGACTTAGAACTGTAAAGAGTCAGTATCTATTCGGTACAGACAGACCCCAAAGCTCGGGGAACAGAACCGGTGCATGTATGATCACCAGGCTGATTTACAGTCCAACTCATGGTGAACGATGCACTGGATTAACTCAGATGACTTGGATAACCTGTGTACAAGTATAGGGTAGTCCATGATCCCATGCATGCAGGAGATGTAAAATCACCAAATGTAAGCAATATCTTTCTTGTAAAGTGAGCTATGAGCAATATTAAAAGGTCAAACTCAGGAACAACTAGTCCATCAAGCATCTCACTGATAGCAAGAACCGTGAAATTTATTGGATTGAACATTGTATCTACTTAAGTTTGATGTACGCTGGTGTGTGTGAACTTGATTATCACTATCACAACTTGCTAAAAACCGATGGTTTTTTGCACAGAAATATATGGACAAACTGTACAACCTTTAAAATTTCACAAGCAACCCTCCAAGTAGCATAGAAATGAAAGAATAAAATGCAGATTAGACTGGCAACTTGGCAAAGATATATGGCTCAAATTAGCAGGAAATGAAATCAAATCATGAAGAGAATGAAGTACAATGCTTTCAAATCATGAAGTTAATGAAGTACAATGCTTTCATGACCCTTACACTGCTTTGAACTATATCTCGTCCAGCCCACCAGAGAAAGGCTCCTAAACCCACAACTGGTATCAGCACCACTAACAGCTGAATCATTAAAAATAAAATAACCAGAGCAAACTTGTTATTAATGTGCTCAAACAGATTACAAGCAGAAATGATATGACAATGTTATGTATGGTAGTACAATGGACCAAGTAAACGATACCAAGTGAAAGATAATTAATTATTAATTGAATTTAATATAGGAAGAGGAAACTAGGAGAGCGGATGCAATTACTTAATATTTCTACCTCATAACTTAGAAAATAGCAGATGAAGAGATGACTTAGGGCTGTAAACAAACTAAAATTGAGTATAACATTGTTGAGCATGAGCTTGACTGAAAAATTCTCAAGCTCAATCGAGCTTAGGATTTTGAGCTTGAACTTGGTTTAAAGTGTTACTCAATAAGCTCAAGTTATCGTGACTAAGCCCTTTCAAGCTCAATTATATAGAAAAAGTTATATTCATTTTGATTAAATTTACATTGAAACTCAATCTCAACTTGAATTTAGTTCAATATATACTTAAACTTGACTGAAGTGCTACTAAGCTTGAAAGCCTATTGAGACAAATAGGCTGGAGCTAGAGCTTAACTTGATAAATCACTTGAATAGCTCAAGCAATATCTCGAGAATCAAAATGGAGAGAAAATTGAGAGGAACTCGAGTAGCTTCGATCTCAGTTGATTCATTTACATACTAGATAAGTAGAATAGCAGCTATAACTACCTAATATTTCTGCCTCAAAATATATAATTATGCATCGTAGTTCATGACCAAATACAATTTGACAAGCAAAGCTTCCGAAAAAAAAAAATCATATCAATGTGCAAACAGCATAGACTCTCCATCCTACTCAACTAGATACAAATAAGTAAAGAACATAACTGCATGTGTATGTACATGAAGATGGAGCTAGATAGCAATACCCAGACAGAAACAATAGCATCCAAAACCCAACCAAGCTGACCCGTCATAGAGAGATAAGTCAACCCAATAGCCAATATTAGATTCCCCACCACTCTTGAATTTATACCGTTATCTTTTCCACCACCACCACCTCCATTAAAACCAAAGCCCTGGTTAAGCCTTACAAGCACCAATCTTCTTCTTCTACTACTAATACTTCTCCTCAACTCACCACTCTCTCTGAAAACCCCATTTTCTGAAAAACCATCTTTTACTGTAAAGATGCTGGTTTTCAAGTTATGGAGATGGAAGGGAACAAGTTTTGTCCTTGGAGGTCTTTTGGGTATTCTGAAGTTATCACTTTGGAGGATGCTTGTAGGAGAGAGATTGATGGAGGTATTCAAAACTGTTGTCATGGCTATACAGTAGTTGAGGTAGTTAAGACAAGACAGAATCACTAAAAAATCCGATAGAGGGTGTGGTTTGGGTTTAGTTTATTGTTTTTGGTTTTTGGTTTATGTTGTATCGTCTTTATGAGGTTTTTTTCGTTTTCCTTTTACTTTCAGTGGAAAGAAGAAGAGATTTTTCGACATGTACTTTCTAGAGGACGATCCGATCCATTGGTTATTTCGGTTTTGACATCCTTTTGAATTTCCTTTTCTTCTCATCTTAAGTCGTTGCGAGTTTTGATTTTTCCTTTAGGACACGTACATGCAAATTCTACATTTTATTTTCTCGAATAATTTCGAACTTTTTCTCATGATAAGCGAAAAAACTAGGAAAAGGAAAATAATAATACATAAATAAAAAAATCTCGAAAATAGTATTGTTGAAAAAGTAAAATATTTAATTTAAACTAAAAAGGAGCCATTCTGAGTCCTAAAATAAAAATATGAAATTGCCTTTCAAAACATAATTTTAATTCAAACTAAAATCACTTTTTTAATAGGCCATTTTATTAACAACCCCCTCAACCCCAAAAAATTAGTATAGCAATAACCCAACTTTATACATATAAAGTAAATACATGTAAAACAAAGTAAAGTAAAATCCAAACAAACTTATATCCATACTTTGCAACCACACTCGATCCTTTACACCAAGATCTTCACACAACCTAAACCTATATAAATAAAAGTTCACTATAACTAATGATAATTTGCTATATAATATCTATATAATACGTATATAATACCTAACCTATATAATGATAATCTCCAAACTTCTCAACACCCGTTAAGCCAAAAACTATATAATATCTATATTTCTTGGCAACCACAATCTTTGATAGATAAAAAGTTATGAAAACACAATTAAAGAAAATAAAAATTAACAATATATATAAAATGTGCACAAAATGTTCATCAATTACAACCAAAATGTTTGTAAACTATAACTAATGATAATCTACTATTGTCTACATCATTTGCATACATAGGCATGCCGCACACATCTCCCAAGTATCTGTATCAGGCTGGGTTGCACCATCTTATTTGCATTCAATTGTGTAATATGTGTGTCATCTTGTAAAAAGGTATCAAAGTGGGTTACGTGTATAGAGACTAAAGTAAGCTTGACCTACGTAACCCTACCTCCCTAGCTAAACCTATGCATGCATCGTGATCTTCAACTTGCCTCTTAAATGGTGTAGGGGGCATATGAATCTGACTACTAGAGCCCTCTCCAAATAGCATCTAAAACTAGAACTCAAGCACTATAAGAGATGCAAGGGGTAAGTGTGTCGAGGCCAAAGATCATCTCAAATGTCCATATTGGCCTATCTACATCCCTGTCCTCTACCTCATCTACATTCTCATCTTCAACGTCACCCTCCATGCTATTACTCATACAATAGGGAGTCCTCATACTCGATATTCGATCCTAACGTAAATGGATCACCTAAATGGATACCCGTATTGAATGACTTCTACCCTCAACTGCTCAACTATAATATCCTCATATGACATCTAAAACAACCTGAATATGAAATTTGTCTACGTGTCACAAATAACGGTAAGGTTAGTATATAATGACACAAATGAAGAAGTCACAAGAACAAGTAAGATGGATGCATATGTCACGGGACAAGAGATTCATCTCTCCTTATATGCCTGTACGGTGCTTGACCCTCCCTTAGCCTCATATATTTTATGTATTATGAATTACAAGCCATCCTTTTCAATTCTAGTTATTACAAGACTATTCTAGGTCCTTCTAGCTTTAGTAGTGTTAACCGACATTGTTACTGTCCTCTATAAGATTAGGAGGCCCAACTTCTCTATTGATTTCGGCTTGTCATGGCCATCATCAAGAGAGCAATATCAACTCCTAAATAATTTTCTCATAAGAGGCCAACCTCATCTTGAGAGACTATCGAACTTCACAAACAAATTGCCTACTAATGCTACTCACTTCATATTAAGTTCTAAGTTAAATACCCTAACTAAATCCACAATGCCCTTGTTGAAAAGGCCAACACTTCACCATTAACCTTTCCCTTAAGATCACTGACCTTAATCCTGCATTACTTAACTGCATGCAAGATCATCTCCACCAAAACTTCAAGGCTTCCACAAGCATCACCTCGCCATTGCCCTTTTCTCTTGTCTTTTGAGATTGTCTCTTATTAAGTGGTCTAATGGTAAGGTCTTCCCTTAAAGCTCATTTCATTTCTCAAGATCACTGATCCTTCTCCACTCGTTGTCTAACTCCACCCAAGATCACCTTCACTAAGCCTCAAGGTTTCCATAGGCTTCCATCATGCTCTCACCCTCTTATCTTATCCTTCGAGGTTTCCTCTTGCTGAGTGGCCCAATGGTAGGATCTGTCCATTGAAGTACATTTGATTTTCTTTAAATTCAGGTAAAATGTTGTTATAATGCTGCTCACGTCATAGCTGCTCCCTTTGGCAACGATGTCCTCGACCCAATGGCTGCTCCATCCCTTAAGCTTCATCTATAGAGCCAAGTTGTCAACAAGAACTATCCTTTTTCATTAAGCATAATAGGTAGTATTTAGGTAGTTCGTCTAGGCTAGAAGTTTTTTTACTTTAATACCACTTATCATGAGACAGAAAGTTCACTTCCTCTTTATGTGCTCGTGCGGCACTTGACTCTCCGTTACCTCATTGTATTTACTTAGATTACAATAGACGAGCCAGTCTCTTCTTTCCTTATCTACCTAGAATTATTCTAAGCCATTTTATCTTCAAGAGTGCTATCAGACATCGTCACTATCCTCCATATGATTTGAAGGTCCAACTTCTTTATTGGTTACAGCTTGCCATGACTATCATCAAGAGAGCAATATTAGCTTCCAACTAAATTGCTTACAGGAGGCTGACACCACCTTAAGAGAATACCTAACCCTATGAACAAATCACTTACCGACGCCACTTACTTCACATTATGCCCCAAGTTAAACACTCCCACTTTCCTTCAAATATGGATCATGACATTTTCCCCCACCTAAATCTACGATGCCCTTGTCATAAGGCTAGCACTTCGCCACTACCATTTCCTTTAGGAGCACCAACCTTATCCTTCTATTGTCCAACTCAACGCTAAGATTATCTTCATAAAGACTCTAGGAACAAGAGGAGAAGGTAAAGGTGCAAGGAAAGCTTGTGGAAGCCTTAAATCTTAGCGAAGGTAATCTTGGGTGGAGTTAGACAATGAGTAGAGAAGGGTCGATGATCTTGAGAAAATAAAATGAACTTAAAGGACAAACCCTATCATTGATCTACTTAATAAGATACAACCTTAGAGGACAAGAGTATAAGGTAGGGCATGAAGGGAAGCCTATGGAAGCCCTAAATCCTAGCGAAGGTGATCTTGGGTAGAGTTGAACAACGAATGGAGAAGAGTCGATGATCTTGAAAAAATGAAATGACCTTAAAGGGAAAACCCTATTATTAAGCTACTCAACAAGAGGCGATCTTTGAGGACGAATAGAGAAGGTGAGGGCAAGGTCGAGGGAATGCTTGTGAAAGCCTTGAAGTCTTAGTAGAGATGATCTTAGTGTGGAGTTAGGCAATGAGAGAATAGGATTGGTGATTTTAAGGGGAAACATAGTAGCAAAATTTTGTCTCTACAATGAAGGCATCGTGAATTTAGGTATGAAAGAATGTCATGGTCCGTGTTTTAAAAAGAAGTGAGGGTGTTCAACTTGGGGCTTAAAATAAAGTAAGTGATATCAGCAAGTGGTTCATTTGTAGAGTTGGGTTTTCTCTCAAGGCAGGGCTAACCTCCTGTAAACAAACTGGTTAGGAGCTTATGCAGCTCTCCTAATGATAGTCGTGACAAACCAAAATCAATAGAGAAGTTAGGCCTCCCAATCATATGGAGGACAGTGACAATGTTGGATGGTACTCTTGAAGATAAAAAGGCTTCGACCAATCCTAGGTAGACAAGAAGGGAAAAGGCAAACTCACCCTCCATAATCTAAGTAAATATGATGAGTTAATAGAAGGTTAAGCACCGCACAAAAACATAAAGAGGGGATGAACCTCCTAACCTTAACATGTATTACATATACCCAAGAAGCTCCGAATTTGCCAATATATCGATGGTTGACCTGCTTGTACTAAGCCTAATAGTCTAGAACAACATTAAGTGGTGGTTATGTCTCAACAATCCTGTTATGATGGTCCACCCATTAATCTAGCCAAGTCACATGGGCAATAGCCAATTTATCTACATTTAGCCTCTTAAGTCTACCACGTACAATGCCCTTAAGGTGTTTAGATAAGTAAGAATCTCTTGGATCTCACTAAGCCATCGAGTAACGTAATCCAAATAATAGAACTCCATGATGTGGAAGTAGATTAACGGTACTCATGCTACCTAGATATCACTCCCGTCTCGACAACATGCAGAGAGCCTAGCTATGTCGTCATGCATATAAGGGATCTAAACTAGTTGAAAACACAGTAGTTTAGAATATTCAGCAAGTAACACTTTGAAAAAATAAAAGTACTTGAGTTAATAAGTATTTACTCCGTAACGAGAGTTGATTTAATACTTAATATTATAGTACTATATGTAACGGTTAAATCAACATTTAAATTAGTCCAATATTCAAAATAAAAAAATTGAAAATATTTAAGTTTCTCTACATTGCATACTATAAATGCACAAAAACTCTACTAGGTGTAAGCTCTTAAAATCACCTTTAAGGCAATCGTAGCCGAATTTAGGGCTTTCGGGAAAATTTATCTAATTGAACCTAAACTTTACGATTAAATTGGAAAAATTAATTGAAGTGACTTAGTAAAGTTATATTTTAAAAATAATATCCTAAAACCCTAATTTTAGCCTTAAAAATACTATTATTAATATAGTGTAAAACTCGTTAGAACCCCTAAAATCGAGTTCAAAATGCAACAAAGATTTAAAAATAAGTTACTTAAGTTATAAAAGGGAATAATAAAATGAATATATTATATGAATATATTTGTATTTTTATGAATATACCCAATATATATAATAAATATACTTGTAAATGATTTAAAATTATATAATTATATATAATAAGCGAAAAATTTACAAAATTAAATAGAAAATATACCTTAAAAGTAAAAGACATGATAGATACAGATTATATGCATATAATTACACATCACATGTATCACATATATAGGATACATATACATATATAAGTAAGTATACTAAATATTAATATAATGTATATAAAATACTAGTAATTAAATACAATATCAACCAAACCCAATCAAAACCCCATCCAATTGCTAGAAACAACTTGAAATTTACTAGACAACCTCTATGGCAATCATTTAGGCTAGGTGAGTGATAAATCAAAAGTAATTTTCCCAAAATAAGACACCTCATGGTTAATTAAAAAAGAAAAAATATTAAAAGATTCTTTTTAGTCAACATTAGACTCTATAAATAGCAATTGATCTCATATATGTAGTGTTTAGCATTCTAAAGCTTGGAATAGTGATAGGAAAAAATTTTAAAAATTTAGAAAAATAAATAAAAAATAGCTAGAAAGTTGCAGCCCTCGCGTTTTCAACCCAAACAACTGCCTGACAACAAACCTGTTGACTACCACTAGTCTACCCACTGGCCAACTCTACCAACATACTTCGATTGGCCGTTAGCCATTGTAGCTCCGATGAACAATCAGTTAAGTTTTTCCTTGTTTTTCAAGTATTTTCTAAAATTCTAAAAATATCAAATAATTTCATAAAATTATTCTTAGGTTATTTTAAGGTACTTTCATGCTATAATTTTATTTTTTCAAAATTATAATATTTTATATACTCACTTAACAAATGTTCTATTCATCTAAATTTTGAAACTTAAAATAAATATAAAAAATGATGTTATTTCAAGCTCAAATTTTTTCTACAGAATACATATTACATATGATTTATTGATATGTAGCCTAATTTTTGTTTTTTATATATTTAGTATTTATGACATTTTTAGGCCCTAAAAATAGGGTAATTTGTGAAATAAATTTATTTTAGGGGGAATAATTGATGAAATTCGGATCCAATTAAATTTGGATGTTTATAATGATGTCAAGATAGGTTGAAATTAATTTGGTGTAAAAATAAAAAGCATATTATTTACCTAATTAACCATGACTTAACGCAAAAATGTAATTTTACGTATATAAGTAATAAACTCGATTACATGCAACTAGTTGTTAATTGAATTCCATATATTTTTTTGAGTCAATAAAAATTTTCATGGAATAATTTGGTGATCCTAACTATTTATTATGAATTTCCTAATTAACTAACTTAAATTAGTAATTGGGACATGTATTCAATAATAATATGTTAAAATATGTTAATTATTTGATTGAATTACAATTAGACATACTGCAATCAAATAGGATTAATTATTATTTTGTGGTATTTCATGATATTATCTATTACACCCCAAATAGGAGAAATCGTAACAGTCTCACCGTATAAACTCATCTAAGATAGAAGCTAACCTTAGAATTGTTATCATAGATATAGACTATACAAGGCGCACACAACTTAACCAACTTGAAGCATCCAATCTAATACTTGTCAATAATCAAACCTATTATATGGCTTTTCAAAAATACCAATTCAAGACGACCTGTTGTTTGATAATACAACAGTGTTTATATAAATATTTTCACACATAAAGTTATAACTTACCTTAAAAGTTTACAAATGCCATAAGTTTTAAAGTATATTTATAATAAGATAAGAAATTAGTTGGCGTCATAAGGAATTCTCAGTTAATTTCCTTAAAACTAAAAAGAAAAGTTAAAAGGCTAGATTCACTAGATTCTCCTTTCCTCACTTTTCTAATCAACTGTGCACTAACCTAAGGATGGTGATATCTGTATATCTTAACCTTTCACTCATCTCCTGCAAAAGAGTCTATAGAGACATGAGCATAACTAGTTCAATAAGTAAGATAAAGATAGAAGAGTGCCATATAATCACAAACAAGGTTATTAATTATAATGTAATACAATGCAATCACTTGCTTAAAACATCACATAATGTTATCTAGTCTATTGTAAGGTCAAAGAAATTACATCCACTCTAACCTGGATTGAGGAGTTTATCGCGACTTAGAATTAAACCAAACCTAAACTTATGTAATAGAGAACACCCTTCTCTCGTGACCATCTTCGAACCATGGCCCTCACCCTTGCCATGACCTTCCTGTTTGTCACTTAGTTCGATTAAGGATGAGAAAAGGGTCATTTCAACTATCCTCATTAAAGGGAGTCGATATTTAATCTAACACTCCTAATTGTTCCCTTAACAATTGTTATGCATGTCCAATTATGTTAGCGATCATATTACTATTAGTTCCATTTAAGGGTAGCTAAACAAGTTCATATAATACAAAACTATGAAATCATGCAAAACAGTACGTCAAGGAATTTAACTCATGTTACAAACAAAATACCAATAACGTACATGGCATGTACACAAATAGCTAATTTACAACTACAAGCAGAAGTACTCTTAAACCTCTAGATACTTTGATGTAATATCTCAACAAGCAGTAAAGCCATGATCCTAACTTACCTAAATTGATGCTTACTGTAGTAAGCCCATACTGTCGATATTTTGCTCACTACGAGACCATATATGTATATTAAAATCCAAATTTAATTTTCATAAGAGTTACAAAAACATTAAGGTTTTATCTACTCTTTATATCATTATAATGTTATATATATAAATATATATATGTTTAAAGTATATTATTAGGGAAAAGGAAAAAAATTACAAAAATGCGACATTTGGGAAAATTATCTCAAAAATACAAAGGCAATTTCCACAACCATATATCACTGCCGACCCTTCTCCTTCCTCATTTACATGCGATCAGTTTTCAAATACTCTCTCTCTCTCTCTCTCTCTCTCTCTCTCTTTAACCATTCAAGAAAACCCTTCACCAAATTAGCAATTTAGGTCTATTTTTTTACGAATCAATCATAGAATCGGAGTAATTGCATCGAGTAAGTAAATATTATGGGAAGTTTTTTGGAAATGAGGAGACAATCAATGTGCTATTATCACTTTCTCTCTCTAGACATCAAAATAGGAAAATGTATGATTTTTACTCATTTTGATTTGTTTTAAGCATATGTTTTATGAAGAAATAGTGTTATAACTATGCATGATGGTACATTGTTGGATACTGATAAATTATGGGATAAGTATGTATGTTTGTATATAATATATTATTTTAAACTTTACTACGAAAAAGTACGATTTTTACCCATTTTGATTCGTTTCAAGTATATGTTTTCTGAAGAAATAGTGTTATGACTTGATACATGATGGTATATTGTTGTATACTAGTAATTTTATAGTCGTTTTGATTCGCATTAAGTATGTAATATGTTATTTAAAAAAAATTATACTAATTATTGTAAATTATAATGCATATAAAACAATGTTACTAAGAAATTAATTGTAAATTATACCCTTTAGCTTCCATAATATTAATTGTGAAAAAGATATTAATGGTACAACAAATAATATAAATATTATTATTTACTAATATTTTATGTAATAAGACTCATTAGCTTTCATAATATTAACTATAAAAAGAAATTAGTGTCTGCTAGCATAAGGTAGTAATTGTACACGCGCATGCCAAAGTTTATACAACTGATGTGGTAAATAGGTATACAATGAATAATATGAGGTTGGTTTGTTATGTTGGTGCAAATATTGTGGAAAGAAAGGATGATGTACGGTATAACAGGTGCCCGAGAACAGTAGTTGAAGTTCCATTTGAGGCCATGTATAACCAAGTAGTTGGAATGGTATGTAATTGGCTTCGGGTTAACATGATAACATATCGAATCAAGCTGATTTATAGATGCCCCCTTAGAGGCGGGACCAAGGATATGTTTTATGCCATCCCCATAAGCGATAATTACAATATCTAACAGTTGATGGCTTCCTCAGTAGAGTATGGTGGAGTTAACCGTTCTGTAGAAATATATATTGAAATTCATGAAGTAAACTCACCACCAATAGCCCCTGTCACTATTGAGGATGATGTTAGATGGCACAGCAATGATATTAGACTGCAAGTTAAAATTGGGGTGTTCGAATCCCAAGCAGTCCTACTAAGGAACATACCAAGCATTAATCGCATGTTTAGTGAGCCTAATGTCTTAATCACTAGAGAGTCAAATAGAGATACTAATGTAGAGAATGAACTGGCATTTGCGGACATTGATGAAGATTTCGATGATACAGATTATAACGCAGACGTTAGCCCGAGTGAATGTTAGTTGCAGGAAGCGGAAAAAGCATAAGGGTCACGTAGACGAAACCATTAGAGGCATGGGTTATCAACATTTGTAGACACAGTTAGGATATTAGAACTTGTACCTTTCTACACGTCAAGTGTAGGGGATAGACTGGTGGCTAATGATAGTATAAGTGGTAGTGAATGGAGCTTCAACGATGAATTGAGGGTGGCCATGTGGTTCAAGAATAAAAAACATCTACAAACAGCTATGAGGCTGCATCGTGTTATGAACCACCATGACTTCATCGTAAGGGAGTTCGAATTAACATTATGGTCTATTGAATGCGTTGATTGGGAAAAGGGTTGTAGGTGGAGACTTCGAGCTTGTAAGAAGCAACATGTAGGATGCTCTATGATAACTAGGTTCGTAGGTCCAAATACGTGCCTCAATCCCACAATTAACCAGGACCACTCAAAATTGAACTCAAATACGCTATCCTACTTTCTGATTAAGGATGTTCAAGAGTCACCAAGCGTTAAGATAAGACACTTGCAGGCAACTCTTTATAAGCAATACTGTTATACTGTCCACATCAAGAGAATTAAGGAAGCAAAGCACAAAGTAATTGAACAGGTTTACAGTAAGTGGGAAGAATCGTATACAGTGTTCCCACATCTACTAAATACAATCTGAGAGGCTAATCTCAATACTNACGCGATTCGATAAAAAGCTCGAATCGACAGTTTCACGTAACTAAGTGAAATAAACCTTACACATTATAACTTTAGTTAGTTTTAAATTCCCTATCTTACAAATTTTCCTTATTCTCAGGTGATCTCGATATCGACCCTGAGCTACCCACCGACTATTACGATCCCTGAACTAGCCATGGCCAAGTGAGTTTTTCCTTATAATTCCATACTTGTTTGTACTTGTAATTAGTGAATCTAAATTATGATGTATAAATGAATGTGTATGCGGCTGGGTTATGCTTGTGCATGATAATTGTTGTGAATTGTGAATCTACTTTAAAGTTCAATAATATAATGTTTGATGCATAGTAGATTCAATAGATTGATTGTTTGTGACTTGGAATGATCACTAATTAAATATGACATAACTTTTATTCGACTAGAAAAGTTAACTCAGATCATTCATAAATCATGCACTGCATAACTATTTCCGGGTAGTCACATTACACGGAGGTAGTGAGAGGTCATACTTGGGTTGATTATTGAATGTTATTGATTTCGTATGGTGCACACATGTGATATAACCTTACCCTCACCTGCGGGATGACTAGGCATTGGAGGCGCCAACCACCTGGCTATGGGTCGAGTTCAGAGGCCTTCGTTTAGGGGTGGTGAGAGCTGCATGAACCTACTCACAATCATATGTAGAACTCGTTTTCATAAAGCTGGTAATGGATGTACCATTACATTTTAAATACGAAACGTGGAGTTTCGTTATGAAATAAGTTCTAATATGATACCCGGATCTGACTGTACCGAGGAATCTCCAACCCTGACTTCGGAGGGCGTTAAATCTGAGTTACATGCAGTACTTGGTCACCTGCATGTATTTTTTTAGCATACTGCTTGTTCATGCGTTCATTTGGTTAAACTTAATTGTGGTATAACTTGACTGCTGTGTGGTTGAGGGAAATTAACTCACTAAGCTCTTGTAGCTTACTCCCCAATAGTTTTCTCTTGCAGGTTGCTAGACGATCGGGCATGGGTTAAGAACTGAGGGTTGAGTGTCAACGTCGAGATGCATATAAGTTAGACTCTGAGGACAGACTATATGGTTCATTAGAATTATTGTATATTACATTTAAAGTTTGTGACTTTAGTAAGTTTGAGTTTTAGAACTTTATTACCCAATCTTATTATTTGGTAGGAGATACCGATTCTCTGCGGTTCTGTTGGACTGCGGCTTATCGGATATTTATAGTCACATATATGTGGTCGTAAGTTAATTAAATAAAAACTTTAGTGACTAATTATTTAGAATCTTGCAATCTCTGACTTGCAAGATGATTTTCAAATCATGGGTGCACACATGATGTGAAAATTTTAAGCAATCCTACTAGGCCCCCGTTAGTGTCATGACAAATATTCTAAAAACTCAATTTCAACCTTAGAAGTACAAAAACTCAATTTCAACCTTAGAAAATGTAACAAGAACTTAGAGATATGCTATTTAAGCTATAGAAAGGAATAATATGTTATTTAAGTTATAAAAAGGAATAATATAGCTGATTATATTATATAATATATGTATATTTTTTATGAATATACTTAGTACATATAATAAATATACCCATAAATTAACTCGAAATTACATAATTATAATAAGTGATAAATTCACAAAAATAAATAGAAAATACATCTTAAAAAAAATGATAAACCTATGATTATATGCATATAATTACACATCACATGTATCACATATATAGGATACATATACATATATAAGTAAGTATACTAAATATTAATATAATGTATATAAAATACTAGTAATTAAATACAATATCAACCAAACCCAATCAAAACCCCATCCAATTGCTAGAAACAACTTGAAATTTACTAGACAACCTCTATGGCAATCATTTAGGCTAGGTGAGTGATAAATCAAAAGTAATTTTCCCAAAATAAGACACCTCATGGTTAATTAAAAAAGAAAAAATATTAAAAGATTCTTTTTAGTCAACATTAGACTCTATAAATAGCAATTGATCTCATATATGTAGTGTTTAGCATTCTAAAGCTTGGAATAGTGATAGGAAAAAATTTTAAAAATTTAGAAAAATAAATAAAAAATAGCTAGAAAGTTGCAGCCCTCGCGTTTTCAACCCAAACAACTGCCTGACAACAAACCTGTTGACTACCACTAGTCTACCCACTGGCCAACTCTACCAACATACTTCGATTGGCCGTTAGCCATTGTAGCTCCGATGAACAATCAGTTAAGTTTTTCCTTGTTTTTCAAGTATTTTCTAAAATTCTAAAAATATCAAATAATTTCATAAAATTATTCTTAGGTTATTTTAAGGTACTTTCATGCTATAATTTTATTTTTTCAAAATTATAATATTTTATATACTCACTTAACAAATGTTCTATTCATCTAAATTTTGAAACTTAAAATAAATATAAAAAATGATGTTATTTCAAGCTCAAATTTTTTCTACAGAATACATATTACATATGATTTATTGATATGTAGCCTAATTTTTGTTTTTTATATATTTAGTATTTATGACATTTTTAGGCCCTAAAAATAGGGTAATTTGTGAAATAAATTTATTTTAGGGGGAATAATTGATGAAATTCGGATCCAATTAAATTTGGATGTTTATAATGATGTCAAGATAGGTTGAAATTAATTTGGTGTAAAAATAAAAAGCATATTATTTACCTAATTAACCATGACTTAACGCAAAAATGTAATTTTACGTATATAAGTAATAAACTCGATTACATGCAACTAGTTGTTAATTGAATTCCATATATTTTTTTGAGTCAATAAAAATTTTCATGGAATAATTTGGTGATCCTAACTATTTATTATGAATTTCCTAATTAACTAACTTAAATTAGTAATTGGGACATGTATTCAATAATAATATGTTAAAATATGTTAATTATTTGATTGAATTACAATTAGACATACTGCAATCAAATAGGATTAATTATTATTTTGTGGTATTTCATGATATTATCTATTACACCCCAAATAGGAGAAATCGTAACAGTCTCACCGTATAAACTCATCTAAGATAGAAGCTAACCTTAGAATTGTTATCATAGATATAGACTATACAAGGCGCACACAACTTAACCAACTTGAAGCATCCAATCTAATACTTGTCAATAATCAAACCTATTATATGGCTTTTCAAAAATACCAATTCAAGACGACCTGTTGTTTGATAATACAACAGTGTTTATATAAATATTTTCACACATAAAGTTATAACTTACCTTAAAAGTTTACAAATGCCATAAGTTTTAAAGTATATTTATAATAAGATAAGAAATTAGTTGGCGTCATAAGGAATTCTCAGTTAATTTCCTTAAAACTAAAAAGAAAAGTTAAAAGGCTAGATTCACTAGATTCTCCTTTCCTCACTTTTCTAATCAACTGTGCACTAACCTAAGGATGGTGATATCTGTATATCTTAACCTTTCACTCATCTCCTGCAAAAGAGTCTATAGAGACATGAGCATAACTAGTTCAATAAGTAAGATAAAGATAGAAGAGTGCCATATAATCACAAACAAGGTTATTAATTATAATGTAATACAATGCAATCACTTGCTTAAAACATCACATAATGTTATCTAGTCTATTGTAAGGTCAAAGAAATTACATCCACTCTAACCTGGATTGAGGAGTTTATCGCGACTTAGAATTAAACCAAACCTAAACTTATGTAATAGAGAACACCCTTCTCTCGTGACCATCTTCGAACCATGGCCCTCACCCTTGCCATGACCTTCCTGTTTGTCACTTAGTTCGATTAAGGATGAGAAAAGGGTCATTTCAACTATCCTCATTAAAGGGAGTCGATATTTAATCTAACACTCCTAATTGTTCCCTTAACAATTGTTATGCATGTCCAATTATGTTAGCGATCATATTACTATTAGTTCCATTTAAGGGTAGCTAAACAAGTTCATATAATACAAAACTATGAAATCATGCAAAACAGTACGTCAAGGAATTTAACTCATGTTACAAACAAAATACCAATAACGTACATGGCATGTACACAAATAGCTAATTTACAACTACAAGCAGAAGTACTCTTAAACCTCTAGATACTTTGATGTAATATCTCAACAAGCAGTAAAGCCATGATCCTAACTTACCTAAATTGATGCTTACTGTAGTAAGCCCATACTGTCGATATTTTGCTCACTACGAGACCATATATGTATATTAAAATCCAAATTTAATTTTCATAAGAGTTACAAAAACATTAAGGTTTTATCTACTCTTTATATCATTATAATGTTATATATATAAATATATATATGTTTAAAGTATATTATTAGGGAAAAGGAAAAAAATTACAAAAATGCGACATTTGGGAAAATTATCTCAAAAATACAAAGGCAATTTCCACAACCATATATCACTGCCGACCCTTCTCCTTCCTCATTTACATGCGATCAGTTTTCAAATACTCTCTCTCTCTCTCTCTCTCTCTCTCTCTCTTTAACCATTCAAGAAAACCCTTCACCAAATTAGCAATTTAGGTCTATTTTTTTACGAATCAATCATAGAATCGGAGTAATTGCATCGAGTAAGTAAATATTATGGGAAGTTTTTTGGAAATGAGGAGACAATCAATGTGCTATTATCACTTTCTCTCTCTAGACATCAAAATAGGAAAATGTATGATTTTTACTCATTTTGATTTGTTTTAAGCATATGTTTTATGAAGAAATAGTGTTATAACTATGCATGATGGTACATTGTTGGATACTGATAAATTATGGGATAAGTATGTATGTTTGTATATAATATATTATTTTAAACTTTACTACGAAAAAGTACGATTTTTACCCATTTTGATTCGTTTCAAGTATATGTTTTCTGAAGAAATAGTGTTATGACTTGATACATGATGGTATATTGTTGTATACTAGTAATTTTATAGTCGTTTTGATTCGCATTAAGTATGTAATATGTTATTTAAAAAAAATTATACTAATTATTGTAAATTATAATGCATATAAAACAATGTTACTAAGAAATTAATTGTAAATTATACCCTTTAGCTTCCATAATATTAATTGTGAAAAAGATATTAATGGTACAACAAATAATATAAATATTATTATTTACTAATATTTTATGTAATAAGACTCATTAGCTTTCATAATATTAACTATAAAAAGAAATTAGTGTCTGCTAGCATAAGGTAGTAATTGTACACGCGCATGCCAAAGTTTATACAACTGATGTGGTAAATAGGTATACAATGAATAATATGAGGTTGGTTTGTTATGTTGGTGCAAATATTGTGGAAAGAAAGGATGATGTACGGTATAACAGGTGCCCGAGAACAGTAGTTGAAGTTCCATTTGAGGCCATGTATAACCAAGTAGTTGGAATGGTATGTAATTGGCTTCGGGTTAACATGATAACATATCGAATCAAGCTGATTTATAGATGCCCCCTTAGAGGCGGGACCAAGGATATGTTTTATGCCATCCCCATAAGCGATAATTACAATATCTAACAGTTGATGGCTTCCTCAGTAGAGTATGGTGGAGTTAACCGTTCTGTAGAAATATATATTGAAATTCATGAAGTAAACTCACCACCAATAGCCCCTGTCACTATTGAGGATGATGTTAGATGGCACAGCAATGATATTAGACTGCAAGTTAAAATTGGGGTGTTCGAATCCCAAGCAGTCCTACTAAGGAACATACCAAGCATTAATCGCATGTTTAGTGAGCCTAATGTCTTAATCACTAGAGAGTCAAATAGAGATACTAATGTAGAGAATGAACTGGCATTTGCGGACATTGATGAAGATTTCGATGATACAGATTATAACGCAGACGTTAGCCCGAGTGAATGTTAGTTGCAGGAAGCGGAAAAAGCATAAGGGTCACGTAGACGAAACCATTAGAGGCATGGGTTATCAACATTTGTAGACACAGTTAGGATATTAGAACTTGTACCTTTCTACACGTCAAGTGTAGGGGATAGACTGGTGGCTAATGATAGTATAAGTGGTAGTGAATGGAGCTTCAACGATGAATTGAGGGTGGCCATGTGGTTCAAGAATAAAAAACATCTACAAACAGCTATGAGGCTGCATCGTGTTATGAACCACCATGACTTCATCGTAAGGGAGTTCGAATTAACATTATGGTCTATTGAATGCGTTGATTGGGAAAAGGGTTGTAGGTGGAGACTTCGAGCTTGTAAGAAGCAACATGTAGGATGCTCTATGATAACTAGGTTCGTAGGTCCAAATACGTGCCTCAATCCCACAATTAACCAGGACCACTCAAAATTGAACTCAAATACGCTATCCTACTTTCTGATTAAGGATGTTCAAGAGTCACCAAGCGTTAAGATAAGACACTTGCAGGCAACTCTTTATAAGCAATACTGTTATACTGTCCACATCAAGAGAATTAAGGAAGCAAAGCACAAAGTAATTGAACAGGTTTACAGTAAGTGGGAAGAATCGTATACAGTGTTCCCACATCTACTAAATACAATCTGAGAGGCTAATCTCAATACTATGATAGAGTGGAAATGGCGAGACAATGATACTACCGGGTACATGTTCTTCGATAAAGTCATCTAGGCATTCGAACCGTGCATTGATGCATTTATACATTGCAGACATGTAATTGTGATAGATGGAACATTCCTGTATGGGAAGTACAAGCATAAACTGCTAATTGCGACAGGAGTTGATGGTCAGAATCACATAATCCCACTTAGTTTTACCCTAGTTGATGAAGAATGTTTTGATAGCTCAAGTTAGTTCATAACGTGTGTGCTCATGCATGTTATAGGAGATCGTACCGATATATGTTTGATTTCGGATCGTCATGTTAATATCCAGTCTACTGTACAAGGCGAGAATGCAGTATGGCTAAGGGATTGGCTTTAGCGATAGTGTATTCGACACATCGCCAGTAACTTCAACACTCAAGCTAAGAACAAAAACTGCAAAAAGATGATAAAGAAGGCCACTTACTAGTTACAACCTTAGAAGTTTCACACTTACTATGATGAAGCCAAGGCTATAAGCCTTCATACTAGAGCATACTTTAGAAGCCTACATCCTGAAATGTGAACATTGGCGTATGACAATGGAGCTCGGTTTAGTCATGGGACAACAAACATTGCTGAAAGTTATCACAGTACTTTGCATAATGCTAGAAACTTGCCCGTCGTGACACTACTTAAGAAAACTTTCTATAACTGCAATGATTACTTTAATAAACATAGGATCAAGTTAGTGGAGCAAATGAGCATTGGTAAAGTGTTAACCAAATTTGCTGAGAAAAAGTTTAACAGGTGACGCAAAGTGACCAATAGTTACTAGGTCATGATTTTTTACTACAATGAGCAAATGTTCAAGGTTATAATAATGCTTGGACCAATGGCACACAAGTAAAAAGGAGAGAACAACCACACGGTTGCCCTTAAGACCACACAGTATACTTGTAACAAGTAGCAAACATACAAAATTTCATACTCACATGCTATAGCTATTATGGGAAAAATGAGCATGGATTGTATTGCATACATTAGGTATTATTATACGATGCAAAATCAACTACATGTATACACACATTCCTTCATGCCTTATGCCGATAAGTCTAGTTGGTCATATCTTGACATTCTTATGTAGCATCTCGTTACAACATTAGACAAGATTAAGAATCCAAGCAGGCTACAGGAGAAATGATTCTAGAATAAAATGGACCTCCAAGAAGGACCGTTAACTTATACCTGTGGACTATGTAGTAAGGATGGATGTAATAGGAGAAGATGTCTGCAATGAGGAAGACAACCAATGTCAAGTGTATCTACTGTTAGTTCACTTATTGAATGTGAAAAAAACTAGTGATAATATTGATTGATTATATATATGGTAATATATTTAAGAAGTAGTTATTTTTCTAACTTTTTATTTTTATTATATGAGTTTTCTAGTAAGCTTACAAATTTTCTTTTCTCTTTTGTACTTACAGGAGCAAATGGATCCAAGACCGATAGATAGGTCACTACTTTACTTGCAGTCATCCCATAGATCTAAGCTAATGTGCGGTGATCAGGTAAGGAATAGTAAATGGAAAATATATTTGCGATTTGTTCCATTTCCTATACTGATTGTAATAATATTTCTTCTTCCTTGACTATAGGAAAACTACTGGCTCAAGTGCTATAGATATGAGACGATATTGAGGCGTCGGGATGACTAGGAGATCAGCAGTCAAACTTCATTGGTGCGTATTGGGTTCCCTTCATACAGTTAGATTGACACTTAATTACTGCTTTAGCTGAGCGATGGAGGGAGGAGACATATACATTTCACTTCTACACTAGCGAGATGATGGTGACGCTATAAGATATATCTTTGCTCATAGGTCTGCCAACCGATAGCGATACAATTACTAGAGTGATGGCTTCAATCGAGTAGGTTGAGATATGCCACCGCCTATTAGGAATTTTCCCACCAGAGAGTGCCTTAAAGGGTGCTAGATTGAAGTTGAAATGGTTGAATGACAACTTCATCGATTTGCCTTTTCATTTGGGTGAGGAAACAGCGTAGCGCTTCATAAGGGCACATATCATGTAGTTGATTGGGGGTATGCTGTTCTCAGACAAGTCTAATAATGTCATACACCTGATGTTCCTTCCTCTCTTATCGGATCTCATCATAACCAAGCGATACGCGTGGGGAGCAGCTTGCTTCATGTGGCTGTACCGCCGATTGTACCTAGCTTCTAAAGCTGATGCAGGAGAGATTAAAGGTCTATTGGTGATTCTATAGGTGTAGGCATGGGAACATTTCCCATTCATCATCCCCTTACATCATCAGATTGCGATAGCTATCAATGGTCGACCACTTATAAGTTGATGGGGGGTGGACTTTGACGTAATTGAGCTACCCACGCATGTAGATGGACAGTATAGAGATGCATTCGATCGCCAGCATCTGAACTTGGTGCGTATTTACCGAAACCGTTCTCCTTATTCATTCAGCAACTGTTACTTTTTTCATCCTCATTATTGATCATCAATTCAAGTTGTTTGGATTCCATACAACCATGATGATGTAGCCAAATTGCCAGCTTATTGTTGGTATGGGAGTGACATATGACTAACCTATGTACCACTTTTATGCTTCCACATCGTAGGGATGCACTATCTCAACTACGTAGCTTAATACTTTAGCGAGGTGCAGGAGATTCCAACCCACCTTGATACAGGACATGCCTTGTATGATAATGACCTGAGGGGCAGGACAGATATAAATTGAGTAACCCACCATGCAACTTAGATAGCATAATAGGAGGATCGTTGAAATCGAATAGCTCAGGTTTGACCACCGCCTAGTGTATATCCTGACTATGTCCTTTAGTACCAGCAAGTTACTTGTAAATATATCAACCGGTCTAGGTTTTCTTGGATATATATGTACAATTGCTTTTTCATCTACACTTTTATTTTCTAATTTATATGCAACTCAAACTTTTGCACTTGGAATGCAAGTGGACTTCATACATAGAGTGTCGTACATGTCATACAAGGATATATTATCTGAGCAGCATCGAGTAGATCTCATCCAGGGGATTATTGGGGTCCACTTAGGTGACTCAACTCCACCTAGTCCAGATATTGACGAAAATGACTCCCTACCGAACGAGCCACGGAGATGTAAGAGTCGTAGGGCACATGGTTGTCATCGAGTTAAGGGCTAAGGACGTAAACAACCTGACATAAAAATTCTTGATGATGCTTTTCCTCCATACTTTTCACCACCAACATCTCTTGTACCACCTGGATTTGAGTTCCGTAAGCCATTCCTCAAGGAGAGCTCTAGCGATCTTATGTGTCACACCCCTATCATTGGAGAGGCATCCACTAGTTAGTTTCATACCCCCCTGCATCATTGAAGAGGCCGATTAGAGATATTCAGTACAACATGGGTAAGGGAGTTACGTAGATGCACCCTTCTTTGGTCCTCATGCATAAATTGTTTCCGACTGCTTACAGCCAAAATGGTAGATAGATTACACAACTGGATGTGGCTAAGATGATTTGTAAGCCTTAAATATAAGTCCTGTAACTGTAGGATCGAATCTAGTACGTAAAGTTTAAAGCAATAGGTTAAAAGATCTGATTGAAATTAAATTACAAAACTAAATTACCAAACAAAACGGAAAATATTAGTAAAAATAACCCCGTAAGTTTGAATTTAAGAAAATAAGTAATGAAATAAGATAATATAAAAATTTCAAATTTTAAGTATATTATTAGTTATTTGTTGAAAATGCATAAAATACATTTTGATAACTAATAAATCGCTAGAGATAAATTATATGTATACTAAAAATCATAGAATGACCTAAATAATATTTATGAGTATTTACTTATACTCCACATGTATTTACGTATAGGTAGAAATACACAAAATTATCTAAATTACCTGAAATTTGCTTGAAAATTGCCAAATAATTAAAGAAAACTATAAAAAAAATCATGGAAGTGGGAATTATCCAAACCAAGGTCGTGGTAGTAGGGGGGAATAAGAAAGAAATTTTGACCAATTAAATTCAAACACTTGAAAAGGTAAAAAGAAGGAGATATGGGCCTTATCTTATCTAATTAATGCATAAGAATTGATTTATAGCTTTATAAATAACCAAAAAATTACAAGAACTCATCTAGTTTGTTTGGAGTTGTAAAAAATTAGAGAGCACTGAAATTTAGAAGGAATTAAGGTTTATACAAAAATTTGCAAAAATCTGTACAATAGAGGCAAGTAAACTAAACCCACACACCATCATCACCTAGAACCAAACCACCACCACCAACCCACTCCAATTCGACCGCATAGACCAACCAACACACACTGAACTGGCATTGGTGGTCGGAAGCCCAAGAAACCGGTGAGTCTAATTTTCCAATTGATTTTTGAAAAATTATTAAAATTATATCTAGAAAATTATGAATTTTATTATTCTGATGTTTTATTATATGTAAATTTAGAGAAAAATAGCGATTAAGTTTAATTACATCTGTAAATATAGAGTGCTTAAAAAATTGATCAAAATCGAGCATGTTTTAATTTAGAATTAAATAAGCTTAAGGGTGTAGTTTTGAGCTTGATTTTTTTTTTTTTTTTTTTTTTGTAAATTAGTCAAGTGATATAGAATAGTGATATGGACCTATTTTTTCTAAATTAATTTTCAAAATTTTTAAGTAAATTTTTAGTCCTAAAATGATGGATAAAACGAGTAATTTTGAACTAATTATTGATTTAGTGTGTAATTAGATATTTAGGGATGAATATTTTTGATGTGGTGACATAACTATAGCACTTGGAGTATTAAATGCAATTATCATGGGAATTATGTAATAAATATGGGTAATTTGATAATATGTACAATTGGAATTATGATAATTATAAAATATTAGGTTAAATTGGAAAATATAACGATAATATTAATACGTATTAAATTTGGTATAAAACTTAATTTTAGATAATTATACGAAAAATATAAAATTTTCTTACATTGAGAGTAAACTCAATACACCAATCAGGATTAGAGTGTATCGAGTAGGTTAAAATACTGAATTAAGACCTAGCACGATATTAGGATACTCGAGCTTGATGTGATTAATTTCACATTAAGATTGGAAAGATATTTTAGGATTTACTCATAATTGGAATTGATTTAGAGCCTGAACCGAAATCGAATTTGGAAACCGAACCCAAAATTAACATAGAATAGATTGGTAGTAAAAAATAGATATATAAAGAGAATTGAGTTAAATCATAAACTAGAATATATATCATCAAAGTATAAATACTAAAAAGTATATTTATATTATAAGATATACGGAGATGAGTTAACTTGCAACTGATTGAGTGAGCAACCGTAGATTTCAGGTAAGTTGGGTTTAATACTTCATTGTACTTTAGAGTACTATTTTAGAGTACTCAGAGGCTTAGGATTATGTATGATTGTGATTATAAGTAGTTTTATGCATGTGTCTACATATCTGATTTCGTGCTCAAATTTGTGTTGTATTTAATGCCAGTTATGGTTGGCTTGGTATGGAATTGTCTTCTCACCTTAAATCGAACCTAACCCTAATCAACCTAAATACCCTAATTTGATACGCATTGTAACCCTTTAGGGGATCATTAGGGTTCTCCAACCAAACACCGATACCTTCGAAAATAATAGCGTTGGATAGCATAATAGTCTTTTCCTCATCCTTAGTCGAATTAAGTAACAGGAAAGGGGATCGCGATGAAGATGAAGGCATTGGTTTGAAGGATAGTCTTAAGGAGAGTAGTATCTCCATTGTACAAATCTGAGTTTGGTTGTGAGTTGTTGCATTAATGAAAACTCCTCAACTCGGATTAGAGCAAGTGAAATTTCTTTGATTTCACAACAGACTGGACCATATTGTGTGATGACACTTGTTTGTTGCATTGTATACAATTAATTATTTGATAACCCTATTTGTGTTTCTATACTTTCATAAGTTTTCAATTCAACTTACTGAGCCATAGTTGCTCATACCCATATAGATTTTTTTGCGGGTTCTAACTTCTGATTACCATGCTACGATATAATTATCTAGAGGTTAGTTCTCTTTTGAAGCCATGAGGATTAAGGACCAAATAACTATATGATTGAGTCATTTTAATGTTTTAACAATACTTTAGGTATATAAACTAATATATGATATGTAATTTAGTATACTGTTGTAATACGTACAACTCCTAGAAATTTTACAATAATATGAATGTAATTATATATATATATATATATATAAATTATAGTTATAACTTTTTATGTAAATTTTAGTTTATATCTTAATTGAACTATTTACTGTAAAGCGAAGAGTCGTCGATGCCTTGTATAAATTATATTTATGATAAGTACTATAAGGTCGGTTACTATCATAGATTGGTTTATATAGTGCGACTATTACGACTCTATGATTTTAGGGCATAACATGGTTTAGCTACAAGACAACGTAAAACCTTAAGATGCTTGGCCATTACCTTAATGCTGACACTGACGTCATTAGTTTTACATATTTCACTTCTTATTTACTTTCTTTATTTATGAAACACTATTTAGTTATTTCGACAGTTTACTTGCATTTCGTTTAATGGTTTCATTTTTTCATAATTTAAAGTTGTTTATAGTTTTCAATATCAATTCGAAACACGTATCTGTATAGTACTAAACTTAGATATAATAGAACATCTTATAAATAAATAACCGGATATAATTTCATTGCTTGACTAAAAAAAAATAACTAACTACTAAACATCACAATCCGAATACATTTTCAACTAAAATCATGCATGGGCTCTACTAAATTTAAGGTAATGCAGTTTTCAACTACAATTGCATATAGGCTCGACTAAATTTAAAATGGAAGGATAAATGAAAATATAAAATGTTAGTATATTGAAATAATTTGTATTGAAACAGGCTATTGAGGGATGTGTAAAATTTGTATTGAAATGGCCTCTTAGAGGCGGTTTCAAGTACAGTATTTTTGAGATAATTTTCTTAGATGTTGCATTTTTTTATTTTTTTTTCGCATTTTTTTCCCTTTTGCCCTATATTACTATTCTGATATGATGGAATATAGTTTTATTTAAATATATATTTATTATAGTTCTGTTATATAAGTTATATTAAGTTAGTAAGTATCAATAATATACATAATTATATTATTACTTATAATATATCGTTTTGATCATATCGAAATATATTTTTAATTAGTTAAGTTATATTTCAGTTACAATAAGATTATCATAGTATGTAAATTTTCATAATATTATAAAACTATGCGTTATATTATCTAGAATTATCAAATTTTAGTAAAAGTGGTATCATTAGGTTCATATAAACTTGATGATACGTACTACGGGTTTTATTTTAAGAGATAACTTCTATAAGGTATTTTTAGTTCCTAATATACCAATATGCTCCTATAATAAGCCTTATCATATTATGTTCATATTATACAATTAAGTTATATTTTATATAATTTCCTAAAATAGCTTAATAATACATATAATTTTTAACCCTAATACGTATATACCCTAACCTAGGTCATATAATAATACAAAATATGATAAAACCTACTCTAACCAGACGTGGTCAATATGTATATGTATAGGATTTATTCCAATATTTATCATATTTTAGCCTAATATCAACAAAAACGTACTCTGGTTAGTAAATTATATTATTTTACTACTAAAATTCACAATAAATAGCTCAAGTTATCGATTAACTCTTTAAAAATTTCTTTAGACTCCTAAAAATATAGAGAATTCAGTTAACAGGTAGTTTCATGTTATTGGGTTTGTCGCCTATATGCACATAATTACATTTTTACCCATAAATTATAATTAATTAGGCAAATAATATTATTTTTATGAAAAATTAATTCCCTTATATCTTGACATCATTATAAATCTCCAAAAGTCAATAGATATCACTTACATCAATTAATTTTACAAAAATCAATTTATCTCATAATTTACCCTATTTTTAGGGCAAAAAATTACAATAAATACTAAACATACTTGAATTCAAAATCAGGCTACGTAGCAATTAATTAGGTATAACATGTATTCTGTAGAAAAATTTTCACTTCAAAATAATCTCATTTAATATATTTATTCTAGATTTGAAGTTTTGAATGAATAGTAGCTTTATTTAGCAAGCATATAAAATATTTATAACTTTACAAAAATAAAATTACAGTATGAAATTATATCTAAAATAACCTAGAAATAATTTTTTTCATATATTCTGTAGACACTTAATTTTAACCCATCCTTTTATATTTCAGAATAAATTATAGGGTCCTAAATTAGAAAAAAAAATACAAAAAAAAGTAGGAAATCTAAGAAAACCCCAAAAAATGAAGAAATTTAGAAAAATAAAAAAAATAGGAAAATAGGAAAAAGCACAAAAAATAAGAAATTTAGAAAAAATACAAAAAATGGAAAAATTTAGGAAAACATAAAAGAAATTTGAAAAGTCACAAAAAATAGAAAAAAATAAGGAATTTAAAAAATAATAAATTTTTAGGTTTTTAAATAGAATAGAATTTTAATTTGAATAAATTTGAATAAAAGGTCGTTAAACCTAGGCTTAAATTTGATTAAATTTGAATTTAATCCTAATTAACTTGATCCATATATACAATTTAAATACACATATGGAGAAGACATGGGCCAATGGCCTAACAGTAAAACAATTAGATTAAGGTATTAGATCTATCTAGAGATTAGGGGTTCAAGACTATTTTTTTGGTTTTTTTTTTAAATTCCACACGAAGCCACATATCAGGCCATCATTGGACCACGTGTCTAATTACTACACGTAGGTAAGGGAGGGGAGGTGGTGGCGGTCCACGAAAAAGAAGACAGCTTACCTCTTTTTCTCTTGATTTTCTAGCCAAACACACACACATACACACTCTCTCTCTCTCTAGGTCCACCTTCTCTCTCTCTTCGTACACCTCCTTCAACCAGCACTACCTAAGACACACGCCCATCGTCCACTCCAGCACACATACCTTAACCGACCCTTTCACATACCCACTAACCCAATACCATATCACACGGTCACTTTCTCTCCGACCTTCTCTCTAACCTATCTTATACACAATCTTCAGCCTCTCTTTCTCTCTCTCTCTCTCTTTCTCTCGCGCGCGCGCGCGTATCGATCCCCTCACTGGCTAAACCCCCACACACAGATGCCCTCGGACACCACCCTATTGGCCTGATTCTCTCTCATGACCACCCCTCCTCTCTATCTCATAGACTTCTCTCTCTCTCTCCACTATCACTCTCAATCGAACCACCATCACCTCTTTGCCATGATCGCTGCCACAATTGAAGCCCTACACACCCACTCTCGGCCCGCATATACGACACCACAGCCCCATTCCAACACTAGACTATGTATACAGCTGTAACCACCACAAACTCTCCTACCATCATGACGAGCACCACCAACAGCTAAGTTAGGCTACAACACCATTCTCAAACCCCCAAAGTCCAATAAATCCGACACAAAACCACCTTTAGCCCCTTCGAAAACCCATCAAAACACTTCGGATCGCCTCTGTTCGTCAGTTGCTTAATGACCCAACCCATAACCCGCTAGCTAACCCAAAGTCTAGACTTGAACCGGATTCAAGCTGTACCCACTGACCTGCGCATCTCCTGTGGTCCGACCCTCTTCCAATTTAATTATTATTGTTGATTGTTGTTATTTTTATTTATTTATTGTATTTTATTTCATTATTGTAGTTTGTTGTAAAAAAAAAAAAAAGAAACAAAAAAACAAGAAGAAAATCAAGAAAAAAGAAAAAAAAAAAGAGAGAAAAGAAAAAAAAGAAAAAAAGGAAAAAGAAGAAAAAGTGGTCTACTCTTTGATTTAGTTATTTATTAGATAAAATAAAAAAAAATAGGATAAAAAATATATATAGATAAATAAGGAGAAATAATAAAAAATGAGAATGAAATAAATAGGTTAATAATAAAATTGTTTTATTACTTAGAAAATCAACTTTTGAAAAATAAATAAAAATAAATCAACCATTTTCCAAACTAGGGTGTTTTAGACTTTCCAAAAAAAAATTCCAATTTATGGCCATTTAGGAAATTTTTTAAATAAATTTAAAACGGGTAAAAAATGTAAACCTAGCTATTTTTTCAAAATTAAAATAAATCAATCCATTATATTTTTTGGTGAACAAACTACGGAAGTCTAATCTTGAATATTGGGTATGTAGGCACCTGTGTGTCAGTACGAGGCGATTTAAAATACGAAAAGTTTTATTTTTTCTCATTTTTTATATATTCATGTAAATTAATTAATTTTACTTGCATGTAATGTGATTAGCTGTTTAGAAAATTGAAAAGGGTCTATTTGAAAAGTGAAGTTAAATTCGAAAAGTTAAAAAATATTACCCGTTGAGGGTTTAATAAATTAGTCTCCGAATCTAGATCTTTAATTTTCAGAAAGCCGTTTTATAAATTAGTTTTTTAATCAATAGACTGGTAGCTAAATTATAACTAATTTAATTGGTTATAACTTAACTCTTTTTCTCGACTTCGGTCGGGTGGTAACTCCAATATCTTTTCAAATTAAAAAAACGGTTTTCTTAAAATTCTAATTGAAGATCAGTATTAAATGGATAGGGTTTTATTCCAATCGATTTAAAGAAGGCTTAATTTTTATAAAAAAGAATCGGGATGGTGAAAAATTAAGCTCAACATATTCTACATTAATTTAATATTTTTTTTAGAATTTAGTGAAAAACATGATAGATTTTTCACTTGGTGTTTGTCAACAATGATGTAGCCAGTAGCCAAAGAGGGGATGTTAGTAGTGCTAGGCCATGGTGCCTCTACTTAGGTACAATAAGGTTTAACAATAAGAGATGGTTTGGTCCACGAACTAGTCCAACATAACCTCTTGATCAGTTTTTCTATTTATTTTTCCTATTTGCTATAAATTTTGTTTGATTTTTCTTTGAATGTCTAAGGTTCCTAAAGTGTGTAAATGATTATCCAAGACTCCTATTTATGATGGGTTGGGTGGTAAGAATTTTCTTGGTTATTAAGTGAATTATTTTAGTTACTATTCTTATAGTAATTAGCATGAAGTGGCCTTATTTTAGAGAAGTTGCTTTTGAATCATCAATCCAGCTACTATTAGAATGCCACAGTGAATGCTATAATTTTTCTAAGTAGTTCTCTAATTTTCGGATGAATTTGAAGGCCATTTGGAAGTATTTTGATAATTTATACTTAATATATTAATGTTTAGAGTTTTTTTAGTATACAAGTATCTATCTTATTTGTATATTACACATAATGAGTAATTATATACATGTAATCATGTTTCTAGCATGTCTTTTATTTTAAAGATATATTTCCTATTAAATTTTGCAAATTTCCAACTTATTATATATAATTATATAATTTTGGGTTAATTTACAAATATAATTATTATATATACTAATTATATTCATAAAAATACATGTATATTCAAACATATGCTAATCTCATGATAAACCGAATAACATTGTGTGAATTAGACATTACTTATTCAAACATTGCACGTAATAATTGGTTAATAACTTAGTTGTACTATTTAGTTTATATATGCCGTTTGTGTCATACCCTTATTAAGTTGTGGTTTACTCACTTCCTTATAGATTTGCTTATAGCATATGAGTAACCATGTAGCGAGACAATCACCTATAGGTATGCAAAAAGGGTATTATTGAGCTTAAGTGAGACAAAACCGATGAGGACTATGTTTTGGAACTTTCTATTTTCTATGGGATTAAACTAAATCATTTAGGCAATCTAGTTGGGTTTCTACTTTTGAGTCATACCACATACTTATATACTTTTATAAATACTATGTACTTAGCCTTAATGTAAACATAAGTTTGTTATGAATATAAATGTTAATATATCTATGAAATTGCAATTGCTTCAAAGTGGTTTATGGTATGAGCATTGTGTATATCAAGGTTACGCTAGTGATTAAGTAGATAGTTTCTGGCATAAAATTGATATACACGACGGACTATTACGACTTGACAGTATTTGAGGCATAACACTAGGCAAACAAATAAAAATATGACGATAACAACATAATGTAGCATGATATATATAGGTAAGTACATATGAGTAAAAGTTCAAAAAGATTACCTTTTTTTCTTGGTGTGTAGAGAAAGAAAATAAATTCTAAAGTATTTATGAATTTGATGTAGGAAAGGGTGGTTAGTTATGCTGGGATCTCAAATCTAGTGTTGATTCGGCAAAAGATCCAACAAAAATTGAGATTCAAGAGAGAGATATCGTAGGTTTAGAAGTTTACAGAGAGAGAATGAAGTTTGTTTAAAATGTTGAGGAAGAGAAGAAGCATACCATACTGTGTATTTAGGGAAGGCGATTTTAAGTCTAAATAAGAAATCCCTTTTTCAAAAGATGATTTTTGTATCAGGTCAAAATTGCCTTTTGAAAGTGATTTTAAATACTATATTATAAGGATTATTTTTTCAACTGCCTTTTTTTTTTAATTTTATATTTTCATATTATTATTTTCCTTTTTTCGCAAAAAAGCTTGAAAACCATACACACAATATAATTAAATTTTTACGAGAGATTAGTACCTCCACATTCATTCAAATAGAAACTTTTAATTAAAGTAATTATAGTCATATATCATATAAACAGGGAAGATTTATAATGGATGATATCAATGTTTAGGATAAGTTTAAAAGTAAAATCAACGTTTCAAAAAAGTGATCGGTTCAAACAATAGATTAGGTTATTATAAAACTATAATTTAATAATCATTCCATAAAATTATTTGAATTACTTTATAAAATATGAATCTCTTATTTGAATTTTTCAAAATATCTTATTTCTACTTTGAACTACTTTATGAAATGTCAATATTTGTTTAAACCTTTCGAAATATTAATTCCTTATTTAAATTTACTCATAAATATTGATCTCCTACATTATAATTCTCCAATATAAATATAAATATTATTCTTCTTAGAAAATATGTTGGATTTCTTTTCTCCCTAAAATATATGGTTAAACGAAAAAAGGTCAAATTTTCCTATATATAACATTTGAACTAAAATAATGCATACACATCTAATTAAGGGACTTATTCACTTTCTTAGAATCCAATATTCCAAAATGGATGCTAAATTGGTGACATTATTGCTTCAATTCGTCGTAGTTGGAACAGATACAAAAATAAAGAGCTTAAATCTGCAAATTTCAGGGTGTTTTTTATGTTCATCCATCTTTTTACAGTTAAATCATATCGAACTAGAGTTTATTCATTCACCGTTATTTTTAGCCCGACTTCAAGCCCGATGACTGATCTAATGTTCTTTGAAATATAAAACAACATTTTAAAAATGTCACGTAAATACAGTCAGATTCCGGTATATGATCAGTGGAGTTCAAGAGAGGAAAAAATAATAAAAAGTTAATGAAGGTGAATTTTAGTATGTAAATACACACAAAGGCACAATGCATATGTTGAAAATAAGAGAGTTGAAATATAATATATTAAAAATGAAAATTAAAATTAGAGTTTGAAAGCTTTATTATTTGGCATCAACATTGATTTTCCAAGTGAAATAGACGAAGTTCAAATCTCTCGTCTCACTGTTATAATCAATGAAAAAAAAAAAAACAAACATAATTAATATGAAGGGCGATTGCAAGAATATATAAATCAAAAGTAAAAAAAAAGAGACCAAAATCAGTCTCGCACTCTTTAAATATTACTACATGAAGTCGCATGGTAATTAATTAAATAAATATATTACATGTGAATTTGTTTAAAAAGTCAACATTAGAGAATATGTTGTTAGTGTTTGGGTTCCTAGTTCCTACAGAAGTGACAGTCGAGAAAAAATCTGTAAAAGGTGTCTAGTGGATATTGAGTTAAAGTGGATGAATAACGGATGGATGTGTACATTAAACAGATATATTTAAGAAATACGAAGTTAAAGATAATAAATGCACGAGAGAGGGTGTATTATAGAATAGATGGAGAGAGAATATAATACTTTGCTCTTTTTATATGTCTAGAAAAGAGGGTAGATGGTCAGGATAAGAACTACATCGTTCCATCAATCTATTGTATGGACTTACTATTCTATTTGATAGAAAGTTCGTAGCCGAAAGATCTTGAAACTCTAATTAACAATGAAACTGGTAAAAGAGTCCCAAATATGAAATCTCCATCTTCAAAAAAGAGAGGATAATAATTATCCTAAGTAGTATGATAGTATCAGCCCAAAAAAACCAGAGGTTGCAAAGGGAATCACGGCGGCAGCATCCATTTTGATGCAGTAACTCCCCAAAAGAAAGCCCACGTTACTACAAAGGCTAGTCTCAAGCAGCAAGAGCTGAACTTCCACTGTTTTAACTCTTTTGAGTCACTAGTAGGCAGTACAGGGTCGATAAGGAGCATATGGGAAGGGGAAAAAAGGAACCAGAGAGATGACAACATATGCTAGTCAAGTTGGATGATTATCATAAACATTAGCCATAAAAGTTACAAAGAACATTGTATATCCACGTGTCCTTCAAAGAATAGCCGGAATGCTATCCAACACCTGATTTGCCCCCAGGGTCTTACTTTAATCAAAGGCGAAATAGTATAACCCTGTTTCAAATTGCAGCTGCAGCCATGCCATGTACTTTCTTCTGCAAGAGATCCCATTTATATTTTCTTTCACAGTTCTTCTGAAAGGAGCAAGAAATGTGTGGAATCATAAAGGCCTAGTGAGTATCCCCTGCCTGTTCATTGCTGACACAAAACTTACAGGGATGTATTTCAACATCCTCAGTAGCTGTCCAAGGCTTTCAGTAATTTCAATAACAGAATTGTATATCTGAAACAATAACACAAAGAGCATCCAGTCAGCCTCTGTCTCATAATATTATGCTCACTAGATGCACACCCCATCAGAATGAGGACGTCCACATTTGATAGAACATCTGCATTGACAAATACAAATCTGGCCAACCAAATTAACAGCAAAAGTAGAACTAACATGAGTGAGATAGTAACCTCTATAATTCTGCCACCAGTAGGTTAACTCATGAAATATCCTGCTCCTGACTTTACCAATGTCATATGGGCTTCAAGATTTCTCCCAAAACTAGTCCCCATTGTGTCCAGTGTGTGCCACCAGAATCTAGAAAGCCACGTGCAAACTCTAGGTTAACTCATGAAATATTCTGATTCTGACTTTACCAATGTCATATGGACTTCAAGATTTCTCCCAAAACTAGTCCCCATTGTGTCCAGTGTGTGCCACCCTGCACAGTGCAAGTGGATGGAGTTCGATTCTTAATTGTACTTACAAGTTTTTTCAATGAGTCTGGCTTTTTCCGGGCAACTTAAAAATAGTGGTCATTGAGGCTCTAGCAGAGAACTGGAATTGATACAGAAATTTTGGGTACCTGGCAGAATACCGTGAATGGCTCCCTGAGTTGTCCATCACAGGAGAGCTCACCTGTACTGCGATCAATGAATGTTCCATCAGCAAAAATCACCTGATAAAAGGTGCAAGATGTGACATTGATCAGTCCAATGTCGAAAATCACATGGACTATTGGCCTGTTCTATAATTTTCACCTCAACCATGTGAAAAGATATCTTTGCAAATTTTATTCCATTATTTGTGATCAAAGATATAGATGGCTACTACCTGTCTTCGACTAACAAGGTGGATTAACTGTGAGCCACCTGTCTGAGGTCATGATACATAAATACTCAACTCGTAAAATCAAATCATCTTGAATTAGTCAACACTTTGTCTTGACTTTCTTGTGCACATATGAACTTAATCACTTAAAAAGAAATTAAAAAAAAAAAATTTTTTTGATACACAGAATTATAATTTAATGTGAACTGGTAGTTGTTTCCATCAATTTTAAAGTAATATGAATTTTGCCAGTTTTAATCCTTGCGTTGTTCATCCCTCCAATTAGATACACATAACAAACTTAATCAACGTATTGGTTGAACTTGTATTAAGAGGGAAATTGTTTTGGTGAGTTCATACATGCAGATACGAAATATATATAAAAACACATCTATCCACAACTGTAAATTTTTAGTTAGTACACTATACTTTCCCCAAAATTTATCAGCAAGAAAGCTTCTCCTTCAAACAGCGGGTCCTAATTATCAACAAAATAGCCTCAATTTGTATTAAACAATCATGGAAAAATTAATGAAAGACATCTGTACCTCTGATGCATATCCAGGAGTACTTCCTGCCACAGGTTTTGTGAACGAAGAAACAGGGGAGCTTCTCTGGACAGCCTCACAGAAAGGAAGGAGGCGCTCATGGCTACCAAGCTGCACAGCCTGAAAAAGTATGTATATGAGACATCTAGCGCTTGACGGCAAAAAAATAAAATAAAACTATCGCCTTGTACAAATCAATCAAAATATGATAACATCAGTGGATTAAGTAAAAAAAGTTGTTTTCTGACATTAATCCAACCAATCACTTATCTAATTACCACTGTAAGTCTGATAGATATTAGCATAGCGCAATGCAAGGGAGAGTATGTCAAAATTAATAGGCACATCAAACCTGCATGGTATCATGACGAGCAGCACGCGGAAGTGGTTGCACCTTGTATCCTCTGGATGACATGACCTCAGCTATCAGCAAGGTTCCCTTCATAAGACGAGAGCACCATAAGCTATGCATGTCAAATCATAGATAATATAAGGAAGGATATAGATGAGATAGCATCTTATTTAATTGCAGATACACAAGAAGTCCTCTATATTTGAGTCAAAATTCAATTTGACTCCTTTATGTTTTGAGGAAATATTTTAGCCTCTGTTTAAATCATAATTCAATCAAGTTTTTTATATTTGAAATAAGAATTTAAGTCCTACATATTTGTACTGTTGCACCTAATAAGACTTAAATGACACAGAAAATATAAAGGACGTAAATGAATTTTAGCACAAACATAGAGGACTTTTTATGCATTTACCCCATTTACTGCATAGAGATAATGATAGCAAATACGTGTGTTCTGAAGAATAGTACTTTAAAACTACACCATAGAAAATGAAAAAACAAAAGAAGTCAAGCACCTTGATTGCTTCGCCAACCATTTGAGGTGATAAACACAAACCCTGAAAGAAGGCATGCAAAACAGCCCCAGGGGTTGAGCCACAATCAAGTCCAAGACCAGGCGCAGACAAACAAGCTGCCGCAGCTTTTACCAATTTATGATTTCCAGCAACATATCCACCACAAGGTGCAATAGTCCCACATGGATTTTTAATCAAGCTACCTGCAACTAAATCTACACCCTAACATCCATCAGCACATCTTACATAAGCTCAATATGAAGAAATGCAGCTTACATAAGAAATTTAGTTATTGTATCACATACCACCATTGGAGGTTCGATTCTTTCCACAAATTCTCCATAACAATTATCCACCATGACCATGCAGTTGGGATTTTGTGGCTACAGGAATATTAGAATTATGAGAATTGTTAAAATTGTGGAGTGGTGCAGAAACAGGGTGAGAAATGTTGAACTAATAAAACAGAATTGTATTTACAACTCTTCAAATTAACAACGTGACTTCTCCTCTGAAGTATTAATTAGTAATTGCATCCATACAAAAGATAAACAGTCTAATTACATTTTATGTAGGCAAAACTGATCTACCTTTATAATCTTAACACCCTTTGTATATCATTGACACTTAAACTCTGACACCATGAATAACCACATGACCTCTGTATAAGTGCACACTTAGTATGAGGCTCCAAAGCTTGTGCCAGTGCATCCCAATCAAGTCCACCGTCCTCAGCTAGCAGAAAAATATAAGTATAAGAAAAGTTTCCACCAAAGGACATGAATCGTTTATCAAACTGTCACGAGTCATATCATACTGGAACTTCACAATACTTGACTACAAACTCCTTCAACGAGCCCAGGCCACGAGTTTTTCCCTTTCCAATGACATCCTCCAGAGTATCATAGGGAGCACCAGCAACTGCTAAAAGCTAACAACCAACTTGATGTAAAAGAACTTTTAAATGATGATATATAAGTACATGCACAAAATGAAGCAGCAAGTTTAAGAAATTAATTGTCAAGTCAAGAGCTCACCTTGTCCCCTGGCCTTAATATAGAAAAGAGTACACAAGTGATGGCATGAGTACCTGAAAAAAACTAAAACATATACACTGAGTCATATAGTGAAAAGAAAGGGGACGTTGACACCTAAAAGGTTAAGAGATTAAGGAAATAGGGTAGCAAACCTGTGATCGAACTATAGCAGATTCAGCCCCAACAACTTCTGCAAATACTTGATCAAGTGCTTCACGTCCTCCTGCTTCCTCATGGCCATAGCCCGTGCTTCCAGCAAAGTGCTATAGGAAAACAGATTCATTATGTCATCATCTCATTATAAAAGACAGGATCAACTAAGTACTAAAACTGGGTGGAGATGTAGATTGGAATACTTTTGTAGCACCTACAAGATAAAGCATGGACATTATGTGAATAAAAAATATGAAAATTACGTAAATTTATCTGCTTAATTTATAGTTGATCTTCTTCAGGATTCTAATTATATAAGCAGAACCATAAGCATTATCTAATACTTTCAAAGAAATGGATTCATAATATAAACGAAATAGCTAAATTAAAGAAAAGCATATACAGGAAATGAAATTCCATTATTAAATGTAAGGTATTACTATTATCTAACACTCAAAGCCGAAAATCATTTTCAACGAATAGATTTTTCCGTTTTGAGTGTCACAACATTTCAACATCGGAAAACATATAAAGCGAAAAAAATAAAGTAGCGTTCTTACATGAGACCCAACTCGAGCATTCTGAAAAGCTCCAAGAACACGAGCAGTGTTGTGTGCAACCAAATTATCCACATTTCTGAACTCTGAATACAATGAGTCCACTGCCTTCTCAACCTACAACCAATTAAAAAAGGAGAAAACTAAATTTAAAACTTGTGGGAGCGTGTTGCGCGTAAAGATTGGATTTTTGGATTAGATGGGTAGGTAAAATGAAATGGGCACAAGTCCAATAATGTTACCTCCGGATAAAATGGGTGGTCATGATCATGGTGTACATGAAGATGGCGGTGGTTGTGGTGCAGTTGCAGGGTTGCAGTGCAGGAAAGGCTGATGATGGAGTGTTTAGAAGGTGGTCGAGGGTGGAGGAAAGAGAAGTGACGAGGAATGGCTAAAACATCTATACCCATTTCTATTTGAGATGAAAAAGGTTCGATTTGAAAGTGCATAAGTTCAAAACATCGAGAAAACTCGAAACAACGGCATCATTATTTCTTAATGCGAGTATATATCTGAAACAGTTAATAATCTATAAGTTATAAATATAATTTTTTTTATTTTATGCTACTAATAATGGATATTATCTAAATTTAAGAATTTTTTATATTATAATATATAAGTTATATGAATGTAGTTATGAAAAACGTTAGAATATAGGTAAAAATAATTATGTATATATATATTTTTTGGCATTTTGATTGTGTTGTGTCGAATTAAATAGTTAAAGTTAGGAGGTATACAATGTAGCTCAATAAGATAACTAAATGCATTTTGTAAAATTATTGCTTAGTGTATAGATGAAGTTTTTAATATCATTTAAATATATTGTTAAATATATTTAATTGAATAATATAATAATAATTATTGAAAAATATAAAAAGAAAAAAAAAAAAAAAAAAAAAAAAAAATAGAAAAAAAATCAAGACCAACCCTCTAGACGTTTGGCCAGCCAATCTAAGACCAAGAAGCCAGGCCTTCCCCCTAAACCTTGATGGGGACCAACAAGAGACCAAAAATCTCGGTTGTGCAACTTATCCACCCATATTGGTGTATTATGAAGTGATGGTATTCCAATTCATTGAGGTATTTCTTAAGTAGAAGACCTAAAATTCATCAAAAAAAAAAAGAAAATAAAAAATTTAATATGCTTAGTAGAGAATCTTTCAGGATGGAGTAGAAAGGTTGGTGCAACCACCCGCAGATAAATACATTATTGTCCATTTGCATTTCACCATGTAAGGAATCACCCTTAGAAAATTAGGATTACATGTGAATCTCATTTATTTATATATCAATAATATTTAGAAAATATACCTAATTTTGTATACAGCTTATCCTATCTATTGTTTAGCCTTAAAATGACTTTCCGGGAAATAAATGCACCAAAAACAAAATCGTAAGACTTCTTAAGGGTGCAATTCCTTCGCGCTAGAAATTCCACACGATTACATATTACACAATTTAATCATACATGGATCTGAAAATTTTTGTCCTGATAGCCTCCGCTAACCGTGTATCTACACGGAAAATTTTAGAGACGAAAGGACGCTCTAGAGGAGAAGAGTTCCAATGTTTTTCCATCTTCTCTGGCAAGTTGAGTAAATATGTAAAAATAACCATGACCCGGTTCGACATTCTCGCTCTAGCTAGCTTAAGATTTAAGAGTTAAGCTCATACAATTTTTCGGTATTATAAAACCTAAATTGACCTACCCAATCTAATCTAATTCGATCCTATTCTTTTTCCATCCACTCACCTCTTTTAACTTTCATTGACAATAACTCCAATTCGATTCTACTAACTCAACTAATTCAACTCAATTCTTATAAGAATCTATCGGACTTTTTTAAATAGAAATATATTATTTTTTTCTTATATTTTCAAAAAATATATTAATTTACTAAAAATAAATTTAAATCAAAGAAAAAAAAATAAACTATGAAAAACTAAAAACTTTTAATTATCAAGGACGTAAATAGATTTTATTACGTTAAAAATAAATATGAATTATATTATAATATTTTTATTAATCTCGATTCAATCCGATTCAATTCTACCATGATTTAATCCTCTTAATCCTTAATCCCTTCTTATCCTCAAATCAACCATTCCATCTAAATTTGACAACATTATTATTTTCTTGGCATGTAAATCACAAGGAAACAATAAGGAGTCTCTCATTTCTCTCTTTGTCCACATAATAAAAAGTAGAAACCCATTTAGTAGATTGAAAAAATAAAAATAATAAGTATGAAATATACTGATTTTTTGTTTTATAAAAATTTTCATTAGCAGAATTAAATAATTAGAGATTAGTATCTTATTTTTCGTATTCATATTTATATAGGTATGTTATACATATATATATAGTGCTATAATTTAAAATACATTAATCATTAGCTCATAAAGTATACAAATATATGCTAAAGCCAAAACTTTTATGCTAATGATGCTCTCTCTCTCTCTCTATATATACATATACGTTTGTATGTATATGTATTTTGATGTTGCAAAATCAAAAGTATGAAGTATATATACCTTATTCGATGTTCATCAAGGATGATGGATGCGATTTGTCCTTCGATCTCGTCCAAGGATGAAACGTAGACAAGCCGCTTCTAACTCATCCTCCCCTGTAAAAACAGGTTGAATTAACCAAACGAAAAATTGTTCAGGACAATCCATTATTTACTATAAAATATAAAAATGCAAGATTGAACGACACAGAAAATTATACATCTTACATATATTATAAAAATAAAAAGATAAAATCAACGACTGTTTATAGGATACAAAATTTTTAGTTTAACTCAGAATAGTTATCATATATTTGTATAACTATAATATAATAAATATATATGTGATTAATTATATCTTCTGTATATTCCAATGCGTTTATGTATGACATATGCTATATCACGACAAATATATTTCTCATATAATTATTTTTAGTATAAAGATCAATGATGCATAATAAAGTGTGTTTTCGTTGCATTATGGTTTAAATATTTTGCATGAATAATTAAATACACAAAATGTTGCTGCATAAATACACATTATATTACATATAATAATGAATTAGACATCTTCATATTTAACTAACTTTCCCCTAATTGATAGAAATTACAAATACATGTAGACCTGACCATCAGGCCAAATCGACCATTAATTGGTCAGTTCATGGGCTCAATCACAGTTAAATCGTATCAGCTCGTGAGAGGGCAGTTCTAAACTGGTTCGACCCTTAAACTTTTTTTTATTTAATTTTTTGTTAATTTTATTAATTTCTTTTCTTTAAATACATTAATAATTTCCATTAACGTGATCTTCTTTCTTTCTTTTTTTAAATATATTAATTTATTAATAATTTCTAATTTTTTTTATTAATTTCCAACTTAATGTGATTCCAACTTTTTTTTTTCCTCTCAAAATTTTTTTTATATTCAAATCTTTAACATTTTACAACTTTTACAAAAAAACTTATATTAACTTAAATTAAATTTTTAATATATCTTTAATACATAATTAATTTATAATTAGTCACTGTCATTAGTTTGATAATATAATTTTTGAAAAATTATCTTTCATTATCGCAAAGAAAATAACTTTGATATATCATAACTTAATAATATTATCTAATTATTTTTTTCCGACTTAATGGCCTCTCTCTCTCTCTCTCTCTCTTTGAGGGGATAAACCGAACCAGCCAACCCACTGATTCAATGGTAAGTTGGCTCGATAGTGGCAATTCTACCCTCTTAAACCACTTGAGCCCTTAAGGCCCAATAGTTCGAGCCTTACTATTTCTAGGTCAAGCCAGGACTCTTTAGACCAGTTCACAGTTTGGAATTAGTCATTACACAAGTTTAAATACAAGTATGACATAAGAATACTATACAAGTTTTCTTAGTAATGAAATGATTATAATTATATTGAACTTACTTCAAACTAATGTAATATTCCTAAAATATATAGAACTCTTAAATTTTGCAAGAGTGGACATGGAAAAATGAAATTTAAAGTATTCATCACAAAAATAAAAGAGGAAAATTAGTGACGCCCATTCCCTTTTCTCCAAGGTCTAGATATATTTTGAACTGATATGCAATCAAGAATTGAAAACCTTCAAATAAATTACTTATTTGAAAGAGGCATCTATCTATACTAAATATTAATAAGGATATATCTTCATCAGGTATATAAAAAATGTTTATATAAATTGGAAATTACAGTGATATACTTCGAAAGCTATCAAAATTATAGAAGGACCCCGAAACTCTGAAGTACAACAGTTAAACTCCTTTAGATCTGGTAAAAGAAAAGCAAAAAAAAAAAAACTCCTTTAAAAATTTTGAAACTAGAAAAATTTTCACCCCATGTGATAGCAAATTAGTGTTTCATATTACTATATGATCACCATAATTTTATAAAGTTGATTTATATCCCAACTTAGTATGTGTTAACCAATAAAATATTAATTATATTGAGAATACTCTCAAATTAGACGAGGAATTAGCCTAAAAAATAATTACATGTATATAACTATATTAAAAAATGATGTGGCATCACATTGGATAAAAAAATTTATGCAATCTCAAAATTTTAAAGGGGTCTTCGAGTGTTGCATTTTGGAAATTCAAGATATTTCAGTAATTTTGATAGTTTTTTGGTGTGCCATTGTTATAATTTACCCATGTAAATAACTATATATATCAAATGTTCAAACTTTTGTTCATTAGGGTCTTATATATTCTTTACGTACAACTACATGAATTACATTTTATATAAATGAAACCATTAGCACTAGTGAATAATTTTTCAAATTAAAAATAAAAAGAAGACAAACGATTTATTCCGATCTTCCTAAAATGCCCCATAATCCTTGTTTTAACATCTTATTTCAGCAAATACCACTATTTAAAAATAATATCAAAATGATATAAAAAGGACGCCGAGAGCCCTATAATTAAAGAGATTGGTATCAATCTAATAAAGTGTTATCTATATCTATATTATTAAAACTAAAAAAGTAAGTCATTTGATATCTTTTTACGCATTGGAAATAACCATTAAAATATGTGATATTAAAATCTTAATAAAATAAAGGGTAAATTATGTAATTCACCTATTTTTTCTCTTTCCTTTTAATTCATCTCTTATACTCTTAATAACATTCCCAATTATCTCTCTAAATTTAATTCCTCTATCTTATAATTAATGACATTCATGATTCTTAATTTTGTAACTCAAATATGGCCAATTTTTTTTTTCTCTTTATTACTCTTTCCACTTTCAAAATAATATTTCTATTTAGCTTTAGATTTTTTTTTTTTTTGGAAGTATCTTGAATATCTCTTTTTACTTTATATTAAAATTAAAATCTAGGCTTTCAGTATCTTTTTCTATTTTCTTAAATCACCATTTTATAATATCAATATTTCATATTATACACTATTCATAATTTTACAATATGTTATACAATTTAGGTTATAAAGGTTAATTGTTTTACCTCACACTTTACACTAAAAATGGTTACTATTATATATATAACAACATTTATATTTATCATATCATTATTATGTTTACATTTTCATGGTTATTATTAATTAGAATAACAACCACCTTTATTTGCATTTGATTTAGTATTTCGTCTATTTATATCTATATTGACACTAGGAATGTTAGACTTAACACCTTCAAAAATATTTTTTCACTTGCATTATAATAGATTGTCGACCTCTAGCCCTCACACTTACACACACCTCCAAAGGCTATAATCTCTCACCAGAAGAATTCTCTCTCATCAAACTATTAAGAATGAGCACCAATACACAGAAGAACAACGAGAGAACTCTCTAGAGTCCTAGTTCAAACTCACTCTTCTCTGTACAAACCCCTACCCAATCACTAACTTGTCTGTCAAAGTCAACCTTCTAAACGCCAAGGCCAAGGTAATGGCGCAGCAGGCTAAATTCTAATCTATAGATACAACAAGTATCGAGTGCCAAGGTCAAGGCCCCAACATGCCCAACCCTACTTATTCAACCTACAGAACTACAACATTCCTCATTCGTATCGGAAACTCTAATTAACATTTTTTAGCAACAGTTGCAACATCCTTACAGCTTAGCTACCATACCCCAAGATTCCCCGATATGAACCCATTGACAGCATATCACTTGTCATTCCTTTTTCTAACATTATGTTATATTCCTTTATTATATTTGTTCATTTTACCATTTTGGTAATGTACTATGATAGTATTTTTGTACTACTTATTATTGTAATCGCTTAAGTCTTCTTGTTGCCCTAAAGACTCATTATAAATAATCCATTTTTCGTTATAGTTGAAATTATCATATACCTGACATCTATTGAATATTTATGTTCTTATAAGATATCTCTCTCCAAGTATATTTCCTCTTACACTCTAATATAATCTTGCTAAATAACTCAAGATTAATAACAAATGGGTCTTAGTATTAGCTTGTGCGTCATATCAAGTGAAATACCGAGTCTTATTGTGTTCGTTGGTGAATCATATCCTCCAAGTAACTTACAAAAGCTACCACATTTGACCGTTTATCCATTTCTTTTTCTTCTATATCTAAAAGGACCTGTTTAGTTACCATTCACGACGATAAGCCCTAATGATTACTAAGTTCCTAGACACATTATATTATTCGATCACTTGCCCCTAGAAATAATAAGAATGATTTTTCCCCATGAGTTTAATTAATATTTTCAAGCAAATTTCCTCTTCCCACTTATAACATTAATGAAGCAATCAACCTATGATTAGTAATATTATCAATATAATCATGAGCTAAAATACGATAAAACCTTTTTTAATAAGGGTAAATAGGTAACCCCACCATACAAGGTATCAACTTGGACCTTGCTTAACCGGATAAGTTCTACGTGAGTAATTAAGGCCACAAGAGAGGTTCCAGGTGGTAATTTCCTTAAACCTATTCTCATAAGATAAAGTATTGGTAACAAGTCAGGATACCTTATACTTACCTTGAAATTTATACTTCGAAGTATATAAGGTACAACCACAATCCCTACCCTATAATTGTAATAAAATAAAATTAATAAATAAATGATACCATCTTATTAAAATAAAGTAAAGCTCAACTTATCGGAAACTCTAAACTAAATGTTTATTAGTCCCTTCTCTTCCATCTTTCATCTTTTGTCTTTACTCTATTGTTGTTTCTTTCTACTCCTTTCTCCTTTACTAAATCCATTATTTAGTAAAGTTTGTAAAAGGGAATCTGAGTTCTTAATTTCTATTTCTAATGCCATCTACAAGCCACAAAATACATCCATTACTTTTTTTTCTATGGTGGAATAGTTTATTTGTTTTATATTTAACAAAAAAAAAATCGATATCATTACTGGAGTGAAATTTGATTCTTAGAGTATAAGGAGATTATTTTACTAATGCATGTATCTTGAGAAAGAAAAATATTTTAGTTTGAATTTATGTTTTGTTTTGTCTTTCATGTTATGTCTTATTTTCCCATGATTAATTGTTCAATCCTATATTATCGTCTCATCCATATTTATTTATGTAATCTTATGAATCTTTTATTCGCTTTTTAATAAACTTTGTAAATATTGCGTTGAGTATAAGGTTTATCGCTTTCATTTTTTAAAATAGTGTACTTATTCCCTTAAATATCTTTATAATATAGTTATACAAGATAAATATTTTATTTACACAAAAAATGTTTTGTATAATACTACCATAAAAATTCTTCCATAATAGTAATGGTTAAAGAATCATTTAAGGAAAAAATTGGTCAAAAATAAATCTCAATGGACTCTTGGCGTTATTTAAAAGATTGGTTAAATTGAGCAATTACTTTTGAAAAAAAATCAAGTTTATTTTATTTTTTTGAAGAAAAAATAGCCATATTGAAATTTATAAAGAAAATAAAGAAAAAAAAATCTATAAGTTTTATAATGGTACCCTATACCCTATACAATCTATAGAGTAAAAAATATAGGGTAGTTCAAAGAGGGTAGAATACGAATAGTAAAATTTTGAAACCTACATCAATAGGGTAAGGTATAAGCAAGCCCCATATCTTATCCACCTTATTCCTGCTCATTTCTATTCCTCAATAAATAATTATAAAAGCTTAAATGATTTTTTTTTTTTTCCTTTTCATTCTTCATCCACATAAGAGTTAACCTTTGAATTATTATCATTAGATTTGTTTAATATTTTTTTATTTTTCATAATAAATATTATTAAGTAATCTTTTTTATTACATATATATCGTAAGTGCATCACATGCTAGTTTTATTAATGTCAAATGCAGGTGTTCCCACATTGTGGAGTCATATATATCCGTTGAACCATAATGACAGAAAGAGACTAATAGTAGATGGATACCTAATGGTAAGGTTAAAGAAGAGTTCTAGAATAGCTATGATCCCACTCCAATGATTTCCAACATTCCAATTCCCCTTCTATTACGGTAGGATAGGGAACCAATGCCCACTGTCCTTGTCGAAAACTAGTAGATGCAATGGAAGTTTCTTCAATTGTAGACATCCTTTGACTTCAATATATTCAATGGAGGGACAAATGAGGGTGCCATCACAGATACTTCTCAAATTTGGTAGGTACCAAAAAGTAAGTCGGCGTAGCTTGGGAAAACTAATCTAAACGTTGCTCCCTCCTATAGAGTTTGCTGTAGACACTACGTTCTCTAAGATCTCGTACTTTACAATTTCAATCAATTTGAGATTTCGAAAGTAACATAATACATTGAGTTGCAACAACCTCACCCATATATTGATGCATAAATTGAAAGGCGATTGAGAGAAGAATTTTGCACACTTGCTCAAGGGGATGTTGAACTTAGCTCCTCTATGAGCTCACAACCACAAACTTCTAAATGTTAAAGATTCAGGAATGCAAGCAGCAACATACCAAAAAGCCCCTTCAATTCACCACTTCCTTCCCTTTGCTCATTTTGATGTAAACTCATCGGTAACATATGCAATGGCGATGATTCTTCTTCCTCGAGTTCATAAAAGACATAGCATCTAAAACCAACTACTAAAAATTCAACAATTTCACAAGAAGAAATAGAGATTTTTCTTGTAACTCCATGAGATAAACAATTATCTCTTATGTACAATGCAGCTGTTGTTCTTCCTTCTAACTCGTCCACGCAAATGTTGTATGACATGAATCCATAAGAGACTTTAATATCATATACAGAGGGTCCTCCTTCGTTATTGAGCATTGAGCTAACATATTTATTGAATTCCTTCAGATTTACAAACACTCTCTCGAAGGTCTCCAAATTCTTCATATCTTTCACATCATCCAACATAATCTTATTACAACCAATCTTTAAATACTGAAGTTTTCTCAAATTTCCAAGAACTAACCTTGGAAGTGTCTTAATAGCTATTGCATAAAGGTCAAGATATGTCAAAAGTACCGATTCCCCTAAACCTTTAGGAGCCTCTCTAATTCGGCCACTAAAATAGAGGTCCAACTTCTTCAATGGCTTCAATGGTGTTAAACAAGGCATGCATCTTAGCTCATTGCAATTTTGTAGCAATAATGCTTTCAAGCTCACTAGTTTGGTAACAGAATTCAGTAGGACTCAAATTGATGTATTAGAAAGGTCAAGGATCTTAAGCCTGGGAAGGCCTATAAGGAAGGAGTCTGCTATCCTAGTTGACCTACTGTTATGTGATAATAACAAGGTGGAGAGCTTAAGACAATTGGTGACATATGCGAAGGTATTCCCTCAAATTCTAACCCCAATGAAAGAAACTTTCTCTAGAACCATAGAATATTTGGATTCAATAGGAGGTAACTTTCAGTGGCATTTTACCAAAAAACGACCTCCTAAAATGTTGAAACACGTGTCTCGGACTAGATCATGCATTACTACCTCATCACAAACATCAATAGGAGAATATTGCATCAGTAGATAGGCATTCTCATGTTTATTCAATATTGTACAGCCATGATCATATGCATACTACCTATTGTTTCCTCCATAATCAACATTTCTATCAACTCTTTTCTTTTGATTGTAGAATCTTCTGGGTACAACATGCAATTAAGGAGGCATTTTTGGAGTTAGCTCTCTTAACCCATAGTAATTTGATCCCAACTTTTTAATGACATCTTGATGATGAAATGCAATAAGATGGGCTCTTATCATAGTAATGCTGGTATTAATGCTAAACCGATGATCACAATATATGCATTTCTTAGCAATGACATTGCCCTCTTTATCCTCTACTGTAACTACATGAGGGTCGACAAATGTATCCTTGACGTAGGAATTTCTATTAGTTTCCATCATCAACACTTAACTGCATTACACGAAGATGATTCTTTGTTAATTACAAAATCATGGCATTCTTACTTACAAGAGGGATTTTTAAAAATTAAAAAAAAAATGTCTCAAATAAGTACAACAACATACGAAATTCCAGAGATGAAAAAATAATATGATTGGTAGAAACATTCATATATATTGATCTCTTCCTTATCACTTACTCGTGCACTTATTCCTCGTGCACCTACTGAGCCGTATTATATGATCTCTTCCTTATCACTTCTATTACAGGAATAACTTATTTTAACACCGATGATTAGATTGCCTTTATATATTCACAATTAGTGCCTTTATACTTATAATTCTATTCAATCAGGAATCTATGTGAATGTGCACCATTAGTGCTCTTATGGCCTATGATACTTGCACAATTATAGAGTAAATTCCAATGGACTTTTCCGTTAGATGGAGATACGACTGTTTATAATTTTGTTTGATAGGCCACTTGGAGGGTTTTTAAGCATGATAATCGACGGATACTGTTAACTATTTAGTTATACAAACAAACATATATGTGATTCTATTAATTAATATGCTTTAAGGGGGTCTAGGTAATGAACACCTTGTGTATTGGTGTAGTAATAGCTTACAGATTGGGTAGTATCATATAATGGCATATATGGCACATTACTATTAGAACGTATGATATGTCATGTACGAAAATTACATGCAATTAAAATTTCGAAACACATCCACTACTTTCTATTATATATTTTTCTTAACTTGTATGCTTTTCTTTTTTTATATTTTTGGTATAGCTAATAACCTTTTTTTTTCCTCACAAATATTTGACTTTTTTTAACAAAAGTTTAGACTTTAAAGTTTCCAAAATAAGAGAAATAAATAAAGCTTGGGCATCTAAAAATTAAACAAATGTAAAACTTCATGCATTTCCATTGCTATTATCTCTCTCTTTTTTAATAACGAAGGATTATGGTCATATCTTGACCAACTAACCCCATGTAATGCCCAAAAAAATTCAAAAAAATGATTTTAAAGTGAGTGGATTGTTGTAATATCTTCTATAGGTCTAAACCTATTTATCTTAAGACCCATCTATATTACCCATTATCTAAAACCTTAACGCCTTAAATCTTACCAAAACCCTCTCAGGTTAGTTATATCTTTCCATTTTCATCATCCCACTTCCTCCGAGCTGAAACAAGCTCTTAAAGTTTCAAATGCTCAAGAGAAACATATTTTTAAGCTCCTTCAAGGGTAAGATAATCTTTTAGTCTCTTTTTTTAAGGGTTTTTTTTTTTAGTAAAAAACCTTCATTTTCATGGAGCTTCTTACCATTTCTTAAGAAATCCGAATTTAAGTTGGTTATTATTTGCAGCTCTTTGTTGGATTTTGCTCCTCGACTAGATTACAAGAAGTTGCATTTGTTCCAAGTAAGTATTCTTCATTCTACTTCTTGCTCTCTAGCTTAAAGTTGGTTTTCTTGAAGTTATTGGTAAGTTTGACAATTAAGTAGGTGTTTGAGTTGAAATTTGTGATTTTGATGGATTAAAAAGGAGTTTAGGTTATGGGTAATTGAGTGTTTGAAGTATATTTAAGGTTAAGTTGAAGATTGGAAATGAAAGAGTTAGATTGAAGTGCATTTGGAAGGAGAAAGATTGCTAGTTTACTGCTGAAGGGAGATAACTAACGACATGATCATGTTGTTGACCGTGTCCGATAAGAAGAAAAATTGCATAGAAAGTGACACGTCCAGACGACATGGTCATGCTGTTGGCCATATCAACTAGTGAACTCTAAGTGTGTTCTTTTCTTATGATTTTCTTAACTAATCTTACTCAAACCTTTTCTTAACCTTTATATTTAGTACCAACAAATTTTCCTTAGTAAAAACCCCAACTTTTGAAAAAAATAGTTGAATTTTAACATAACCAAGTGACAAAGTCATGTGTCATTGAGCATATCGAGATGTGAACTTCATGTGAAACATTTTCTTGTTGTTTCTTTTAATCAAATTCAATCAAACATTTTCTCTAACTTTAATATTGAGTTCTACTTAGCTTTCTTTTGTAAAAGTTCCAACCTTTACATAGAACTTTCAAGTTCTTTAAGTTTAATTTAGTATTTTAACTAGTTTTAAACACTTTCTTGATACGTTCAACTTAGATGAACACACAAGGTCCGATATCGCACGAACCAAGAGGGGTAAGTTCGAACCTCGAGACGGTCTGAAGGATAAATGATAGTCAAAAGTTAAGCAGGGGTCCTTGTGCACTAATGGTGGATATGACACACTAATACCTCACACAAGCTCTAATCGCACTTGATATTACGCATAAGTATAGCCAGAGGTCACTCCCCACTAATCCATGCTCAATGAGCTAGATAAGAGTAGTAAAAAATAAGCAAGATACACTTAGCTCAAGCAAGAAGAAAAATGTCTGAATGTTGATTCTACTTATTATCATGGCTATTATAATACACAAGTATTAATAGGACCCAATTACGATAAATCCTAGGTTAGTGTAAATTACAAAAAGGATTCCTACTAGTAAAGGAAAAGGAATAGAAATAGAAATATTTTACAAAGGTAATGTTGTAATTAGATAACAAGATGGATATTTGGTTATAAAGGACGGTGCGCATGTCAAACAAATAAGGCATATCAACTATCCTTTCTATGGTTCCAATGATGTTGTTTGTCAAGCAGAGTAGGTTCCATGCAAATTAGGCCGAGCTCGACAATTCGATAACTCGGCAACTCAGACGTTTGGTGCTAGGAAAGGGTTGGTTTAAAAGGTGGCTCACTGTCGAATCGACCTCGGGTGGTCAACTCTAGATAGGTGTCAGCTCTTCCTCAACATGTTTCAAGTAGGCAATATGCAAATTTGATACTTAGCCTTGGGTAAATGTGTTGTGGAGGGATCAACTTAGCACACAAGTCAATTACCTTGGTAGCTTCTTTAATTATGTGGAGGGCAAAGTAACTTGGTGGATCAGACTGGGGAATGCACTGCTCTTCTGAGTTTAACTCTCTTTGGATGGCTCAGCAAACCATATGAGCAAGTCCTTAAGCTTAGGAGTGCATGATTGATCTGTAATCCCTATCATCTCCCTCGGGTTGGTTGAGATTTAAGATCAAATCTAGTTTAACTTCGTATTGCTCGTCTTTAAGAGTATGCAGGTGGAGGTCAACAACGTTAAAGGAGTTCGAGACCCCATACTCTTTTGGTAGATCAATCTTATAGGCATTAAGATTAACCTTTTCAAACTAAAGTGGATCCAGACTAAATTGCCTAGCCGAAATTCTCTATTCTTTCATCCTCAATCTCGTCTCTCAAGCTTGGTAGCAGCTCGGCTTAATTGTTTTATGACTTTTTGGTGTATGGCTTTAATGGCTTTGCCTCTTTCTACAACTGGTTAGTCATCATCTAGGTTTAAAAGGGATGTTTGGTCCATTGGGAGCTCAAAGTTAAACCCATAGGCGATCTCAAATGGTGACGTGTTTGTTACACTATAAGCGGTCCTATTGTAGGCAAACTCTATGATCGGTAGGCACAAATCCCATTCAACCATGTTCCGACAAATGGCAACCCAGAGTAAAGTCCCCCCTGTCCTATTGACAACCTTAGTCTATCTGTTCGTTTTTAGATGACACAACGTACCATACAGTAGCTTGGTTTCCATTTGTCTCCATAACGTTCTCCAGAAGTAGCTCATAAACTTTAGGTCCTAATTTAAAACAATGGTTCTAGGTACTCCATGAAGCTTGACTATTTCCTATAAAAAAAGAAAAAAGATAGCCAAATCGTCATTAGTTTTAAAGTAGGGCACAAAGTGTGCCATCTTACTAAATCAATCTACAACCACCATGATATAGTCCTTCCCTTAAGGTGTCCTTAGCAACCCTAACATAAAGTCCATACTCAGCTCGGACCATAGTTTGGTCAAGATGAGCAATGGTAAATAATGTCCCTGTTCGGCTCGACTCAGCTTCGCTCTTCACTTTTCTACAAGTAGTATACCTTTCCAACACAAACCGGACATTCCTCTTCATTTTTAGCCAAAAAAATCTTGAGGATAATATCTCATGAGCTCAACGCTGGCTAAAACGTCCAGACAATCCTCCCTCATGCGCCTCGTGTACTAATAGCTGTCTCATGGAATAGGTTGGGTTATACGATCTCCCCTTCCTAAACAAGTATCCATCCTCCCTATAATAGTTATCTAGTGCTTAACCTTCTTCACAACGAGCATATATTGGACCAAAATGTAGATCCTTAATGTGCAAATCTTTGATCATGGAAAATCCCAATAGCCAAGTCTGTAATTCGGTCAGAAGGGAATGTTGTCCCGATGGAGCATCAGCCACTACATTGCTCTTTCCATTCTTGTACTTCATAACATATGCAAATCCCTCCATGAACTCAACCCATTTGGCTTGTCTTTGCAATAACTTAGGTTGACTCTTTAAATATCTCAAAGATTCGTGATTAATGTATATCACAAACTCTTTGGGCCATATAGTCAGGGCTCAAATTAAGGAGTAAAACTCCTTATCATAGATAGAATAATTGTATATAGCTCCTCTAAGCTTCTCATTGAAGCAAGCAATCGGTCGGCCTTCCTGCATTAGTAAAACACCTATGCCTTGATAGGAATCGAGCTACTAGGCCTTTAACTCACAATCAAGTCCAAGGACTAGAGGAATTGGCAAAACAAACCATCCTGCTCCAACCAACTCCTGCCAAGGCCGAGTTACTCCTTGCTGCCAATCAACTCTCTATGCCGTGTCGAGTGACTACACACCTCTCGAAAATTATGTGCCAACTGGAAGATTACCTTGACAACAACCAAACTCCACACACTAACCCGGTCCTATTTGGCCCAACCACTTGCTCAGCATCATTATTGCTAAGAAACTAAGAGTCCTGTCTGATGTGAATCCTCAGCTACTCTTATTCGAACAAGTCCTGCCTACTCAACATCCCTGCTCAGCCACCTAAGCCAATCGAACTGCTTGTCTATGTCTTCCAATGGCATCACCAATGCATCACTGCTATGTATCCAAGACCACATGAAGAATCCACTACACTAATCATTATTATTCTTGAATATTCATTTTTACCCTTTTGTTTTTTTTGTACATTACTTCTTTGAAACAATACCCTCTTTGTCTTTTTCATTTTTAGGCAAGTTACCCTAATTTCTCGAGTATAAATATCCTTCATACATGTAGCCACTAAGGGAGATGATCATCAATACACTGGATATTTTCCTTTTGTAAATATTATTTGTTTGCTCTCATTTCACTCTTATCCTAACCCTTAAGCAAAGCTAAGTGGCAAGTAACCTCATCGGATTAACTCGTGCATCCTATTGAGCTACGCCGTAAGTCCTCAGAAGTTTCATCATTGCATCATATCATTTAGAGCTATTTATGGGTTTTTCTTACTTTTCCCTCATTTTTGTCCTTTTCGCATGTTTCCCATCACCCTTTTCAAGCTTTCAACAAGCTTAGACTTATCCCTACGATCGACGTTGTTTGTTCTTGGCTACGATTCGTACCATCTAGGTATTAAAGCAGAAGTTTCTCCGAATAAGTTGTGTAAAGATCCAGTGGAAGTAGCTATTTAGTGTTTACTCTGTTTTTCCCTATTTCAAACATCCAAAAGCAAAGCAAGTTCAATGTTAATGATTTGTTCATTGGTATTGTTACTGTGTTACTGCATAGCTGACCGTTAGTGCGAAGAGTATGCTGTATTGTTAGATTTAGAGGAATAGTATTGGTTATAGGTTAGATTTGAAGATTGAAATCAAAGTCGTTGAGGAAAATGACAAACTCGAGTGTTAATGTTGGTATAGGAATAACAATAGTGGTGCTATCCATCATGGTCGACAATCCTAGGGTACACCTAAAAGCACAGACAAGAAACTTAATGAGGTAACTAACCTCTTTTTGGATTTGACCTAAGCTATTCATGCATTAACTTATAGACTTGCTGAAGTCATGCATAACACTCCATAAGCTACCCGACTTACTAGAGGTCAGAATCCAGCTCAACAAGTTCGAGGTAGAGAAATAGGCGAACTAGTAAGAAGAAGAATTGACTTGGGAGAAATGGATGATATTGAGGAAGAAAAGTACGAAGAAGAAGAAGAATGAGCTCGAACACCTCGAGCATCCGACCATGTAAACCTTTAGATTCCAAGCTTCGATGGGTTAAGAAGTGTAGATGATTACTTGAATTGGGAGGAAAAGGTGGGGCATGTTTTTTATTATTACCAATATGAAGATTACGAGAAAGTGAGAACTACTACTGTTGAGTTCTCCGAATATGCCAGTATGTGGTAAAAGAATTTCCAGTCCATGAGAAGACGAAAAGGTTATCGAGAGATTAATACTTGGCCTAAAATGAAGAGAATACTCCAAAACAGATTTGTACTAGACACCTATCTGTAAGACACTTTTACTCAGCTTCAAAAGCTGAGGTAAAGACGTCGAACTATAGACGAATATGTTCAAGAGTTCCAAATGCTCACAATTCACTACGAAATGGAGGAGCCATCAATGCAAACAATCTCCAATTCCTTATTGGGTTAAGAAATGATATTCGAGACATCGTGGAACTCCAACAATTTGCTACAATGGATGAGGTTATATAGATAGCCCAACGAGTTGAGAGGCAGAGAAGAAATAAAATGCCAACCTAACCTCCAGTAAGCCAAACTGGTCATCCGAGCCGACCTGGTTAAGGAAGTTACCAAGCCTAATCAAGTACCAAGCTAACTTAAAAGGTGGATGTTTGAGCTAAGCAGAAGGGCTGGCCTAATAGTGACATGCCAACTTGGACATACAAGAAAGGACAAGGATCTAAAAGGAAAACGAACCAAATCAAATGTTTTAAATGCTAGAGGTTTGGACATATGGCTGTTTAGTGTCCAAATTGAAGGACTATGGTCATCAAGGGAGACATCTCAAAGCTTAATGTGGACAATACTGATGAGGAACCCAAAGAAGAGACTCTTGTCAAGAAATAAACTATTTAAGAGAATGGATTAATTGAAGAGGATGTGTTTGTCGAAGAATTGGATCAGTTGATCCTAGTTGTCTGACGTGCAATGAGTCTAGAGCCCTCACACGAGGAGGAGTAGAAGGAGAACTTGTTTTATATCACCTACAAGGTGAATGATCAGCTGTGCACACTAATTGTAGATAGTGGTAGTTACACCAATGTAACATTAGCCGATTTGGTCATGAAGTTGAAGTCACCGATTATTATGCATCCGAAGCTGTATAAGTTGCATTGGCTAAACGAGAAGGGAGCACTACATGTCACTCGGCAAGTACTACTGCCGATCACAATTGGGAATTACTCCAATTAGATTCTTTTTGACGTATTACCCATGTGCACATCACACGTGTTACTAAGCCAACCTCAGCTTTATGATAGAAGAGTTATCCACAATGGATACAAGAACACCTAAGTGTTCAAGAAGGATGAAAGGAAGATTATGCTGAACTTGATGTTGCCGAGTCAAGTTAACAAACTGCAAGAAAAACTTGCTCAAAGAACAAAGAAAACTCCGATGATGAGTAAAGCCGAGCTTCAACAGGCTACTAAAGCAGATGCACTGACCTTCATGTTAGTCAAGCAACTATTGAAGTTGAGGGAGTAAGGTGAACTACCCATGGAAGTAAAGGAGTTGTAGAATGAATATGTCGACTTGTTTCTAGAACAGTTGCTAGAAGCTTTGCCACCATTCAGAGGCATTGAACACTATATTGACTTAGTATTCGGTGCTATCTTGCCAAACAAACCAGCTTATCGGGTGAACCCAGAATAAGTTACTGAGCTCCAACAACAAGTCAATGATTTAGTAGAAAGAGGGTACGTAAAGGAGAGTCTCAGCCTTTGTGTTGTTCCAACACTCCTAATACCGAAAAAAGGATGGTACTTGGCAAATGTATATTGACAACCAAGCCGTAAACAAGATTAAGATCAAATACAGGTATCCTATCCCTAGGTTAGATGACATGCTGAATGAATTAAGTGGAGCTAAAGTCTTCAACAAGATTGATCTAAAGTTCAGCTACCATCAAATTTGCATAAGGCCGGGAGATGAGTGGAAGACTACATTTAAAACTCGACATGGACTTTACAAGTGGATGTTAATGCTATTTGGCTTGTCGAATGCCCTGAGCACTTTAATGTAATTGATGAATCATGTTGCAAAATATGATCAGGAAGTGTGTCATGGTATACTTTGACAATATCCTAGTGTTCAATGCCAATATACCAAGTCACTATTGTCAAGCTTGATTTTTCGGTTTTCTTTATTTTAATTCCATTTCCCACTTTAGACTAATATTAAACCCTAGCCCATTTAGTATTAATCATCAACTATAGAAATTAGGAAATTCTGGTTCTTTAAAAAACTTTTGAAGTTACCACTCGACCGAAATTGAGAAAAAAAGAAATTGTAATCAATTGGATAGATTGATTACGATTTAATTACCAATCTTTGATTCCAATTTGATAAAAACCAGAGAGTTCTGAATTCGAGAGTTACCTATTAAACCCCAATGGGTACTACTATAAATTTTCTAAAATTAGGTTTATTCCTCCAAAATTGTCCTTTTTTTATATTTTTAGAAAACTAAAAATAAAATAAATAAAAAACCTAAATTTTTACATATTTTAATGTCACTCCGAATGTGCCTACATACCAATTAGTTGGGATTCGACGATGGTAATTATTTCTTAAAACTTTAGTGTGTTGGTCTGTTTTAATTTTTAAAAATAGACCGGGTTTAAGTATTTATCAATTTAATTTATCCAAATAAAATTCTAAAAGGGTCCTAATTCTTGAGTGATTGAAAAATTTTCTAAAACATCCTAATCTTTTTTTCTTTTTTAAAAGGTTTTTTATTGATTTTTGTTTCTAAAAAAATAATTTTTTAAGTGAAAAATCCTTAAAAAAAACTTAATATTAAAAAATTCTAAACTAATGTATATATATATTTATATATTATGTTATCAACATAAATAAATAACTAATAAATAAAATAATAATATAATAATAAAAAAGAAATCAAAACCGAACCTGATTTATTGTGCAATGAAATGCTGTTCGGTGTGCAATCGTTTAAAGCTTGGACATACGGCATTGCGAACAGTAGTGAAGTGATTGGTGAGTATACTGTTGCTATGGCATCGGACTGCTATGGTGATCTATGCTTGCATATTCTGCCGTCGATGGTGACAGCAACATACATGATGACTATAGATAGCGGATGGACTATATATGAGCCAGGTGTGCTCATGTGTGTTCAGCTACTATATAGCATAGATGTAGATGTTGAGTGAAGTTGCGACGTGTTGCTAGAGCGTTGGTGGTGTTGTGTTACCGTTGTGATTGAATCGTGTTCAGTTATTGATCAGTGTAGATGTGATCAAAACGAGAGAGTGAGTAATCGGGTGTGACAACGTATGTATGTAGAATATAGCAATGTATCGGTATGTATGAAGTGTAGTAGTATGTGAGTTGAGTAGTTGTCGTTGTCATTGTACGTGTTTATGTGTAGAAGTGACAATGCAGTGGAGTTTATGTGGTCGAAGTGTAAGTGAGTGATAGTGTAGTGGAGTGTCAAAGTGAACTTAGTGCGGGCAACAACTGTATATTGCTGTCGTAGTTTAGGGTCACGTTAGTGTTACATGTAGATATGGGCTACTATGTGATGAATTTGCAGTGCAGCCTTGTGGAGTGCTCGGTGAAGTATAGTGTAGTATAGCATTGTGACTCACATGTGTTCAACAATTGTATCATATAGGAAGTGATACAAATTCATGGATGAACACATGGACCCAATATCACATGTAACCAAAAGAGGTAAGTCTAAGCCGCTAGATCATTGGAAGAGTAAATGATAGTCGAGGGATGAGCAGAGTTCTCATGCACTGACGATAGATACGACACACCAACGCCTTACACTAGCTCGAGTCACACTTGAAATGACGTACAAGTATAGTCGAAGGTTACTTGCCACTAGTCCACACTCGAATGGGCTAGATAAAAGTAACTTAAGAGTAAGTAAAAGGATACTTAGCTCAACAGAAAGTAAAATGTTCAGTATATTTTTCTATATATATCGGCTATTATATTATGCAAGTATTTATAGTACCCAGTTAAGATAAGTCCTAAATTACAGAAATGGATCCCTACATACTAAACAAATAGAATAATTTATAGGGAAAGCACGAAATCATGCAAAAAGAACATTCTCTGTCAAAAAAGACATTACAAATGTCAGAAAGGACAATGCGCACATGTTTTTACTCAATCTACAGTCTTGATAATACTGTGATCCGAGCAAGGGTAGGACTTATGAACAGGTATGGTTAGCGTCGGCCGTTCAGCACTCTAATCACTAAGGCCGGATAAGGGTTGGTTCAGGGATGAATCACACTTGGGTCAGCCTCGAATGGTCAACTCCTAGCAGTTGTCAGATCGGCCTCAGCATTATGGAGATAGCTATTTTCCTGATTTAGTGCTTGGACTAGGATGTTGTAGAGGGGTTGGATCCGCAAGTCGGCTGTTCACCTCAACAACTTCCAAGATGGTGTGGAGAGCAAAGTAGCTCAGTAAATCAGACTGGAGAAAACACTGCTCCTTGGTGCTTAACTCTCCTCGGATAACTCGGCGAACTGATAGAAATCAACCCCTCGAACTGACTACACGTAGCTGAGCTAGAAAACTCCAAGGACTCGCTCGAAGGATACTAGCTCTAGGCTATAATCGGCATGAGTATTCTTACCCTAAGCTGATCTCCAGCCAACCTGACTATTGAATCCTTACATGTGTTAGATCCGCCCCTACTCAGTAACAACGCTTTATCCCAAGAGACAGCCTAAGAATAGCTAAGGCGAGCTCTCGATCCGACCACAAGCATCCAACCCCAAATCAAGCTGACTTCTCTTTAAAAGAACTAATTAATTCACATCAGGTCAACCCCTAACCACCCTATCCAAATGCTAAGCGATACATGCCTTCTGACACAGTATTCCAAAATTATTCTTTCTTTTTCACAGTAAATATTCTTTGTCTCTTTTACCCTTTTCAGTATGTCTTATGTAACCTAATTGTAGAGTACCCTTTTGTCTTTTCATACATGTAAAGTAACCCTAGTGCACAGGTATATAAACCCTTACTTTCCTGTATGCAAGAATCATCTCTTCAATATAGAAATATTCATTTAAGCAACCTTAGTGTTCTCATTATCATTCAACTCTTATATATTCCCCTTAGCAAGGAGTAGTGGCAAATGACCCTTCAGCTCAGACTGGTGTGTCATATCCGGCGAATTATAAGCTAAGTAAGATTGAGTAGTTTATCATATCCATTCGATAACTACCCAAACTTTGCTAACTTTTTTTATTGTTTTTCGTTTGCTTCATTGTGGTACCTCTCTGTGTAATCAACCCCCAAGACACATCACAAACCATGTAAGAAAGGCCTCGAGCTCGAGAACGAGTAATCAATCCTTTATCCCTATCATCCCCTCTAAGTTGTTTCAGATTTGGGATCAAATCTGGTTCAACTTCAAGTTACTCATTCTCAAGAGCGGAAGGTTGAAGATCAACAATGTTAAAGGAGTCATAGACTCCATATCCTTCAAGTAATTCTATCCTATAAACATTATGATTGATCTTTTCAAGCACTTTGAAAGATCCATCGGCTTTGGGAGACAACTTACTCTTCCTCAAGTTTAGGAACCAATATTTGTTGAGAGATATCCAAACCAATTCACCTGGCTAAAATTCTCTCTTCCTCCATCCTTAGCTATGCTTCTCGAGCTTAGTATTAACTCAGCTCGATTGCTCTACGACCTTCTAATGCATAGCTTTGATGGCTTCGACTCTTTTTGTAACTAGCCGGTCATCATCAAGCCTCGACTAGGGTGCTTGGTCCATCAAGAGCTCGAGGTTGAATCCATAGGCAACCTCGAATGGCGACATGCTTGTTATGCTATAGGCGGTCTTATTGTAAGTGAACTCAATGATTGGCAGGCATAAATCCCAATCAGCCATGTTTTGTCTGATAGCAACCCTAGCAAAGTTCCCACAGTTCTGTTGATAACCTCGGTCTACCCATCGATCTATAGATGGCAAGACATACTATATAGTAGCTTGGTTCCTATTTACATCCACAACGTCCTCCAAAAGTAGCTCATGAACTTTGGGTCTCTATCTGAAACAATGGTTCTGGGAACTCCGTAAAGCTTGATTACCTCCTGCAAGAAAAGAAACGAGATAGCCGAAGAATTATTGGTTGGGATGGGCAAGGGTAGATAATGTCCTTACTCAGCTTAACTCTTCGCCTTCCTGTAGATCACACACCTTTTCAACACAGACTACACGTCTCTCATCATTCTCGGCCAAAAGAATCTCGCAAATAGTACTTCATAGGTTCAATGCTGGCCAAAATGTCCTATTAATCTACCTCCATATGCCTTGCACATTAGCAATTCTCTCATGGAACAGGTCGGGATACAGAGCCTCTTCTTCCTAAATAAGTATCCGAATTCCCTATGATAGTCATCTAATGTCCATCCTTCCTCACATCAGGCATAGATTGGACCAAAGTGTGGGTCCTCAACATACAATCCCTTTATGGTTGAAAAACCAAGTAGCCTTGTTTACAGCTTAGTCAGGGGGGTATGTCATCTCAATAGGATGTCGGCCACAATGTTGTTCCTTCCATTCTTGTATTTTACAACATAAGAAAAACCCTCCATGAACTCGATCCATTTGGCTTGTCTCGAGGACAAGTTTGGATTGCTCTTCAGGTGTCTTAAGGATTCATGATTAGTGTAGATCACAAACTCCTTGGGCAACGGATAATGTTGCCATACTGTTAAGGATAATGTTGCCATACTGTTAAGGCTCGGATTAAGGAGTAGAACTCCTTCTCATAGACAGAATAGCTAAGTATAGCTCCTCGAAATTTCTCGTTGAAGTAGGTAATAAGTCATCCCTCTTGCATCAACACAGTACCTATGCTTAGTCCGAATATATCACACTCTATTTCAAACACCTTGTCAAAGCTCAGTAAAGCTAAGACGGGGGATGTAGTTAGCCTCTCTTTCACTTCCTCAAAACTCCTCCCCTCTCTTTCTCCCCATCTAAATTCAATATTCTTCTTTGACAGTTCAGTAAGCAAGGCCACAATCATACTAAAATCCTTTATGAATCAGTGATAGAACAATGCTAGGCCATAGAAGCTTCTCACGTATGCAGAGTAAGTCGGCTCAGGCCATTCTACAATCACTCTTATTTTCTCATTATTGACTCAAATGCCACCTCCATTCACAATAAACTTCAAGAAGATCACCTCGAATTAGAAAAAGTCACACTTCTTTAGATTGGCATAGAGTTATTCAACTCAAAGTTTCGCGAGGACTCTTTAGAGATGCTCCCGGTGAGTCTCCAGGTCAGGGCTCTATACCAAAATGTCATCAAAATAAACTACTACAAACCTTCCTAATAATTCTCAAAGCACATGATTCATCAAGTGCATAAATGTGCTCGACGCATTGGATAATCTAAATGGCATTATAAGCCATTCATATAAACTATGTCATGTCTTGAATATGGTCTTCCACTCATCACCTTATGCATTCAAATCTGATGGTATTTAGATTTAAGGTCAATCTTGGAGAACACTCTTGCTCCACTTAATTCATCTAACGTGTCATCAAGCCTAGGTATGGGATACATGTACTTGATGGTGATTCAATTGATCGCTCAACTATCCACACACATCCTCCAAGAACCATTCTTCTTCGGTACTAAGAAGGCCAAAACAACACAGGGACTAAGGGACTCACACACATATCCCTTCTCCATTAGCTCATCTACTTGGTTCTACAGTTTGGCGGCTTGTTCGGGATTTAGCCTGTAGGCAAGCTTCTTCGAAAGTACGGCTCCTAGCTGCAGGCTTATTGCATGCTCGACACCTGAAATTGGAGGCAAACCTTTCAGCAGTTCATCTGGAAACAGGTTAGCAAATTCCTCTAGTAAGGTTTTTACCTCGACAAGCAACTCCTCCTGAAGCCTCATCTCCAAAACCCTTCGAACAAGCAGATATATCGGACCTTCCAGCTTCATCTCCCTTTTCAGTTCAGCTCAAGTCATCACCAAAACCTCTTTCTTCATGGCTCGATTAAGTTGGGACTACATAACCTTCACCTATTCGGTGATCATAGGACTCAATTTTATCCTTCTACCTTCATGCTCTATAGAAGATGTATTCTTCCTTCCGTCATATATAACAACTCGATCAAACATCCATGGACGCCCAAGTAGAATGTGGGATGCACTCATGAGTAGCACATCACAGAGCACTTCATCTCGATATTTTCCAATGCAAATTGGCACAAACACCTACTTGTTCACCTATAAGGCTCCTTTATCACTAAGCTAATGAAGCTTACAAGGTTTCAAGTGAGGCATGGTTAGCAATTTCAATTACTAGACCATAAATGCAAAGGCTGCATTGGTGCAGCTCCCATTGTCAACGATTAGCACGCACAGTGACTCATTCACCTTGCATCCAATATGGAAGAGATTTTCCCTTTGTTCATCTTCTAGTACGAGACTGACACTCATTGTCCTCCTCAACACTAGAGCAGTCGACAAAAAGTTGCCCTCCTCATTGTAGATAACTTCCGCCTTAGACAACTCGGTTCATCCGTCTTCTTTCAACTCCTTTACTTCTTCATCAATACTGTCAACTTCAGCAATCGACACCTCGCCTTAAGTCACCATTGTTCGCCTGTTTGGATATTGAGCGACCATGTGCCCAAATCCTTAGCAATTGCAACACTTGATCTCACTCATCTTCCTCCCTAAACTCTAGCCTTTTTTAAACTTCCTCAAGGGTTCCTTCTCTTCAGCTCGAGTAGTTAGAATGGGTCAAGTCTCAACAGCCTTACTTAGTTCTGTTCGCATTAGTCTGCTCAAAATAGTTCGACTACTACCTGGTCGGCTAACATGTGGTCGGACTCTTCCTATTCGACACCTCTCTATCCTCTAGGTAGCTCGGATTGCATCATCAAGCGTTCTAACATCCAAGGTTTCCAGGACATTCCCAATCTCGTACCTCAACCAACCAATAAATCAAGATACAATTCGATCTTCAAGCTCTACGACTTCACATCAAATCATTAACATTTGAAATTCCTTAACGTAAGTGTCCACACTCGATCCTCCTTATCTCAGTTCTTGCAATCTTTTAAAGGCATGTTGCAAATAATAGCTCAGCATAAACCTTCTCTGCATAACTCTCTTTATTTCATCCCAACTCCTAATCTCTCATTCTCCTTCCCTTCTTTTAGTGGCTTGTAAGTTCTTCCACCAAAAAGCGGTATAACCAGTGAACTCCAATATAGCAAGTCTAACCATTGCATTATCGGGCATTTCGTAGCATTCAAACTGCTTTTCAATGTTATCTACCCAATCTAGGTAGTCATCGGCATCACCACTTCCAGAGAAACCCGGAATACACATCCTCAATCCCTCAACTCTAGGTGCTCGTACATTTCTTTCCTCAAGCTCATAGCACTCCTCTTCCTCGTCATCTCCTTCTACTTCCTCTTCAATCTCTTCAAGCGCTAGCATTCATCTAGTATCCCTACTAATTCCTTCCACTAGCTGTTTACGTTCCTTAATGGGGCTATTTCTTATTCACTGTCTGTGTTCTTGGATAACAGTCACCAAACTAGCCCCAAGTCAATAAGCTTATCCAAGCGATCACCCTCTAACTGAGGTGTGAAGCTTCCTTCCTGTCCTTTGGCCTAATTAAACTTAATTATTGATTATGCTTAACCAACTCACTCTAGGAGCCCACAATGATAATCCCTAGAGGAGCAACTGTTGATCATATATGAGGATTTCCTAATGGGCTCATATATAAGACAATGCAACTAGAATATTAGGTTTCAAGGACTTTAGACTTTAGGCGTAAAAGGCTTAAAGAAAAACCTATATCTATATCTACCTTTGTATATAGAAAAAAAATCATGGTATGGTGAAGTCATGAGTACCTTTTTGTTGATTGTTAGTATACGTGTATATGACTTGAATTGGCATCTATGCATACTCATGTATTACATATTAGACTTTAGCTCATTCTTTTATTTTTAAAACTACAGGTGATTAAGATAAAGTTTGCTACTTATAGCGTCAAGGCAACTAATATCAGGTTTTGGAAGAGAAGCGTTTAGTATCGAGAATATTATGGAGTAATTTATGGAGATGATCTTATGATATAGAGTACTTTTTACATGTCATGTGCTAGTAGTGTAGAATAGAAAATGTTGATGATAGAAATGATTGTGGTGTTAAAATGGCTCGCCTATTAGTATTCAATTCGCAAACAAATTAGAGATATATTATCAATATTTTGTTAACAAGTGTATAGGTGATTTTGGAGACTATAATAGTATTTTAGAGCCTTAACATATCATTTGAATAGTAAGGACACGTATCGAGTTGTGGTGTCCTTAGGTTCTAAAGCGTTGCACCCCAAGTACAGAAACCACTCTATAAGACCAATGTACCAGGTAAAAGTAGCATGTGCTATGTAAGTAACCCAAGAAATATTCATGCTAAAATTTGAACTCAAAACCTTATACAAGTTATCATAAACTTGTTTTAAGCTTTAACCACTAGGATAACAACTTAGTGGTTGTTTAATTGCTTACGTTATTATGTCTCTTTTTTTTTTTTAATAACCATTACTTATGTAAGCCTTAAAGCCAAGCCAAGTAACCATAGGTTTGAGTTTAAAACCCAAGATTTAGGGCGATCGGCTAAAGGATCCGATCAAACCCAAATTATAAACTATTTAGCAAAATACCAGTAAAAATGACCTTGTAAACTAAAATTTAAGAAAGTAAGCAGTAAAATAGGAGACTATAAAATTTTCGAATTTTAAGCATAATAACTGCTAATTACCGAAAAGGCAAAAAGTATAATATAATAACGAATAAATTAGTAGAGATAGATTATATGTATACTAAAAATTTTAGAATGACCAAAATAATATTTAGGAATGTTCACATGTACCTTACATGTATTTACGTGTAGATAAAAATACGCGTAATTACTAAAATTGGCCGAAAACTAAGTAAATAATTAAATAAAAATACAAAATAATTATTAAAAAATCAGAAAAAAATCAGAAGAGGATAACTGCAATAAGATTAGGTCGTGACAGAAAAATAAAAAAATAACCAATAGGAATTGGACAAACAAAAAGCCTAAAATCATGGAATTGGGGCAAAATCCCATCAAATTAATGCACATTAAATTCTACAATTGTCTATAAATAAGGAAAAAAATTTTCAGAAGTCATTTGGCTAGTTTGTGATCTAAGAAAAATCGAAACACAAAAAAATTCGAGAGAAATTCAAGAAAATAAAAAAAAAAACTGTGCAGATTAGCAAGGTGAACTAAAACCACCACCTACCACCACCTGGGACCGAACCACCACCACCACCACCACCACCACCCTACACTAGGACCACCGCCTGGACCGATCGACAGCCTTGGACCGGGTTTGGACGGCCAGAAAGCTTCGAACTGGTTAGTTATTTATTCACCCCGATTTTTGTATAATTTTGTAAAATTAGTTATTTTACCCAAAAAATTATGAAACTTATTATTCTAAGGTTTTATTGTATGTAGATTTAGGGAAAAATATTGGTTTAGTTTAATTATGTCTGGAAATATAGGGTCCCTAACAAATTGTTCAAAACCGAGCATGATTAAACCGGAAATTAAATAGGCTTAGGGATGTAGTTTGGGGCTCAAAATTTTTCTGTAGGATTCTCATATGATGTAGAACAGTGCTATGAAGCCATTTTTTTTAAATTAATTTTCGAAAATTTTAAGTTAATTTTTAGCCCTAAAATAATGGTAAAAATGGGTAATTTAAGATTAATTAAGTAATTAAATTATTAATTACTGACTTAGTGAATAAGTAGATATTTTAGGATGTTAAGATCTGATGGAGTATGATACTTATAGCATTTAGAGTGTTAGATGTAATTATTAGGTTAATTATGTAATAAATGAGTAATAGGAAAAAAAATAGTTAATTTTGTAAATTAGGGAAATTTGGAGTAAAATCTGATTTAGGATGGATTTAGACATTTTGAAATAATAATTGATGTTTAGAGATGGTAATTAGGGTAATAGAAATATTAGAAATGCATTATGTACATAATATGCAATAATGCATAATGTTTAATTTTTGAAAATATAATAAATAGAAAATATTATAATAAAAATTGATATTTTGAGAATAATCAAAATGCACAATAAATCTGATAGGAAACTTGAATTTATGGAATTATATGAAAAATGTAAAAATTTATCACATTAGGAGTGAATTCGGTACACTAATATGGATTTAAGTGTACCGAGTAAAATAAACACTGACAAAGGGTAATGATGGTATTTAGGAGATCGGGAAGTGATGTGATTAATTTCACATTATGGATTGAAATGGATTTCTAGGGATGGAATCGAAAACATTACTTAGAAATCGAACTAAAAACCTAATTTAGAAATCGATGCGAAAACCGAACCTGAACCTAACCCTAAACCTAGAATAATGGTAAAAGACTTAATACTTAGATAATTAGACATATTAAACCTTAAACAAAACCTAACAATAAGCGTTATAGAATAAAATGAACTTGTAATATTTATATGAAAAGCTAAAACCACGTTCGTGTTATAGGGATGATCGGCGATGGCCTGAGCAAATCGAACCTCGAGTGAGTGAGCGAGGAGTCGAGGTAAGTTGGGATTAATACGATGCTGTCTTTTGGAGGCTTAAGATTATGCTTGGTTGTGCTTGTTAGATAGTTTAATGTGTGCATGTGCTTGATTATGAGTGATGCTATGATTCTGTTTGTTGCTTTGGCACATATTGTATGAATTGTATGTAATGATTGATCACCCTAAATTGGACTTAATCAAATATACGACCAGTAATCATAATCGAACATGCATGGCAACCCGTTAGGGGATTTAGGACTCTCCGGCCAAATACCGACCCCTTCGGAAGGGATAGCGCAGGATTACAAAATGGTCCCTTCTTCATCCTTAGTCGAACTAAGTGACAGGAGAGCAGGTCGCGGCGAGGGTGAAGGCAGTGGTTCGAAGGTAGTCGCGGGAGGAGCAAGGTCTCCATTACACAAGCCTGGGTTTGGTCGTGAGCTGTTGCATTAACGGCAACTCCTCAACCCGGATTAGAGCGGGCGCAATTTCTCTAATCTCACGACGGGCCGGACAATATCGTGCGATGGCATTTGCTTGCACATGCATTGCACCTAATAAGTGATTGAAAACCTTGTTGTGTTTATGGTATAGTTTTAAGTCCTCCGTCTTAACTTACTGAGCTGTGGTTGCTCACATCCCTATAGACATCGTGCAGGTGCTGGCTAAGAAGCGGCAACAATTACTATGAAGCTAGCAACTGTTAGATCCTGGGGAGTGAGGAAAAACATATGAAAAATAAACACATATTTTAAGGTTTAAGTTTTTATTCTAGAATTACTTTTCATTTTGAATAATGTAACAACTAGAAAATATATTACGGAGAAATATTGTAAACCTTAATTACAATAGCTGAATTATAGCATATATATATTTCCTCACTTTCTTAGATTAATGATTTATTTAAATTACAAACTGTTTACTTCAAAGCGGGTTAGTCGTCGACGCCTTGTGTAGATCAGGTCTAAGATAGCGGTTGTAAAGCCAACTTCTATCTTAGGATGGTTTACACGGCGGAAGCTGTTACGACTTTGCCGCTTCGGGGCGTAACAACTTATACGTGAGTTCTCAACCAAAGGAGACAATAAAATAGAAAGGCTAAGAGTTTTTGCACCAAAACATAGTTTAGGTTTTTCCTCTATATGGTATCCTACATATATAGAATATGATAAAACAAAAACCGGTTGAAGTATTCCATAAGAACTAAGTCTCTCTCTCTACGATTTTGAAATGATCACATTATTATGGTACATATTCAGAAATTTTTAGAAAGCCGAGTAATAAAAAGGTTGCTTTATATAGCTCCTAGCCCTTTTGCAACTAGTTAAGTAGTTGTTATCAAAAGCGAGAAAGAACAATAAGCATTTGGAGGATGCAACAACAAAGTACTAGCAAAATTGAGTAAGAAAAAGAAAAAGAAAAAGAACATTAATCATTACCTGGAGCAAAGTATTAGACCATATATGGGCGTTGGATGGGCAACATGCGCCACAAGAAAGAGAGAGATTTGACTGCGAGAGCAGCACTCGGGTGACCGTCCGATGATGTCTTCACTTTCTCGCACTTTTTTTATGGCCAGCACGTCTTTGACTTGGACTCAGTCGAGCCGCCAAGTCTGAATTATGGCGGGGGTTAAGGCAAACTAGCATGCACTTCTAGAAGTCCGGGCCTTGAATGGGCTTATGGCTGAAATGACTAATGGAATTGTTAACAATGGGCTGGACGTTAAAACTGGGAAAAAATTTAAGATAGCAAACAAAGAAACCTTTCCATTTTCATGATTAATTTTTTCATTAGACCCTTAAGATGTGCTCCAACGACGCCTATTAACGGAGCTAATCGGTTCCATTCTTCTTGATCTACTAATAAAATATTTGTTTTGAAGATCAGTTACGGATAATTTATATTAAATGTGAAAGTCCATGGCCTACTTTTGTTTTTTTTTTTTTTTTCCCAATCATATTATAACTTTGCAAGAAGAAAGAATCGAAGATGTTCCATCCCGTTAAAAACCTAATGTTCTTATTATTAGACTACAACAATTTTAATTGGTCTACAGGTACATTATACTTCTATTCTAAGGCCAAATGGTGCTAAAAAAATAGAATAATTATAAGTTTTTTGTTTTACGTGATTTATGAGTGATTTACGGGAAACCAAAGAAAAAGAATAGTATTTGATTAATTAACAATTTTAGTATGTCATTTTTTTTTTTACTAAATGTAAAAGTGATTGGTGGGCGGTCCTAAACTAGGCTTAGTTGGGCCCAGCGTTTCATGAATCTTGTCCAAGCTTACTATGGCCCATTCCTCTAGCCTAGAGTTTCTGACCAAGCCATACCTGTAATTAGTATATCAAGAAAAAATTAGTCAAGTAATCACTTAGCGAACTGATTTCAGACATGATATAATTAGTAGGAAAGAATTTCAAGTTTTTACATTAATATTTATATATTGAGGATAGTGAGATATTGGGGTGTGGCAGTTTTCTTTTGGTAAGATGGTGGTAATATTAGTTATGAACTTTTAAACACCAAAGGAAACTCTTACCTTTAATAATTGTAGTATCACCAAAAAAGTTCATATCTTTTAAGAAATTTTAGTTTAAACCTTTCCATAGAAATGAAAACTCTCAATTCTATTATTGTTATTAAAGTTGAAAGAATTGTATATCCACATATTCGTCCTATCCGTTCTTAATATGATACATGAAAGATTACATGAATTTACTCCAATATATTATTCCATAGAGTAAACTCTTGTGCTTACTAGTTGGAAAAAATACACTAAAAGTTTGAAAATATTTTTTTTTTCTTGGGATAAAAGGGGATTTTTATATATTTATCTATATTATTAAAGTAAATGGAGTATTAAGTAATCGTTTTTCTAAAATTACATATTACCTTCTATTTATTGTTATTTAACAAAAAAACTGACAATAAAATGAATTATTAAAATTATAATTAACGGATAAATATATTTACTTACTCATTTTTCTCTCTCTTCATTTCTCTACTTGTATTTTTTCTTTTCCACTTTTTCACTCTCTCACATTTCCACATTCTCCCATTAACCACACCTCTCTCTCTCTCTCTCTCTCTCTCCCTCCTTATTTTGTATTCTTTACACATGCAACATGGGTGCATCGACTACTAGTATATATAAATTATAGAAAGAGAAATTATTTTCCATTACAAAGATTAAACTTTTGAATTCACTAATACTAACTACATATGTATGTTTTGGATAAGAGTCTTAATAACAAAAGGAGTAATAAATAACTAAGATCAAATCCTCTAAGGTTGAAACACCATAGACCATAGTTGTCATCCTATCTACAACTGTAATCATTTCACTTCTAGATTCGCTTCTTTAAAACAATATTGTTGTCTACATCATCCAGAATGTGAGTAAATTTATTAAGATGTTTAAAATTACCTTTCAATTGCTCAATTGTAACCCTAGAGTCTAGGTTTGTTTCAATTTTTGAAATTTTCACTATTTTGCTATATTGTAATCCTTAGAAAAGGCCCCATGTTTTCTCACTTAAGGTGTCTATGTTCCTTACTTTTCTTGAAAACCCATAATCCATTGGCCCTTATCATCTCTAGTAACTCCCTCCATTATTGCTTCTAGTTGGTCCTCTAATTGTGAGGCATCAGTAATTAACTTGATCCATCCTACAATTAACAGTTACTATTAAAATACTTTCTTAAATATTGTGAAGAGGAAGAAGGCTTTTTATTTCCTTCTAATCCTTCAATCCTCATGTGCCCTACTTTTAATGATCAGCTGCAATAGTATCCAAGTATATAGTTTATTTTCTTCATAAGGGTTTTTCCTTTTTTTTTTTTAAATCTGCCCAAATAGACTACGATATAAAACCAAAAATTATCACCCATGGTAGCTTGGTTTAGTTCAAATTGATCTTTTAAATCTTGCTATTACTTTCTATCCATTAAAGTAGTGGGATGGTTTAACTTAACTACCTTTGACTGGCTATATAAGGTATCACACAAAGATGATGTGCCTACTAGTTTTTAAGGCATGATCTAAGTCTTCATCCATCTCTCCATATTGAAGACACCTTACTTCAATAGTTAAGCAAAAAAAAATTTTTATTTTAGGCTCTAGGAAGACCGTATTTATGTATTCTCCATAGTAAAAACTTATCTTTTGGGCTATGTGGAGAATTCTGCATCAATGCTAGCTATTTGGTGTTTGATTATTATATAACAACCTCTTACATATGATCCCTAGTTGTACTTTTATCTTTTCTATCAACAATATGCCGTTTATGTTCACTTTGAAGTTTATTAAATGCCATGGACCAACCTTTTGGATGAATCAGTTCGAGATAAGGAAAACTAATTCTTTCTTCATTTCATGACCCTTTATGAATCCAACAATTCTAATTTGTCAATTCCTCTACATGCTAAGGCAATGTGCCCTTCAATATATTTTATATATTGTGTTGATAGAAGATTTTGGATATAGATTTCTTAGATCCACACCAACCTAAAGAGACTATAGGCTAACCTGTTTTGACCTATGGCCACCTCTTTTTGACCTGACCAACCTGTTCTGACCTACAACTGCCTGTGTGAAGCTCTAATGTACAACGATCCAAGCAATGTAGCTGTCAACTCAATGCCTATGACACCTTCCTGCAAAATATGCCCAACTTCTTTTGGAGTATGGGATTAGGCGAAAGGCTAGATACCAAGAGCAAACAAAGCTCAACAATGAATAAGGATCTTAAACCTAGTCAATCACCCATCTTCTGAATTCTTGGGTCACGACGGCACTCATGAAGCTTGCTTTCTATGCTTAGTGGGTGCACTTTCTCTCCATCATGGATACATTTTTCCTATATTCTCTCCGGTTCATGATTATAAAGATGGGCACTTCACACCTTCACTAACTTACACTCTCAAGAGCTATCCTGTGTTCTTGCACCCTTACTCTCTTTTCTTTGCAATTACCTCTAACCTAAGTATTGGAAGAGTAATGCTGAACAACATACCAGCACTCCTCACTATAATCTTTTTTGTAGGCCCGGACTTAGGCACTTGAAAGCCCATTTCTTCTCATACCACTCTAATGGTAAAATCCCATAAGTGATACAATGGATCTTGTGATGTCTATGGACCTATTTAGAATTTGGCAAGAGCTCCATTCCTACAAATGAACGTACAATTTTCACTTAACCAAGTTTGCCCATATGTCAAATCTTTTCATAACATGGTTCCACCTAGCTGGGTGCAAGATGTAATTATGGATGTACTTTCAACTTTCTGTATTTATTCTTGCAAAGTCCCCCCCATGCCGTGCTCTAAAGCTAAATTCCCAGAATCTTTTAATTGCCAAGCTTTTTATTCTTTTTGGTTAAAATTGTTTATTCCCAGGTCCCCTGTTCTTTTAGACTAGTGACCCAATGGATTTTCCTGTCCTTGGATGTTTCCTTCCTTACAATGTCTCTTGCTATTTTGTCAATACTGGAGATAAATTGGAATGGCAGAGTACTTACCTGAATGTAGTATGATGGATTATCTACCGACGAGAATATTTAACGTATTCTCATTAAATAGATAGAAAGAGTAGGAGCAAACTTTCAAGCACGTTTATTAAATGAATTTGCAATGCCAAATTAGTGTTTTTAAATAGCTTTAGGTATAATTTTTTTTATTTTTTCCTATTAAGTAAGATGGACTCAGGATTCAATTTGAGAAGAGAACAAGCTCTCGAAAGAAGGAGAATACTTAATGTACTATCATGTTAACAAGTCATTAAATTTTCCCAAAAATTAAAATATATAAATATATATATGTTTTTGTTTAAATAAACTTCTAATGGATAAAATATTTGAAAGTTACTAAAAGTTGATCATTTAATATATATGGATTAACTTTAACTGGGTATTCAAAAAAGAGCTTGAGTAGGAGGGTTCATCAAAGTCACGAGCCCTGCTTTAGTTATTGCCCTCAAATGGGCTACAGAGAAATAAAAAACTGAAGATGTTCTAGCTAGAATTTGGACATTATCTATTTGGAGAATTTCAAAATATCAGCATCCGAGTTGAGGTACTGAAATGAAAATCTCTGAGTTGAAGTCCCGGCATCCACTGGCGAAGTCGAGGGCGTAGCGTAACATTTTGTTTGGGAGTGTTGTTGATCTATGCACTGGTGAGATGCAAGCAGCTTGTCCAAGAATGACCAATCCCCACTAAACCTCTCCTGGTGCTGCTGTTGGACAACATTGGAAGTTAATCTTAACAAGTTCTGGGAACATTCGATGTCGTTTGTGGTCAATGACATGGGAGATACAAAGGATTGAGCAATGGCTGCTGCTTCGGGACTAAACAATTGAGGAAGGTGCATTGAGCATTCGAAGTTGAAGTTGCAAAGGGATTGCAGGTGATGGTTATGTTTTGGGTCTAGGTTTGAAACACTTGGCTGATGATGAACATGGGTGTAGTCTTCTTGTTCTTGGTGGGCAACTTCGGCTTGGAAACCTCTAAGGTTTTTCTTCTTGAAAACCCTACACACCACCCACCCATCTTCCTGAAAATGGAAAAAGATGATTATTGAATTTTAGTCCGAGTAGATATACTTCATAAAATATTTTGGTACCTATGAAATCTTAGCTAGACAAATTCACATAATCTGTGTATCAGAAACATATAAAACAAATATATAAATTAATTGGTTACATTTGGTATTTGAATGTCCTCCATTTTTACAATCAATTATTGAAGGTTTAGAAGTATCAATTAGGATTTACAAATTTTTTTATGTCATTTATTATTCATGGACTAATCCATTTAAATAGTTAATTGTAAAAATAGATAAAATTCTACGTACTTAATTACAAAAATAAAAAAATTGGGGAACCAAATTGACACCTATAAATTTTAGATAGTTATTAATTGTTGGATACCAAATATCACCATTACCCTAAATTAATTGTCTTAAATGACACTAAAGTAAGAAATATAACTATATGGACAGGTCTACCATAAAAATCCAACTTTAAATTGTCCAACACGGAGCATGTTTTGGAGATGCAGCGATGTAATTTTCTCCGGTAAAACTATATTCTTCCTTCATTTTAACATTTCCTAACGTATCTAAATAATTTTAAAAAATCATTCTTAATTCTAAAATACACAAGATTGAATCGTGTAATAATATAATTCACCTGTACGTCGGTAGTGTCATCTTCCAATCGATATTCGTGCATAATCCAGTCAGTCTTTTGGCCATGAGGAGCACGTCCGGTGTAGAAGACGAGGGTCTTCCTCATACCAATCTTTTTCGAATTACTAAGGTGGATGGCTTTGTCCCTTCCTGTTGCCTTCCAAAACCCAGCCATGGTTGCTCGATTTGTTCGAGTTCCTGTCGGATATTTCTTGTCCTTGTGGCTGAAAAAGTACCATTCATTTTGAGGTCCTGACCCAATTTTGCACTTATCTGCAATTTTCAGTGCAAAATTCCAAGTAATTATTCTTTACTAAATAAAATATATATACAATTCCTCGTAAAGTATGTGTGTCCGGCCAAAACAGACGGAAAGTAATATGCGACGACAAAAAGGGGTGAAAGACATAATGCGTTAATGAGGCCCGACTAGAATAAAATAGTTTAAAGTATGTCCAAGTTAACTATGACAGGGAAAAATGTTAACAGTGAGTTCACTTTAAGGATTCCTATGCCCTCGTCCATAGTACCATCCAATTCATCATACCTTAAAGATAGTTATTCGGAGTCGATCGATGCTTGGATGATGGTCTAAATGGTATTATTGTCAATAGGATTATTCAGTCTATTATTTATCCGTTAAAATAATTGTATATATAGGAATTATTGTAATGTATCTCTTGCTAAAAATTAAATAAAATGTTTTTCACCTTTTTCATGCATTTGCTTTTTCAAATAGTGCACGATCAATATTGTTTGTAAAAAGTGTTCTTGTTATATATATATATATATATATATTAAAAAGTACTACTAATTGGTGTTTCCGGATACATTACATATATATATATAAGATCATATGCAAATCCATGCCTGTAATAGATGTAGAGATGAAATTTTTTATGCCTAAACACTTAAATTATAATATGTAGTAACTAGTAAGTACAAAATCATGCTTATTTTTTATTTAAGCAAGGGAATGCTAGATATCGTTCTTCATGAAATAATAATGCATTACCCTAAGGCCTAAAGTGAGCTTCCATCAGTCTACTAGAATATACCTAGCTTTTTACTGACATGAAACAGAGTTGAAAAACTCTCGTACATCTAAATAATATGCATCCCAAAAGACACACAACAAATGATTATTATACAGAAGATCAGAAGGATAGACAAGATTAAGAATTGGAAGAGATTTTACTCATGTAACTCACGTTCATGTAATTATTCTTTTTTTTTTTTTGAGTGAATATTCATGTAACTAATTAAATCATTATTGAAAATATATGTGTGTATGTGTGTGTCTAAAAAATATTTTAAAAAATAATACGATTATGAAATATGACTACATTATAGAGAGGATCTGATTCTGTATAACAGTTGAATAATCTCACCTTTGAGGTCCCATGGCTCAAGCTTGTTAAGATCGACTTCTCTGATGACATCAAGATCAATAGCTTCATAAGACACCTTCTTTCTCAAGTAATAGTAAAGAAGCTCTTCATCCGTCGGATGGAACCGGAAGCCCGGCGGCACAGTCGCCTGTCCATTGCTTGCCATCATCTTCTTCCAACTCTAATTTTCTAATGATCTTAGAAAGATGGTACCTACAACAAGGGAAATGATTTCGGTTCCCTTCGCAAACTTGGTATCTACAAAAACACTAACAAAATTTAAGGTTTCATGTCATGTAAAATACGTGTTTCATGCGTCTATTACTAGGTATAGAGTGTTAGAGGGAAGAAAAATGTAAAAAACAAAGCTCTAGGGTTTTCCAGCTAGCTCCTCAATTTGTTTATACATAGATCTAGTTTCTAACCCTAGCACATGATATAGTAAGAAGCACTAGGCAGACCAAAGTGGGGCTAGATCCTACAGTCACCCGCACAAACAGCTTCGAAATTCTATCCCTCAAAATTTAGAAAAAATTTTGAAACGGATATATACACTTCTTATCGTTTTGCCTCTTCTATACACGTGCTCCTCTGTCAAATCAAATCCTTGGTTATTCACTGATGCTATAGAGTTAGTTATGAGTAACATAAAAATGATGTTACATGCCATAAACTAACAAAAAGTATACTCATGACATAAGAGAACCAAGAAAAAGCTGCCATGCATGTATCTTGAAAGCAGACCAAAATCAATGATGTTTTCCAACTGAAAAAAACTTACCTAATCAAATGTTTGTAAACTACGAATCACGGAAAAGATGGAAGAAAGTGAAGACCCCTTTTACGTTTCCTTTCCACGAGTTTGGATAAATATCCACAGACCCAGAGAGAGAGAGAGAGATATGTAAAGAGGAAAGGGTTAGTATTAAGTAGAGAAATGGAAGAGAGAGAAAGGGGAAGGGACAAATAGTCTGAGAATATGAAATTGAGGAGAAGAAAGTGAATGAAAGGAGAATGAAAACAGTGGAGTCTACGCGGGGGTATGTATATGACAAAGCAAAGGTGTGGTAAATGTCCGTTGAACGGGAAACCTTGCCCCGAAAATCGCCTTATTACAATGAAGAAAATATGCATAACTGTCAATTAGTCATCTCATTCTTTCTTTTTTTTTTTTTTTATTGTGTGTAAATCTCGTCTCTTTCTATGTCAAAGCTCATATTCATGTTTAGTATTATTCTTGTCTAACTAATTTCTAATATAAATATTCAGGGATAAGTATATAAAAAATTCTTAACATTTTATATTTTTACAAATTAATTCTTAACTTTTTATTTAATTTATTTTAGTTATTAAACTTTTTCATTTAGTCCAAATAAATCATTCTACTAACTCTATTAAATTTTCTATTATTGCGTATACGTATCAACATATAATTGGTCCACATAAATATAAAAAAATCCATAATATTTACTTATATATACGAATTAGTTCTTAACATTTAGCTATATATACAAATAATTCTTTAATCTTTTTTTTTTTATTTAATTCATTTTAGTTCTCAACTATCTATACATAATGTAAAAACTAATGGAATAACTTTTTTGTAAATTTATTAAAACGTTAAAAACTAAAATAGACTAAATAAAAGGTTAAAGACCAATTTATATATATAGGTAAACGTTAGAGATTTTTTTATATTTATCTCAAATATATATATATATATATATATAGCACAAATTGGCTAAATTATAAATACAAGATGAGCATGATTTGAATTCCATTATTAACGTGAAAACTACAATGATGAGTAATTTATAAGTGTTCTATGAACAATCTGTGATTTATGAGGACAACACCCTGAATCATTGTAGTAATTGAAAAACGTCTTTTTATTATAATAAAAGAAAAAGAAACTAACTTATATGTTATATATTATGAGATTATGCTATGGAAAATTAAACTTATCCCTTTCAAGCTGTGATAGATATTCAATTAGCTGGGGCAGCCGAATAGGTTCCCGTGCGGCCACCCCTAAGTCTTCGACATTTTTTAAAATTAACCTTAAAAGCTTAAAATCTGAACTTTGATCCACCCACAAATTAAAATTTAGCACCGTTCCTCCTTCGAATAATATCATGATTTACGAGACCTTGACTGCATGCAAGGTACTATTGAAACCTATTATTTTTTGTGGAATAGTGCGCCTTGGAATTTCCTTCTCTCTTTCAAACCATTAGAATATTGTATATAGTATAAAAAAGTTACGTTACGGCTAATCCTTTTCATTGACACGTTTTATTAATTTAATTTTGTTGTACTTTTATTAATAATGGTTCTTGAGTCCTACAAGCAACAGGACTTACCAAAATGAAAAGGTTTTAGGCTAGTACAATTACTGGTGGAATCCAAAAAAAGATAGAAGTATTAAAATCCTTTTTGTAATTATCCATCAGTCATCAATACACATGGATCATGAGTCCTAATAAAGCATTTCTCAATAAATGTCTTTTTTCTTGTATATTTATTTATTTTGGTTACAGAGTTTCAAATTGTACAGTTAATTTGATGGCAGTAGATAATATATATTAGAACAAAGCTAATAAGAAATAGATTAACTCTAACTAGAAAAAGAAAAGATTTAAAATACATGATGCAAATAGATCCTTAGCTTATCAAAGCGCCTAAAACTTAATCCATGATCAATATTACAATCATTATCTCTGTAATAATACAAATATATAGAGCCTTTTTGGCCTTTTGTACTTTGTTTTGTCATAGAATGCCTCTGGCTCATGTATATTTTGCCATAAATGCTTTCAATACTGTTGTACCGTATTGTTTTACATATTAAAGTGAAAAGAGCAAAGTTGTGCTTATTAATTATTTTCTCAACATATGTGCATTGTTTCAAGTAAACAGAGGAGTGGAAACGGTAAGTTTATGGTATTTCATGAATAATTGCGATAATTGTCGGTTTATATTAGATTTTACTTCCTTAAATATCTTCGGTGGTAATTTTTTATTTTAATAGCTTGTCCATCATAGATACTTTTTAAAATTTGGGTATAAAAGACGCCGCAAAATTCCTTTATTATTGTAATGGTGTAGCACGATGGCAAATTGCTTTTTGCATTATCTATATACAATTTTTAGTTGTAAAGAAGCAAAACAAAAATTACCTATAAATATTTACTAAACTAGAAACAATGCTATTATAGATTGACAACTGTGAAGATTATTATTAAATGGCCACTAGATACCATTTTTATTGTCATATTTTCTTATATTGCGTCTTGAGCAAATTATTTATCATCATACAAAATAGTCAATAACGTGAAAATAATGCAGTCAATCTCAAGTGAGTCTACGAATGAATTTCTAATCGTGAATGAATGTTGCACCTGCATTTGCATAAACTTCAGTGCAACGTTAAAGAAAAGCGAAATTTGTGCTCTCGAGGTGCATGGGAATTTACTCAAATGCCCATGGCAACATATCGATGAAGAGGAACCTTTTCTGATATTGTTATTTTTTAAGGGTAAGCTCTAGAAGGACAAAATGGGGATTGCGATGTAATTATCATCCATGTAAGTGATATTCTATTATTATCTATATATTAAGATTAAGATAATGTGTATTGTTGGGAGTAAGAAAACGTGATGATGGTGGACACGATACAAAGTTTACATGAATTGATTGTACCAAAAAGCGTTGAAGAAAATGGCCTCTCGACATACGAGTATATACTCGTCTTTGGGATCTCAATCTCTAAATCTTTACGAAATAAAGTTAGATATATTTTCATTTTACGAGAATATGGTCAAAGGTTAGGCAACATATGAAGTGATTGGGAATTCTCTAAGTTGAAATTGAAGCAAAGAGGAATATTGTCATATAAATTTATGCTACTTGCATCCTCAATATTAAAAAATGAAAATTATGTGTTGGTTCATTTTATAGATAATCTATGGTTTTCTTATTTGTAATATGTATATATATAGCATAATCAAAAGAAGTTTGAAATCAGCCAATGCCTGATAGAAGACATCTTACAAATACCTATCACATAATCGAAAGAAGTTTGAAAATCTGCCAATTCTTGGAGAGGAGAATCAAAGAACACATCTATAAGTATCAATCCGATCTAATCATAATAACTCACCATTATTTCATATATTTGGTTCTAAATTAAATTTTCAGGATGATTCATTTCATTGGATTAGTGCGTAATAATGCTATTTTCTTGGTTTGACAATCAAGAGATTACCCAAAAATACTTTTAAAAAGGTCTACAAATCATTCACTAACTTATAAGGATTATTTACCATGCATGCATGTATTAGTGGATGAAAACTTGTATAAAATCTGCACGACTTATATTGGCACGACTAAATTCAATAATCGATTTAGGGCATTCAAGAAAATAGCCCGATTAAGCTAAAAGCTTATAAGAAGCTTCGTGATTTTAGTCTACAAGTTTTCGTAGGCTTAAATTTTAAAAATACAATAAAATATTTAAAATACAACCAAAAATCATATATATTTACAATATTATTATATTATCGGTAGCAAGAGAATTAGTCTCAAAAATTAACGACCATTTAGAGATAAATTATAAGAGTAATATAATTAATATTGTGTATAAAATAACATAGAAAAGACATGTATACATATTGAGTATAATTATATATCAATATATGTACCCATAATTGTCAAAAATACCCAAAAAATGAGAGGATATTACCAAATAAATAAAGAAAATTTAAAAGGAAATCCCTAACACACTTAGAAGCAAGCTGCTGTATGTGGCAAGAGTTAAGACAAGTGGCAAAGTAAGGAACCAATCTGTGAACACCTAAACCATGCATTATACTCATTGATTTGGTAAAGAAAAATCAAAATAACCTTAAAGTGAGTTATAAAAATATACCATCGGTTTTCAGAACAAATTTTAGGTAGTTGTGAATTGGAAAAAAATTATGGAGTGAGGAAATAAAGAGAGAAAGTGTGAAAATAAAAACTTGAAGAAATGGTACGCAAATTAAAGGATATTTGAGTCCCTAAAGAAGACGACTACCTGGAGGCAAAACAAGTACACCACTTAAAGGAGGTGCCACCGTCCAAACTAGTAGACAAGCCTTCTCTCCTTTATTGTGGTCAGAGCAGTTAGTAACCAATAAGTCATTGATTTCTCCGATTTTATTAAAATTTTAGGAAAAATAGCAAATGAATACCAAAATTTTTAAAATTTAGTTTTCCTACATATTTTTGCATGAAGAATTCAAATCTTTAATTAAATTTCCAACATTTTAAGTGTAGATTTGGGTTTCTTAAGAAAAACGTCCCACACAATAATTTTCAATTGAGTTTTTGAAAGGCCAATACATATAGTTTTGACTCAAAATTTTATGATTATTCTCCTAAAATGTTGAACCTTGATGCTATGTGATTGGATTTTCAAAGTTTAATAGCCGAATTTTGGGGAAATTTTGTTTTTCACAAGACAGTGTGTTGAAAGTAAGTCTTTTCAAAAAGAGCTAAGTTAAGTTTTTATAAAAATATGCTTCGATCTATATTAACCAACATGTAGTAATTATAAGTGGGGGAATAGGAGCTTTAAGATGTTGATTTTTAATTTTAGGTGTGTATTTGGTGGTTTAAGAGTTTAATTGTGAAAGATCCGATAAGTTTTATTAAGTGAAGGCGTAAGAGAAAGATGTATATATAACGGTAGTACTAAATTGTTGTTTTCTGCGTTTGTAGGTTTATTAAGACTATGGAACTTAAGGTAAGTTGAATTTTAAATGAAGTAGTTAAATGTACTAGTAGCAGTAAAGTCATAAACTGTATTAGAAAGTAAGTTAAAATGTGATCCGGTGTCAATATGTTAAATACACTAAGAAAATGGAATATATACCACAAAGTAGCTTATATTTAGACTCTACCATATTCCTTGAGACAAATTGTAAGTCACGAACTTCTAAATAAGAATCTAACTTTGGACTAAAAGCTAAAAACTTCTTCAAGAATTAGGTCAAAATATTGTTTTGTATTAAATATCCTTAACTATACCAAGAGTTCAACACTAGATTGGCTAGTAATTTGTATATGAATTCTATTCATTTATTAGAGTCAGAACATGAGTTAGAAGCCACTTGAACAATACCTATACCACAAGACTAAGCTAAAACCTAAGTCAGAACCCCAATCAAAAAGTAATTCGATGAAAGATGCAAAATATAAGAGCAATTGGAAGTTTGAAGACTGTTAGTAATGAATATCAGACCATTGGAAGTCGAAGAGTAGACTAGAAAGTTACTTAATTATACTTTCTAAGAATTTATTGAAGTTAGAACCCAAATCAGAAACTCTTAGGTAACAATTTATATCAGGTCAGAACCTTAATCAAAAGGTATTCTAATTAACTAATATTTAATAAATATCTTAGAAAAACTTACTAAACACAATTGAAAATGTACTAAAATGTCCACTATCAGGTCAGAACCTTAATCAAAAGGTATTCTAATTAACTAATATTTAATAAATACCTTAAAAAAACTTACTAAACACAATTGAAAATGTACTAAAATGTCCACAATAAACACATATGTTATATATTAGACACAAACTAAAGATGTCATGTTAAATTTTAGGAATAATAAAGAAAAATGAGACAAGAATGACACACGAGGAGAATAAGTATCAATATCTAGGTAAGTAAGAAAAATGTTTCACTGCACTTTGAAGTATTGTTTAAAAATACTTGGAAACCTTAGTATATGTCTTGTTTGTGGTTGTAAGTTAGTTGCTTGTGCACATGCAACATGTGCACTTGAATACTATTGTGCTATTTGAATACTGAATTGATGTATTGATTATTTCATGATATTACCCACTTTGGACTATTTGAATTTGCTTTGTTGCTCCAAAAGTAATCTAACACAAACTTAATTTAACTATTAACTAGACTTGCATTGCAACCCATTAGGGAAAACAACTAGAAAGTGTGAGCTAAATACGGACCTCTTTGTTAAGGATAACAAAAATGATCCTTTCTCCACCCGGAGTCAAACTAACTGATAAGAGAGAGGGTCATGACCAAGTTGGGGTCGGTGGTTAAAAGGTAGTCTTAGGCAAAGCGTGTTCTCTATTGCATAAGCCCCAATTTGGTGACCAAATTCGTGAGTGCGCAACATTAAACTCCTTGAAACTCGAATTAAAGCGGGTGAAATTTCTCTGATCTCATGACAACTAATCAACGTCGTGCGATAGTATTTATTTAATCATGCATTACATCTAATTAAATTACTTAAAAAACCCTGATTGCTCATTTTCAGATATATGCTATTATCTCCATCCCACTTACTAAATAAGTTGTCGCTCATTTCCCTATAGTTATTTTATAGGTTTCCCCAATAGATTCATCAGAAGGCTAGAGAACGAAGTCAGAGAGTAAGATTCAAGATTTACCTGACTTAATTTCTATTCGATTTATCGATTATACTAACTTATGAGAAAACTAATAGGGTCTCAACAAATGACCCCTATTGTCAGTCAATAAAATTTATTTCATACTTTGCAAGCTTGTAAATTTTAGTGAAATTTTAGTAGATATTATATATTTCCGTAACAATGTAGTTTTTTGAATTTTTTGTTAAATATAAGGTTTTATTCTTTCATACAACTTTTAACTTGATTTTTACGCGAAATTTAAGATGTAAAAATTATTTTTAGAATTTATTTTTAAAAGTTACACCACAGATTAATTCCTACCAGGTGCGTAGGCGCTTTCAAGCAGTAAAGTGGTGAACGCCAAGTGGTGAACGCCTTATATAGATTATACTTATGTTAGTAGCTAAATCAGCTAACTTCTATCGTAGGTTAGTTTACACAGTGAAGCTATTATGATCCTCTAGTTTGGAGTGCGATAGATTCAATCTCAACAAATAATAGAATTAAGTAAAAGTTTCTTCCTTTTTAAATTTTCGATGTATTATATTTAGCTAGTAGTTCTAAATATCACCTAAACATTAAAAATATATATATATATATATATGAATTACTATAAATAAATTAGGGAGAGTGATAAATTGATCCCAAGATAGAGATCGATTAATAATATTGACATGGTCGTTACCCAAAAAAATAAATAAATAATATTGACATGGTGTAACTCAATAATAATGAATGGGTAATTAATAGACTGAATGCATGTGGTGGACCGTACAAGATACGGGACTTACTAAGACTAACTATATGGAATGAATGAGAACCGGGAGGTGATATTCACGTGACGAATGCAATTTTTTCGAAAGCAAATTCCTGAAACTCCGTGGCGTTTACACGTGCTGCTAACCCACATTTTGCATAGCCCAATGTCTCGGTTGGCTTTATTAATTAAATTATTCACACCACGTCATTTTATATGCATTATCTTATGCTGACTTAAGGTACCTTTGCTGAGAAAAATACACAACGGATCAAGTCCTGTTAACGAGCGTTTTCTTTAGTATTTATTAGCTTTGAGATAAGAAGTTTACTATATTTTCTTTAATATTAATTGTGTCTCTAAAGAATGTTTATAGGGATATAAACTTTTTTTCTATTTATTAACAAATACGGCAGAAACATTCATTCAATTTTCCATATATAATTTACATTTTAATATACTTTAAATATTGGTTGGTTTCAATACGACTAAAATAAAGCAGGCAATAAAAAAATCTGTCAGATACCGGCCAATTTTTAGAGCAAAAATTTCATATATTTTAACTGCTTCCATAAAAACCTATCAGTTAGTTAAACTTTCTATATTGTTAAAATCTGTTTGGTAATTCAAGTGATTCACACTGGCATAGATAGATTATATAATATGAAAAATACCCTAGATGAAAAATGGATAATTTAGGTGGATCACTGATGAAAACTTTTAAAATTGAGCTATTTTCCTAAATGTACATAACCCTAATAAAGTTCAAAAGTACATAAGACACTCTTATATAAATTTTAAGTTGAACAATCACCTCCTAGTAATTTCTATAAATGTAAGTCCACTGCACATTAGAAGGGTATGATTGTATAGTTGAAAAAAAGAATAATTTTGAAAGCCTGGAAGGGTAATTGGTATATTTCGCTAAGGTTGGATAGGTAACCATAATAAATTCTGGAACCGTACTATATTCTGTGTAGTCGAGCAAGTTTCGATGCATATTTAAAATCAGAATAGGTTCCAATTAGAATTTTTTGGCAGCTACTTCTACAGGATGACAAAAGGTACAACATGTTTATGAAGGTATTCGCGTTGAAGCTTATACTTAAAGATATATGGTACATGTTCCAATCAACAACGCTTAGCTAATAGTAGTAAATAGCAAAAAAATTAGACAACAGTACAAGGAAAACATAATAATATTATATTTTTTTATACAATATTTGGTGTAGGCAATATTAAATACCAATTTTTATGATCTAAAAATTTTTAAAAGTTAAAATAAATTAATTATTCATGTTATAAATTATAATAATATTTAGTCTCATGATTTAAGAATTTCATACAGTATAACCTCTATAACTTAATAATATTGGGAGTATGAAATTTTATTAATTTAGAGAGGTATAAATTAATAATTTATTAATTTAAAGATCGTTTTTTCGTTTCATCAAATATAAATGTAATTACATAAAAATCATTATATATCACTACTACATGTATCATATTTCGATGATTAATTTGAAAAGAAAATATTTTGTACATACATATTTATGGAAATAAGTAAGTAAATAGTATTCATTGTTTTTAATATTTAAACAATATTTATTGTATTGGACTATAAGCGTTAAATATTCAACAAAAGACAATAGCAAATTGTTTCTTACACAGCAAAATTCACTCATGGAATGAAGTGGCCTCAAGGAATTTAAATAAAACAACCTTTAAAGAAGGTATTCATGAGCTTGAAAAAATATTTAATGATGTTGGTTACAGTAATAAAACGGATGTCAATCACCCGTTTAGATTACCTATTGGGTGAAAATAATGAATGGTCAAAAGTCTAAAGTTCATAAGAAATTATGGCTAGTATCATAGAAAATCCTATTGGGGATGAAGTAAGGGATGATTTAGTACCTTGGAAACAAATCAACCGAAAAGAAACACTCATAGCAACAACAGCTTTTCACAATTTTTTGTTGCAATTTGAGAACATGATACTGGAGATTTTAAATGCAATCACAAAAGTTAAAGATAAATTCTACTATTTATGTTTATACTTTTAGAGAATTATTAATTTATGATGTTGACAAAATTATAGATTTATATGAGGGTCTTTCCAAAAACTATTATCTTATTAATTATTAAAATTACTAATTTTGTAAACTAGCCCAAGTTGGGACCAACAAACAAATATTTTAGAAAGGTTATTAATTTATTGAGTATTAACTTATTGAAGTTCAATTGTATATTATTTTCAAAATTTCAAAGAAAATATTTATTATACACTGTCAAATAAATTTTTGTGCCATCAAAGATTTGGTATAATTTTTTAACTTTTAATCCAATACCTCAAGGTCTCTCCCTTAGTAAATTTAGCTAATATGCAAATGGACTAAGAAATTTATTCAGTATTAAATCGTAAAAATGTGACAACCCAACGACAATGTTTCAATCTATTTGCCCATCGTAAAAAGTAAAAATCTTAAAATATATTACATAATACATTCCTTTGGTGCTCCTCATTTTAATTTCAAAATGCTACAAGTAATGCCACTTTCTTCACTCTTATTTTCTTCATACTCTTTGTTATTATATTTTATTTGTCACTTTGATTCTCTTTAACTCCAAGACAATCTCGATTTATTATTATTCCATATTCTTTGTTTATTTTCTCTACTTTAAAATATGTGACTTAATTGTTATGGATTACCAATAAATGGAAATTGAAAAGTTATTTGGTAATTTACCTCAAAAATTTTATTTCTTATAGGTTTCACTAGATAGATAAAAAGTAGAGGTTTCTCGGTGGTTCTTGTATGCTACCAGGTAGAATTTGGCTCCAAAATTTGAAACCGTGCTTATAAGATCAGATATAGTTATAGTTAGGATATCATATTTTATGAGTTTTTTTATGAAAATGTTATAATAAATCATACTCGATTTTAATATATTATACCATGAATGATAAGATGGAACTTATCAATAAATTTATTTTTATCGAATTTTTAGTAAATTATACTATAAATGATAAAATAAAAAATATTAATAATTTTATTTTTATTATTCATAATATAATTTACTGAAATCAAATATAATTTACCATAACATTAAAATAACGTAACATTACTATACAATTTTCCCATATGCACTCATCCTATAATTTACCCGTTGAAGATCAACCAGTAGAGTCTGCATGTGACATATGATTAAAAGTTTGTTTTAATAAATACCCGTCTAATAGTATTAAAATAATTAAAAAGACAGCCTAGTATGGTCGAGAACTCAAGAGTTCATGATATTGGGTTGAAACCGAATAAGGGGATTCCTACGCTATCTCTTCTCCGTCATTTATGCACAAATAGCCCAATTGCTGGTCAATTACGGAGACTCTCAAAAGTAATAATGTATCTTTATTATTATTGCTGGATATGGATCTTTATACATATATATAATCTCTCTTCTCTCTCTCTCTCTCTCTCTCTGAGCAAAATTATGATGGCAAGTTAATAAGGAGATAGTGTGCCGTTGCCTTTACGAACACAGCATCCCATTAATACTTGAGATCTAGCTAGTTCTTATATGAGAATCCTATGACACAGCTTATATACATTTTTTTCTTAATCTTATATACAGTAATTCTATACTATGTGTTATATTTATGTTTTCAAGTTTTTCCATTTGTTATATTTAATAATTGGCCAAGGAAATGTCTAATAAACTACTTTCTATAAATATGGCACAAATCCCTAAAATATATCGCAGATGATTGTGTACTTGTTCTAGGGATGAACATGAATCATATAATAATCAGTGTTAATGAAAAAGAAATATATGTCTGAATTTTTCGTCCCTCTTCTTTCATATCTGATTTTTCCTTTGAATTATATAATATGAGTTTTTACTTTTTTTTTATTTTGTATATTTGTGTTGTTTTTTTTTTGGGTAAATTATGGTGACATTTCCATAAGTTATAAAAATTACAAAAACAGCTTGAATTTTTTAAATGGTTTGGTTACAACCTCTGAAAAATATTCACATTAGAGAACTTCTCCTCCAATTCAATATCAATCCAATCGTTTAAATGAATGCACACTTCTAATCATTCTTTTAGGTCAATTGATCATCTAATTTCAGTTTTTTTTCTTTTCCTTTTTTAGTTTTTTTACTTTTGTGGTTAATACGAGGCAAATCGCGTGATCAATCTTCCACGAAAAATAATTACCTTTTTATATCTATACCAAGTTTTGTTCAACAGTACATTAAAGGAAAAAAGTTGTGCTTTTAATATTTGTCAAAGGATATAAACGTGATATTCTAGAAATATGAGGTGTTTCTACGGTGTTAACTATGCTTTATTTTCACCTATGGACACAAATTCTATGTTTTCAATTGGTATTATAGTCTTTAACTCCATTAACCACGTACTACACTATGACCAGTATATAATAGATATTCCACTTTTTACATTTCCACTTATAAATAATAATATACAATTGAAAAAGATACGATTTTAGCAATGGGAAACTTTATCTTTCGTTTTTAAAATCACGAATACATGATTAGCCTCGGATTAAGCCGAGTGTCACGATCATCCACCTAAGCAACTTATGTGAAGTTTAATTATAGTTAATTTAAATTCAAGTTTGCTTTATAAGTAGCTTGTTCATGTGAATTCTTAACTTCTAACTACTCTACAACCTTAATAGTTCCAATAAATTTTAAATAAAGGGGAGAATCAAGTTCAACCGACAGTTAAACCAAAATTCAACAAGTCAAATCGAGTTGTATTAACCTGAAATTCATAACGCCTGCCAAACCAAGCTTAAGATCATTAAATAAAGGTTTAGAAGAAGTTTAAACCTAAAAATTGAGCCTCAAGACTAGAAGGAAATAGAGAACGTACCCATAATTACTTGGTTGAAAGGCAATATTACCTATGGTGCTCAGCTTGCATTTACTATATTAATCATTTATTAAAATCTTTTTAATCACAATCATCGATTTGTCTTACATCGTATTAATTCATATGATAATTGGATTATTCAAGTCACTCATGTGTCTCTATTCTATAAATCTTATTTTGGACCCAAAATGGTTCACGTGACTTGAAGGATTATTTGGAGCAAGGTGAATGACAACAACGCTTAAAGTGCTTTTATGTTCTATCATCAACAATATTGGTCACAGGAAGAACACTGCACCCTAAAACCACCACCATGGTCCACCTTTTGCAGTACTAGGATAAGTAATCACTTTCTTCAATAGGCTGGTCCAGCTCTCTGCATTTATGTATGAACTATCAACCATGAAAGATGAGACAAATCACATGTAACTAAATGATCTTGCAACTATGATCGCCTCAGCAAAAAACACCTTCACACATTTTTCAGCCAAATATTGGACACAGTTTCATATTGCCTTTGCTTGGAACCTGTATCTTACTTGTGACAAAGTAAAACTTGTACATTTGGCTTGTGCACTAGGAGAAAAAAAATATATATTTATAAGAGCCCCAAAAGCTGAAAATCCCGAACATAGGAGACTAGCCTGCTCTGCTGCCCACAGATGCCAGTGCGGACCCAAATAGATTTTCAGGACAGCACGAGAAAACGCAGATATATAATACCTTGAACCTGTGGCAACCTGTAGCATTTTTTTCCTTTGACCTGGAAGAATCATTTTGTATCTTTCGGAGCACGTAATCAGGGAATTTTCCTATAAAGATTCTAACTGTAATGCATTCTGTCCCTACATCGCCATCGTTGGTGGGAAAAGCCTATCCAGAAATGTGTAGACACCTCCTCCTAAAAGAAGTGCACCACTGCAAGTGTAATAGAAAAGATGAACATGTTTCAGAAAGGGACCATATTCCTTTCTATAGCAAGAGTGGAATCTAAATGCACCATATGTTATCCAGGTTCCAACTCCAGTTATTGACATATTTGTCTACCACCACAGTAGATGATGTATGAAGTAAAATGCATCATATTCCTTCAACTGTTATCATTATAGATGATAAATAAAAGGGAAAATTGCAGTTTCACCATCAAAAATATGAGCCAGGTGCAGGTATGCCTTATAAGCTCCCAAAATATGCTTCTAAAACTCCAAAAGCTCCACATATGTGCAATTTACCTTCTGAAACCACTGTTGATGCTTTTGAACTGTTGCTAAAGGGGGGTCTTATCAGCAGCTGTTTTGGTAGATTTTGTGGTTTTGATGGGTAAATGTAAATGCACATTTTGAAAGGGTAAAAGCACGTGTCATGATTGAGGGGTTCTATTAGCACATGACAAATAGTTGTTGGGGGAAATTGCAATTCTTAAATGGTAAATTTCACAGCGTTCAAGTTTACCTCACTGGGTTGATCCATGCTGAGAATTTTCGAAATGAAAGCAGGCTCTGCAATTGTCTCCAAGTCAGTCCTTCGTTAAATAATCAATTCAAACATAAAATTGCAAGAAACAAAAGACAAGGCTCCTGCATAGTGATCAGCCAAAAATGCATAGTCCTCCGGTTATAGAGATTGTAAGACTTAATCCTGTTTTGATTAAAAAATTTATTGATGCTAATCCATTACCTGCAATGCTCCAGCAAAGGAAGCTGCCAGAAGTAGAGGAGAAACATAGCCAGTTGTGTATGTCAGAAGAAGGCTTCCACCAACAAGTGGATCCTACAAAACATGATACCATCAGATGCAACACAGCATGAAAACAAACAGCATACCTAAATCAAAGTCATATGTAACAGCCTGGCTTGATTTCCTCTTCCTTTCTTCTACCTTTGCCGGTAGATACAATATGCATTAGGATTTTAAAATGGAAGAGAGAACTATTTTGCTTTTTTACCCTTGAAGGTGGAGTGGAGAAAGAATACAACATGAACAGAGAAGTTTGATGGAAGCACCTCGATCAACAAAGACATGAGTCTAGTGGTAACTGTAGTGCCTAAGTCATGTTTTCTGAACTTAACTTCATTGTGAAATGTGTACATCCACTGCATATACTGCTCTCACAATAATGTTAACAATAACATCCTTGACTCAATACCTTATTAAAGGAATCTTGAACTACAAGCATTACTTTACAATATCTCAAGTCTTGCCATGTCCTTAATAAAAATACAGTCAACTTCATCATATTTGATAAGGTAAAAAGAAAGCATCTCATGGAGCAACCTGATCATCACTATCATAGCCTTGCCTGTCATCACCTAGATCACAGTGTTACGCTCCTTTGACTCTCATAAAACATTCACTTACCTCCTTTGAGTTTAATCATATTTACCTTTTTCTTTGGCTACCCATATTATCACCACACAATAATGATTGAGCCTCTAGCTATATAAAACATCAGACCAGCATGTTATTCTACCATTCCTGCATCTCCTTATAAAGAATATATGATACAAAACAGAATATAGGACATAATAGTTTTCCTCTTCAAAAATACGCCGTGACCATCCTCTCTATATTACTTCATATCACCTCATAAACATGGTTGCTACCAGTTATCTATGACATTAAGCACTTAGAAAGAGGATGATGAGTAAGAAAGAGGTGTATATTCAAATCTGTTGAGAAAACAGATTGTTAATATGGAATGCCAAAGCTCCACAAATGTAATCACAGATCAACCAAATCAAGTGTACTAAAAATAGAGCAAAGACTAGCACTTCTCCTAATTTATAATACGAGATTACACATAATTGGAAATTTCTTAAAACAGTCAAATAAAACTTCAAACACTCCTCATCAAAGTCACTTTAATTTAGGCAACTCTATTGAATTACAGTGAAATTTAGCATCAGACACACAAACAACATTCTACCACTAATGATTGAAAATTTGAGTTTAAATATTTACCAAAGAACTCCTAATGAAATAGTCAAGATACCTTAGATGTGGCTACATATCCCAGCAATGTTGCAAGAACTGGTGTGCTGCAAGGAGAAGCTGCCAACGCAAACGTAAGCCCTGCTAAATATGCTTGGACACCTGAAATTTATTTTTTTTTAAATCAAACTCATTGTTTAGAAGCAAGCCAGCTGAAATAATATAACTGGCAAAAATTGTATTTATTAGAAAAAAAAAAAGGATTTTGGAAAGAGCTGATTACTTGATGGGAAATTGGCAGCAGCAGAACGGGGATCAAAATTGTTGAAAAATGATGGGAGCTGCAACTCAATAATCTGTGCATGAAACACAAAAGTTAACAAGAATGGATCGACTTCATATATGTTATTAACTAATGAATGCATGTGCTCCAGTGAAATCTATACATGTTCTACACGGCCATGAAACTGGTACCTCAAGGAGGTTTAGACCCATCACAACAGCCAGTGCTGAAGCAGCCAAAGGCAACCCCTGCCCTATCTGGCCATATGCCTTTCCAGCAAATGATGCAGCAATTCCGAGAAGCGCAAGGGTAGTTGCCAATCCCAGGGAGAATGAAACTGAATTCACGATAACCTATAAAAGAAAAGGGAAAGGAATTGCAGCCCATAGCTCCATAAGACAGTGGAAGATAAGTCTGTGAAAAAGATTGCCAGGATATGTAGAGCTTATTCAGCAAGATGTTACCTCTGATCTGCTTTTACCAGAACCAAATGCTCCTGTTTAAGCAAAGTCCAAAAATGATGTCACTCACAAGGAAAGGAAAAAGAAAAAGAAAAAGTAAGGTGAGTGATTACTTTTTCTTTGCAGATAAATTCTTACCTATATACCCCAGGGTCAGGGGCAACACACTAAGTGTACAGGGTGAGAGACTTGTCACAAGACCTGCCCCAAAAATAACTGCCAAACTGTAAAAGGGAATTAAGTGAGTAAGCCCTAAGCTTTTAACCAATACCTTGAGGGAAAAAAAATCACCACAAACAGGTAGAGAGAATGGTCAAAACCTTGTAAAACTCAGAGCTGATAACTGGTCTTGAACAGCTTCATTTGCCTGTTGTCCTGCTGAATAAAGAAAGCCCCCCAACCAATCTCCGGGATTTCCATCAGCTATTGTATAAAGAGAAGCTGCCACTTCCTGACCCGAAGGAAAATAATTCTAGCTCCTGAGAGTCATGCAAGAGGCATAACTGGATGCATTCATTTTAGGTCTATGCAACAGCTAGGATTAGAAAACATCTTCTGTATACTCAATTAAGATTCTCCACCAATCCCTGTCAAGGATTGTGGTAGGTATCTTTACCAAATTGTAAAGGTATTCATGCTAAGCACGAGGAATGTAGGACCATGCCTTGTAAGAAGTTGATGCAAAATTTAACTATGCATAAAGAAATCCAACGTACTAGTGCATTTACAATCAACAAGAATCTCATAAATTGCACTATTAAAGAACAGATGAAGGCATAAAAGTTCTTACTGTTATATCCTTGGTGCTTATGGCCCTGGCCACATCCACTGCCACCAGATTTGCCACTGGAATATGAGACAATGAGTTAACAGATCTTATAAGTGACATGATACTTCACTCCACTGAGCACAATATGCTGAAGAACAGTTGCAAATTTTAGGATTTTCTAAATGGCATGTTTTCACTATCAAGAGCAAGTAGGCTAACAAATACATGGTGAGGAACCAGGACATATGAGCCTCTTTTTTTAATAAATAATTAACTAAACAAGTAGTTGTAAGCAGCAAGAGTAAGGGAGTGAAATTTAGAGAGCCAAGTGTACTGAGCATTCAGCAGGCTTGGGAAATCTTCATTTACAGTCAACTCCTCTGCCAAGACAATTAAGAGCAGCCAAACCATCCAAGACAACGAATCGGCTCTTTCAACTAAAAAATATACAGGGATGAAAACTCAACATCATAGGACTAAATTTTTGAGAAGGAATGTTGCTAACCATGTCGTTGCAACTCAAATCAGAGCCACACATATTTTATAAACTTAAACTTTTGACAAATGGTAGCGGTATCAAAGTAGAAGGTCCCAATTCCCTAGATTTGTATATTCATTTCCTAGTGATGGTCTTAGTTAATGTTTTATTCTATACATGTACTCCAATGCGTTGTAATAGATCTCAATAAAACACCAATATAAATATGTGCAAGAATTCTCAGTTGAGGTACTAAAGTGAAATTATAGAGTTGGTTCATCCATTTTTTATTATCTACATAGAGAAGATGAGACCAAAATCCTCGCAACAAACCAAGCTATCGAACCATCTTTCAAAATCATTGCTATGTTACATACAGGTCTAAGAAGAGCATACAAGCAAGTTAAAACGCTTTTTGTAATTATCAGTAGCTAAATATGTCAAATGTAGTTTGTAATTAGCAAGTTAGCCAAAAGTTCTCTCAACTAAGAATACAGTTCTTCCCCCAATGAAAGTTCCCCATCTTCGAGTGGCATCCCCAACAGCATGCCCCCTAATTACATGTTGCCGCACAAGTTCGCGCACACACCCACATGTATGTAAAAGAAGTTGCAAAGTCCATGAATGATGGCACTATATGGGGACCAGGGAAATTCTCCAATCTCCCATTGTTTTGCAGTTCTGATGTAGCAAAGCAACACATACCCGGCATTATTAACCACCGAAAAGCTAGAAAAACCCATGAAAAAGCTGAAGCACCGAAATTGACTACTAAAAAACAAGAACTAATACCCCACACCAAGAAAACAACCTAAAAAAAAAAAAAAATTAACTTTACATTACCTGCGAGACCTGTTACAAAGGTAGAATCGCCCAATTTATTACAACCACCACTTCTTGTCTCCGGTCCATCATCACCACGAACATTCTCATAATCAGAACATCTCTTCATCATTTTCACACCCAAGAAAACCCTATCTTTCCGTCCTACAAAGAAAAACGCGGAAAGACACATCAGATAAACCCAAAAAAAAAAAATAAGACTCATTTATACCCAAAAAAAACCATGGACTTACCATAAGTATTTCTGGGGTACTTATTATGGTTTAGAATCCCGTAAGAAGGGAAATTAGATGAAATCCAGTTAGTAAAGACCAAAACCATGATTTAGTTTCCTTTAAAGTGTCCAAGATATGGTGAAATTAGATGGAAATCAAGAGCGCGCATACAAGTGGTGGGAAAGGTAAGGTTTAAAAGGCGGGAGATATTTTCTTTTCCTCCTATCTTTTGAAGTGCCGAGATGGGCACGGACTTTGAGGTCAATGGACTTTAGCGAGTGGTTGTTACTTGTTGGCAACAGGTACGTGGACATTGGGTAGGACACAGACACGATTTGACACGTCGATTTGGATATTTTTATATGGGCTTTTGGCTTGTGGCAAAATAGAATTAGGCCCATTACAATTCGGACCAGTTCTTGCCCTCATTTAACATCATATATATATGTATTGGTAAAGGAAAATGTTTCCAGACGTGAAAACATTAACCATTTTCCTAAGCACTTCTTATAAAATAAAATTGGGTACTTTTTTTTTTCAATAATTCTTTACCTAAATTAAATTATTGAAGAGGTAAAATATTTCATTATCTGATTCTTTTTGTCGGAGGTAAGGTGATGAAACCAACTTAAACCGCAAAGTACATTTCCTTTATGTTTTGATTTATCCTGCAGTTTAATACAACATGGGTTTGAATAGTTCACGACTCGATTTAATGGGGCCAAACTAAGGGGAAAAAAATAACTAAATATGTACATATTAAAAGAGAAAAAGAAAAAACTCTTGCTTTTTCGGTCCCCTTTTTCTTTTTCTTTTTCATTTGCGAACTTTCAATTCACACTTTCATTGAATCGACTCTTAACCCTTATCCGTGTCGAATTCCTCGCAATCTCAACTTGTCTCTCCCGAATTGCTAGACTAGCAAAACCTAGCACTCTGTAAGTATACAGTTCTTTAGCTACCGAAAAAAAAAAGGTATATAGTTCTTTTATCCGTCTAACTAACTTGTTATGTAATGTGAATAATTTAATAGGGAATTTATAGGATAAACTTTAATAGTAAATTAAACTTGTTTAGGAGGAATTATTATTCATGATTTTCTTATACACATATGTATAATTATAGTCCACTTGTTTAAAATTTTAAACTTAAAATCTTTTATTAAATTGTCCAACTAAAAATTACATAAAGAGATTTGTATTATAAGTCATGAAATATAATCAGAGCAAACGGGTACTTTTGACAACTATTCAAACCAAAATGAGTAAAATTACATTTAAAATAATTCAATTAATAATCTTAAATTGTTAAAAACGATTTATTTGAACTCAATTATTTCAAATGTGATTTAATTCGGTGGTAGTATATACCTGTAGTCCAAATCACTTACCATAGGAGACGTCCCAACATTTCAATTTAAAATTTCTTTACTCTTATGAAACTTTATTGTGATGGTTTTGAGAAATTATGGCAAGTTCAACTTCTTATCACGTGCAATACTGAAAGACATCAGTTTCGTGGTTAATTATAACGAAAATATGGTTATAGAAATAAGTAAAATGGTTTTCGCCTTTCAAAAGATGAAATCGTTTTTCATATTTCGTTAATATTTTTCACTCTTGCTAAAAACGACTTCTAGCCACATGTTACCAAGTTTATCATCATCTGTCCTTAAAAACCATTAACAAATGCAAATAATGCGATAAGTCTCACAAGAATCATATCGTGGAAGATATTAAGTAGCAATATATAAAGTTAAGTAATAAACAATATATTGATATCAGTTAACCAATTAATTAAAATGAGTTCATTAATATTTATTAATCTCATTATTAATTATTTTCAACTTAAGATACTATGGGTGGTATCAAAACTAACCAGTAAAAGTAGTTGTCTCGTACAAGATGACTAGAAAAGGAGGTGGATTTGGCTCAACCATAAAATCCCACGGCGAAGATGTTGCATGTTTTTTAGAGAAGAGGGCAAGTTGTTTGGTATTTCATGTGAATTAAATATAAATAGAGTTCTACGAGAACTGTAGGGGATATTAAGTGGTTATATATAAAACCAAGTAATGAATAATATGTCCACTATCTAGAAACTTTTTAGTGAAATAATTATAATGAGTTCAATGGTATTTATTGATTTGATTTTTAATTATTTTTGCTTTGAGATATTACAAATATAAAACTATTAATAGGGAACTAACCTGTGTATTTGACGCTTCCCATTATGACATTGAATCTTTTTTATTGAGAAAATGAAAAATCAAGCTTAGTCGATGCTAGGGATTAGCCATGTCAATTTGGGTCGTTCCTCATGCATGAAGTTCTTTTAGCCTTTATTTGGTTGATCTTTTTTCCATCTTATTAATATCTATTTAAATCTTGTGTTCAATAAAAATAACATACCAAAATAATGAAAATATAATTATATATATATATATATATCCCTCTTTTAAAATTAAATACCCAGCAAATCTCAATAAAATTAAACTTATCTATCATTTACTTTATTTATATTGACAATAATACCAATTAGAATAATCATCTTTAATATAAAAAATATATTTTTTCAAAACTTTTTTTTTAAGTATATAAATTTCATTTTTCAATTCTAACACTTCAATCATCACCTTTATCATAATTATAAAACAAAAATAAATAAGATACAAATAAAACAATTTTCCAAATACTAAATTTAAAATGGATACAAATTAGATATAGTTAATATACAAATAAAATACAGACAAAAAAACAAAAGCAACCCAAATGGGACCTTAAAATGCAATTTTTTTGTTAACGTATAAAATAGGAGTGAGCGAGTGTTGAATGGATAAAATATAAGGTTCTACTCATACCCTATCCCGTAAGTACAGATTCCCAAACTTTGTGTAAATCTCTTATCTGGCTAATAGAAATCAAATAAGTAAATTTAGAAAAACATTAAAACTAATCCAATTAGCTCAAAAACTTATGAGTAGGCTCGATACATTAGTCGAGAAAAACCTATGAGCTTGAAATTTAAAAATATAATAAAATATTAAGAATATAACTAAAATAATAGAAATTTATTATATAATTACTATATTATCGGTTTCGCGCGAAGTAGATTCCAAAAATTAACAAACACTTAGAAATAAATTATATTTATAATATAATTAATATTGTGCATAAAATAATATATAAAAGATATGTATATATGTAATATATAATTATTGTATAAATATATATATACTTGTAATTATCATAAATACTCGAAAATGCATAAATATCACCAAATAAATAAAGAAAAATATAAGAAAATTCCTCAAAAAATTACCAAGACACGTGGAACCCCATCGTATGCATGGCAATGAAATAGGAAATGTATGGAGATAGGAGATTAACCTTCTTAACACCTAATTATACCATTTACACTTGTTAATTAGGATAAGAAAAAAACAAAGCAACTCCGAACTAAATTATAGAAATTTCATCTGCTACCTGAAACAAAGTTTAGGCATTTACAAGACTAGGAAAAATTTAGATTGTGCAAAGGAGATAGAGTGAAGAACAAATATTAGGAAATTTAATAGGTAAATCGAAGTTTCATGTGATCCTAAGGAAAATAACTAACTAAAAGTGGGACTAAGTGGTGGCCTAAAGGAGTGGCTGGCAGAAAAGGCTGTCGATTCACTCTCTCCTCCCAATGATGGCCGAAGCATTCGGATTTCAATAAATTGTTGATTTCTTAAATTTTATCAAAAATTAGGGAAAAATAGTAAATATTTACCAAAATTTTGAAATTTGGTTTTCCTACATATTTTTGCATGAAAAATTCAAATTTTCAATCAAATTTTTAAATTTTTGAGTATAAATGTGAGGTTCTTAAAAAAAATCCTACGCACTAAATTTTAAGTGGATGATTAAAAAAACAATTGGGGTAATTTTGACCTAAAATTTTGTGGTTACACTCTTAATATGTTAAGCTTTGATGTTATGTGGTTAGATTATAAAAATCATATCGTTGGATTTTAGGGAAAATTTCGATTTCGTCAAAACAGTGCACTAGCGGGTGCTTTCCAAAGGAGTTTTAGTAATTCTTTGTAAAATTATAGTATGACCTATGATTATTTCCCTACAATAACTTGAAGTAGTTTATCATGAGTTAAGAAATTATGAGTTTTAAGTAAAATATTGGTATTTGGTGAGTTTAAAGTTAAATCTCTAAGTTACCATATTAATGTAAGTAAGTAGTTAGTATAATGGAAATTAGTGTATATAATTGAGCTTCTTGGTTGATATTTACTAATATTACAAAATTTGGAATCCTGAAAATGCAAGGTAAGTCGGCATATGTGTTAAATAGTAAGATGTAGTAATGGTTATAGAGTCAAAAACTATGTCAAAAGGTAAATCAAAATGTACTTTAGTAGTAAACAACTTAATTAAACTAAAAACAGGCTTTGGGTGTCAGAATATAAGCTAGGAATTTCTTAAGTACAAACCTACTTTAGGATAATGAGTTAGAATCTCGGTCAAAAAACTAAGGTTAAATCAACTAAGATTAAATAAATAACTAATTAAAGAACCTACTTATATTGGAATATAAACATACTTAATAATAAAAATAAGTTCTTACTTCATATGTGAATTTAAAATTGAAGTTATGTATTACTTTTTAGGATTATTAATGAAGACCGCAAACGTGATGTCGCGACATTATTTGCAAGTAAGTTAGGATTTATGATTTATGGCATGTTAAAGTATCATATCACAATACTTAGAGAATTAAGAGTGCTTGTATGTGGTTATTGCTAGAATTGTTTGTACGTGTGCTATGCATGTGTAAGCCCCAAAGTTAAGCCAATTGACCATAGGATTGAATTTAGAACATAAGGTTTTGGACGATCGGTTAAGAAATCCAATCAAACCCCAAATTATAAACTATTGAGAGAAATATTAGTAAAAATGACCCCGTAAACTTGAATTTAAGAAAATAAGTAATAAAATAAAAGACTATAAAATTTTCAAATTTTAAGCATAATAATTATTAATTACTGAAAAGGCAAAAAGTGTAATCTAATAACTAATAAATTACTAGAGATAGATTATATGTATACTTAAAATTTTAGAATGACCTAAATAATAATTAGGAATGTTCATGTATACCACACATGTATTTACGTGTAGATAAAAATACGCGAAATTACCTAAATTAGCCAAAAACTTAGTAAATAATTAAAGAAAATTATAAATTAATTATGGAAAAATTAGAAAAAAATCAGAAGAGTGTGGAATGATGCAAAGTTGGTCATGGCAAGTCAGAATCTGAAAAATAAAAATCAACCAATTAAATTAGAATAACACAAAAGCCAAAAATCAAGAGATAAGGCAATTATTTTGTCCAATTTAATGCATAATAATTACAAAAAATGTCTATAAATAGCAATTCAAAAGCTCATTTAGACAGATACAAATCAGAGAAAATTAGGGAGAGGCAAAAATTGAGAGAAAAATTCGGTTTAGAAAAAAATTAAAAAAAACTATGCAATTAGGACTTTCAAAGGAAACCCACACCAGACGAGCAGCTGGGAGTGGACAGCCACCACCACCACACGGTGGTGGTAGCGCCCAGGCCGACCGACAAGGCCACGGCGGCCAGCGGTGGCCAGAGCCACCTAAATCGATGAGTCCAATTTCCAGCCCGATTCTTATGTAATTTTGTAAAAATAGTGAATATCATTAGAAAATTATGAATTTTGTTATTCTGGAATATTTTTGTATTTAGTTTGTAGGAAAAATATTATTTTGATGAAAATATGTCTCGTGATATAGGGTCCTTAAGAAATCATACGAAATCAAGCATGTTTCGATTTACAAATAAATGACCTTAGGAGTGTAGTTTCGAGCCCAAAATTTTTGTGTAGATTACTTAGATGATATAGAATAGTGCTATGAAGCCCGTTTTCAAAAATTAATTTTCAAAATTTTTAGATAATTTTTAGGGCCTAAAATGAGGTATAAAATGGGTAATTTAAGGTTAACTAAGTAATTAAATTATTAATTACTGACTTAGTGAATAAGTAGATGTTTTAGGATGTTGAAATCTAATGGAGTATGATACTTATAGCAATTAGAGCGTTAGATGTAATTATTAGGTTAATTATGTAGTAAATAAGTAATATGGAAAAATAGTTAACTTTAAGTTAATTTTGTAAATTAGGGAAATTAGGAGTAAAATCTGATTTAGGATGAATTTAGACATTTTGAAATGATAATTGATGTTTAGGGATGGTAATTAAAGTGATAGAAATATTAGAAATGCATTATGTACATAATAGGCAATAATGCATAATATGTAATTTTTGAAAATATAATAAATAGAAAATATTAGGATAAAAATTGATATTATATAAATAATAGGGATATATAATAAATCTGATAAGAAACTTGAATTTATGTAATTATATGAAAAATGTAAAAATTTCTTATATTATGAGTGAATTCGGTACACTAATATGGATTTAAGTGTACTGGTAAAATAAATACTGATTAGGGGTAATGATGGTATTTAGGAGATCGGGAAGTAAAGTGATTAATTTCACATTATGGGTTGAAACGGATTTCTAGGGTTGGAATCTAAAACATTACTTAGAAATTGAACTAAAACCTAATTTGGAAATCGATACGAAAACCGAACCTGAACCTAACCCCAAACCTAGAATAATTGTAAAAAACTTAATACCTAGATAATTAGGCATATTAAACCTTAAACAAAACCTAACAATAAGCGTTATAGGATAAAACGAACCTATAATAATTATATGAGAAGCCGAAACTACGTTTGTGTTATAAGGATGATAAGTGATGGCCTGAGCAAATTAGACCTCGAGTGAGTAAGCGAGGAGTCGAGGTAAGTTGGGATTAATACGATGCTGCATTTTGGAGGCTTAAGATTATGATTGGTTATGCTTGTTAGATAGTTGAATGTGTGCATGTGCTTAATTATGGGTGATGCTATGATTCTGTTTGTTGTTCTGGCATATATTGTATGATTTGTATGTAATGATTGATCACCCTAAACTGGACTAATCAAATATACGACCGGTAATCATATTCAGACATGTATGGCAACCCATTAGGGGAATTTAGACTCTCTGGCCAAATACCAACCCTTTCGAAAGGAATAGCGCAGGATTGCATAATGGTCCCTTCTTCATCCTCAGCCGAACTAAGTGACAGGAGAGAAGGTCGCGGCGAGGGTGAAGTCAGTGGTTTGAAAGTAGTCGCGGGAGAAGCGAGGTCTCCATTGCATAAGCCTGGGTTTGGTCGTGAGCTGCTGTTACATTAATGACAACTCCTCAACCCGGATTAAAGTGGGCGCAATTTCTCTAATCTCACAACGGGCCGGACAACATCGTGCGATGGCATTTGCTTGCACATACATTACACCTAATAAATAATTGAAAACCTTGTTGTGTTTCTAGTATAGTTTTAAGTCCTCTGTCATAACTTACTGAGCTATGGTTACTCATATCCCTATAGACGTCGTGTAGGTGCTGGCTAAGAAACAGCAAACAACTACTCTGAAGCTAGCAACTGCTGGATCCTAGGGAGTGAGGAAAAACATTTGAAGAACAAATATATATTTTTAAGGTCTAAGCTTTTATTTTAGAATTATTTTTCATTTCTGAATAATGTAATAACTAGGAAATATATTACGGAGAAATATTGTAAACCTTAATTGCAATAACTGTATTATAGTATATATATATATATATATATATATATATTTCCTCACTTTTTTAGATAAATGATTTATTTAAGTTACAAACTGTTTACTTCAAAGCGAGTTAGTCGTTGACGCCTTGTGTAGATCAGGTCTAAGATAGCGGTTGTAAGGCCAACTTTTATTTTAGGATGGTTTACACGGCGGGACTGTTACGACTCTGTCGCTTCGGGGCGTGACAACATGTGCTTGTGATACTGATTGATGATTTGGAGTTGAACTTCAAGTACTGTTTTCTATTTAAATATATCGTATCTAGCACATATGAACTTAGCTGCTTACCTTATAATCTAAACTAATCTTGAGTTGACTAAAATCTAACCCGATATTCACAATAACCCGATAAGGGTAACAATTAGGTTGTCAAACTAAATATCGACACTTCGATAGGGATGACAAAAATGGTCATTTTCTTGCCTTTAATCAAACTAAGTGACAGAACGGAGGTCATGCCAAGATTGGGAACCATTGTTCGAATGTTGTCTAGAGAGGATGGTGTTCTCTATTATACAAGCTTGGATTTAGTCTAATAGTGTCGTGTTGAAACTCTTTAAAATTCAAGTTAGAATGGACAAAATTTCTCTAACTTTACAATAGACCAGTTAAACATCGTGGGATGATCTATCATTTGCTTGTTACATTTGCATTTAATTAATAAGTGAACAACCATGCTTATTAATGTACTCTTATGACTACATCCCTTCTTACTGAGCTAGTGAGTTCACATCCCAATAAATTGTTTTGCAAGTATGGATTAGTACCCAAAGATGCCTCGTTATAATTGTTCACAAATTAGTTCCAACAAGCTAAGGAGTCAGGTATCAAAGTTTAAGGAATTATTCTATGCTCATATGACTTTTGTTTTCTTTTGTGCAAAGATTATAAGGTCTTTTTAGGAGGCCTTATAGTTTTCATCGGCTCAATGATATATCTATAATATGTAATGTAGTTCTCTTGTGGAGATGTACAGATCTTTTAAAAACTCTAGAACTTCTGATGTATATAAGGTTATGTAAAAGATCTAAACTATCTTTAAATATGTGAATATATGTATTTTTTAAAGTGTTACTCTACAAGTCGCATATACTACAGGTACCCACATGACTGTTTCAAAACTAGTTGAATTGTCGTTTGCCTTATGTAAACTATATCTATGTTAGCCACTAAGAAGGGTAGCTTATAGCTTAGATTGGTTTATACGTCAGAGCTGTTACAATTTCTCAAATTCGAGGTGTACCACTTTGTTACCCATCCTCTATCCTATGGTCTTTTAAAACCACCTTATATCTCATATCTTGTAAATTGTACAGGATACAAGGTACCTTATTGAACATATAAATTTTTTTTTTCTTATAAATTTCAATATGGCTAATTTCTTTTTTTTTTTTTCCTTTCCTTTAATTTCTCTCATTTCTTTTTTTTTTTTATCATTTTCTTCACCAATCATTATCATATAAACATATCAATTGTAATGAAATATCTTTCTTAACTTTAACTATTAAATAAATAATTGTAAATTAGACTCATTTGATGGTTGACTTATTGTAGTAATAAGAATATTCATAGATTACAAATTATAGATTACGATCTCTCAATTCATAATTAGCATCCATAATGATGTTTCATCATCACAATTATTAAATCCTAACACATCAACTAAATCTTTTTCAAATCTAGTACAAACCCTAATCTTAAACATGGGAAAAATGTACAAACACTAATCTCGACTTAAACAACATTATATAAATTTCTTACGAATATTTTTTAAACCTAATATAAAGAAATTATTACATCAAAGAAAATAAGTTAATAACATGCTTTAGGTGACTTCACACATATTCTTTCTTTTTTAACAGTAGAAAGAAAATGCATTAAAGAAAAGATTAAGACGAAAGAGACCGACATAAAACATTACGTTTAGTCTAAGGTTTCTCATAAGTTACGTTATATTATTTTCTAAGCTCATATAAATGAAATGATATTCTCTTTTATTTATTAATTGTATTTAATTATTATTATAAGGTAGATACAACGTACCTCAAAACATATACTCTATATACTTTACAATACAGGTTTCAAGGTGGGTATAAGGTACTCCAACGTTGACTTCGCACCCGTACCGTACCTTATAGGTATAAGTTCTGAGAAATTATTACTTAGAACGTACCATATGACCTTAACTACCGACTTGAATCCTATCCGATCGAATAGAATTTGAGTGAGTACCCTATATGATAAGATTACCTATTCATCCCTAGTACAGAGATTTATACTCTTCTAAGTTATTAAAAGCTTTTATATAGTACATAAAATTATTAAGTTAACCCAATTGTTTTTATAAGAAAATTAGTTAATAATGTGATGGTTATATATAAATCATAAACAAGATTTTGAAAATTATAAATAATAACAAACTAAACATCTGATTTTATATATTTAAGTACATATCATATCATCGTATATGACAATTGTTAAACAGCCCGTACTATGAAAGTTGCTAATCAATATTTTTGTTTTGTTGCACCCAATGTGGTAATGATGTAATCCTATAAGTAAAACTAGCGTGTAGCAGTATGTAATTCTACAATTACTTTCATTAGTACAAGTTAATCCACATTCAAGCTTGTCTCTAGGGATAGTAAATGGGCTAGGCATGCAAGCACGAGCACAATTGAGCCTGTTCCATATGTTGTCCAGGCATGAGCATGCGAAAATAGTAGAAGACACAAACACGAATGGGCTTGGGCTTGGGTATGCGAGTACAGGCATTCCAGGCACGATAAAGTTAGTAGGCTACTTAGGCATGTGCATGAAAGCACGTAGATAGCATGTTAGGTCTCTTATCTTTTGGAAACGTAAATAAAAATTGTATTTTAAGTATTTTTAATTTAGTAGTGTATTTGATGTATTAATTTATTTTTTAATACATTAATCAATTTATTTTTCTTGTTGCAATTATAACAGTTAGTGTGTCTTATATGTAATTTTTAATTTTAAATATTATATTAAATTAACAAAAAGTTTATTTCATGTAATAATTTATTTGTCTAATCAGTTACTTTTTTTTGCTAGAATTATATCATACTAGTAAGTATAACTTGTACCTATTTTTTAATTTTAAATATTATATTAAATAAATAAAAACATAATAATTATTGTGATTTCTTTATACAATTTCATTTAACCAATCTATTTGTTTTAATTTGAATAAGCAAGTTGAGTTTAAGTAAGATATAAATGAATAGTTTAGTAAATTAATAAAACTAATTTAATTAGGTAAATCTATTTTAAATTCAATTTAAGCGACACTACGTTCTTGAATCGAACTAGGTAAATATTATATGAAATTAGGTCATTTAACCAAAGCAACATAAATTGTATGAACCTGACTTAAAGCAGGTACACTAAGACTCAAATAAGTTCATCAAATAGGTCACAAGTCTAAAGTCAAAACACGTCCTCAACACAGGGAGACAGAGACTTAATATGACAAATAGATGGGTGTAAATACAAATTTAATTGTTAAAAGATATAGATCAAATTTAAGGAAATACAAATAAGCCAATAAGTTAAAACTAATATTTACTGTGAAATGGAACAAAATGTATTCTAATCAATACTCATCGTCATTGTCATCAATCCATCACATCTCCTCTCCCCATTCCATTGCCTAGAATGGCTACGTGACTTCCTCGTCTTCCTCACGGCAAAAAATTGATTATATACCCCCTTGCCTCTTCTTTTGAGCATCTTGCCAATCTTTGAGGCATACAATGGTTTCGACGATTTCAACCTTGAGCCAAAGATGATGGGGGCTGAAGACTTGCTCGCCCAAGCTAAAAGTTGATTCAGACAACACCGTCAAAGTTGGAGCCCCCCAAACATCCGTTACAACAATTGATAAAATAGACATCATGTAAGATTTTACTACCCACTACTCAAGGACACCTACATCAGCCTCATATTCCTGCAGGTGTTGGACCTAGTATACCAGTAGTTTACTGAAAGTTTCATTAATAGTCCTTGAATTCCGGCTTATTTGAGTTATCTGCCTACTCCTCTTCGTAGCCATAGTATTAGAACTACTAATATGAACACTAAATCGAGATGATTGAGATGAAGGTTGTATTCTACCCTTATGATAGAGGAGTAGGGATTTGAGTAGGCTCTCAACTTCCATGTTGAGCCTTACAGCTTTAGTCATAGCATCTTCTACGCCAATGTTTCGGTAAAATTCCTCTAGCAAATTATAAGTACCATAAAACTTGTAACATAGATTCAACATTGTAGCAACATAAAACAAAAGAGGAAAATAGGCAAAAGTATACAAGCAATTTAGCCTTCATCGCCGTAGCGATAGGAAAGAGTAATAGTTCATCTATAAAATTTGCCAATGTATAAATAATATCCACAAGATTCAAGATTACAACATTGCTAGTAGGATAACAGTAGTTGGATAGAATTATTGTCAGGTAAACGAAGGTACTTGCCAACTCGTACAAGCTACTTGTTTTCTTCCAATTTGCCATACGAATTAGGCTAAGCTTGAGCTCTTAGCTTACTTTCCATTGGATGTGGGAGCTATAAAAATAGTTAAAGTCTTCAAGACCTATATTACCAATTAAGAAAGTGTTTAGTATAAAGTATTACCGTAAGGTAAGTATAAATTATATCTCTAAATAAACGTTAGACCCAATGAATATAATAATAATTTTATTTAATACAAATGGCTGACCTTCAATGATTTGTCTAGTATCTCATGTGTAGAATTTCATCGTATGATGACATCGCGAGGTAGTATGAATAACTCGTGATTTTCATTCTGACAGCAATCAATATACTCCAAGTGTTTCCGTTTGTTGTGACGAACAAAATTTATTGCAAAACAAACTTAATAAGATAATTTGCTATCCCACAAGCATTCGTGCCATCTTGTACTGGAAGATTTAGAATGTGGCATATGCAACGGACATGGAAAAGCTTCTTTTTGCAAATCGGGTTCAGTTGTTATTTCAACGGTCGTATCGCTGCTATGTTTACGGAAGCATTATCAAACGCAATACTAAACAACCTACAAATGTCGTAGGTTCGAATTGTGTCTAAGATTGTGGATGCGATTACCGAACCTATGTAAGCTTCCGAAAACAGCATAAATGCGATGATTTTCTTCTGTACCACCTAATTTTCATCAATCCAGTATGTCATGACATACATATAATTATCGTCAATGTTGATGAGTCGTGATTTCCATATGTTCGATGTAAAAGAAACGCTATATGACAATATGAATGGCATTGAGAACAACAAGAATTTTGTAACAACAATAATCCAAATAATTTTGAGGGAAAAATTCATATTCATGTTACCTGGATTCAAGAATATATAATTGCACCTTTAACTGTTTGTGTTTACGTATGAACAATTCAATTGTTTCATTTGTCACCTTGCATACTTATATTCTGGCTGCAATGAGCCTAATGCCAATTCTCAAAAGTCTTCACGGCCCGTTGCATTGAACAATATATCGATGGTTGCCATCATCTAAACGAGAGTTTCTCGTACCTCCTCTTGGTTAAATACAAACGATATGTCGCTTTCCTCCATAATTAATGAAGTTCCTATCGATTAAGCATTTAGAACTCTAACTAATGGTTTGTTTTTCTTCTAATGCATATTTAAATGTCGTGTAAGGTGACCCATTCCCGACTTGGGCTTTCTAGATAAAGGTTTGTTGCATGTCATACATATAGCAGCATCTTCTTTGGCTATAATGACGAAATAATTCTAGAAGTCACTTATTCACCTCCTCTGTCTTTTAGATAAACCTTCACCCGCGATAGAACCAGTATTGCTTAGTGATCCTCCATGTGGTTGACTCTATAAGGGGTCTTCTGTGTAATCCTCGTAGGCATAACGAGACAAATATAATTACAATATTTTTGGTTAATTATTTTACAATCGATATCTACACCAACTAAAAAAGTAAATTCACTTTCACTAATGGAAGATAATTCAAAGGACACATATCACATCGAAATCCGCGTAGTCATTTACATTTCCATTAGCCATTGCATTATGAGCAGAGAAACGTCCCCAATCAGATTAGCATAGGTAACAGAAGGAGAGGTACGAGGCAGATACCCTGAGATTAATTGTATTCAACAAATGTAAGTACCCTTGACTAGGATTCTCTTAACCAAAGATTCACAAATCGTCATATTCATTAATTGCCAGCAAGTTGTCATCAAGATTTCCACTTCCTATTTTTTGCATTATTAAACGTATGTAGATAAGGACAAGAGTTTAGAGAGTAAAGATTATAGGGGTTAAAAATTCTACTAAACTTAGGAAATAAAATAAAGGGAATGCTAGAAGAAATGTGGCCAACGTAGTGGTGCAACCCATATTTATAAGCCGAAGGAAAGGGCATGCTGTTAGAAGCCAACGTGGGGACGTCGGGCATAACATCCTTACGTTGAACCCACAACGTCCCAATGCTATCTCCAACATGGGGATGTCATGGGCTCAACGTGACAAGCTAACGTCAGGCTTCCCACATAAATATTTTCCTATGGGCGAGAGTCCAACGTGGGGATGTTGGGCATAACGTCCCCACGTTGGGCCCTTGCATAAGACTAATATTTTCACTCGTTTGTCGGTTTGTGTTTGAGTGGCTGCTGAATTCTATTTCTATATCAAAATTACCTAGTCAACCACCTCATGCTCATATTTATCTGTCTCCTCATAGATATAACATTCATTCATGTACCATTACTAACTTTTCTCCTCTAGATCGGTGTAACTGCAAATGTCGTGAAAAGTGACCAATAGCTCTACTGCACTTGTTGGTGAGATGAGCATTGCACGTGAGATATTTTGCAATGTTTTGCCCTTGTATTTCGATGAAATTTTTTTAAATGCCGCTTTTCTTACAATATCTTAACATGGCAATATGTAAAAAATTAATTAGCTAGTGACAACGTAGATTAAGACACAAATATTTATAAAACTAGTCACTAATGTCATTGTTGGTATAAATTGTCCTTAACTTCAGTTAGACCTTAATGTACCCACGTTGAACTCAACATGGATACAATGTTAGTCATAATGTCCCAACGTTGGACCGTTGTGTCCATAATGTGCCAACATTGGTCATAACATTGGCATGTTAAGGCCCTAATGATCTTCCTTTTTGCCCGTTAGGGCCGCAATGTATCAACGTTGTGAATAATGTAGGCACTTTATGTTCAGAACATGTCAACAATGGTAACAACGTGGGTATGCTGTGGCCCTAATGTTATTATTATTTTTTTTTTTGCTATTAGGGCTACAACATGCCCACACTAGTAACATCAAGACTAACGTTGTAGCCTGGAGAATGGCTATATAAAGCCATTTTCCACTAACAACGTTCCTATGTTCGAAACCAAAAGTGTCCATGTTCCAAAATCCTCTATTTCACTTTTCAAGTTATTAAACTCCTGCCCAACTGAATTACTATGGAACCCTCCTTACACATACGATCTAAGAAAAGCAAGCAACAAAGTAAGTCTAGGAATAAGCATCCTCAATCTTGTTCTCCTACACCCCCTCCATCAACTCCAACCAATGCCCATGCGATTGATCGAGAACACCTTATAAAGATCAAATTGCGTAATTAGTTCAGCCATAAATTTTGTTAGTGAAATGTTTTGGTCATACATTCGTACAACTGGGATGAGTTGCTTGATGTTGGCAACTTTCAAGAACTACTTCAATAAACGGGCATCTAGCAATTATTAGACTTGGATAATTACACATACCCTGACTTGGTTCACATATTCTATTCGAATGCGACAACTGAATTAGTTTATGAAGGTGATAATGATGAGCCATGGAAAGTAACGAATAATATGTTTAGTCGGATTTTGATGGTTTGTCCGGAATACGTCAATGAATTGTTGTAGCTTCTTTCTTACGGCGATATCTTCAAGTTTAGAAAATGGGATGATATAAGAGCTTTTGCCTAAGTATTCGAGTTACCTATAAATCAAGGGGAAAACACTGTTCAGCATCTTAGGCACCTAAAGTCTAATGATCTTCTCAACATGACACAACTTCTTCATCATATAATTACCAACTCTGTCACTCCATGCGCCAACACTTTATTTTTTTCAGAAGAGGATTTGTAGCTTATCGACTTCATCCTCTATATAAGACAAGTTGATATTGGGACTATCATTTGCTATTGCATGATGTGAATACATGCACAAAAGGATAGTCAACTGGGATATGGGCACTTCCTCTCACACATGCTTGCATCTGAAGGAATTGACACATGCTTACATCCAAAAGAATTGATTTGAATGGCTTTGCAAACGGTAGAGCGAATCCATTCAAACTACATGTGTTAAAGTAAAAGCTTCATGTCGAGAGGAATGAAGAAACAAGTGAGTGGTATAGGGTTGAACAAGGGTAGTAACAACAGCAGTAAGCACAAGCACAAACACAAGGACAACATCAACAACAAGAAGATGATCAGCTTCCTCTTGACGCACTCCTCAACTAACAAGGTTAGCAGGGCGGGTTTGGACATGAAGAAGCATACGATCATCAAGAGGTCCTTAGCCTTAAATCAAATATTTCTTTTAGCATGGAATAGATGTATCGACAAATTAATGAAATGTACAAGAGGGATATCGCTAAATCTACAAGGGAATAGGAGATGTATGAAATAATAAGGAAGTACAGGACCAATCTCCAAGAGCTAAGAAGAATAGCCACAATAGGGCCAATGTATTAAGGAAACGTGGTAACATCAACAGACATATTACCAGTCAGTTAGCTTTGTCTTTCTACCTCTACAACAATAATCTCTCCTTGATGACAACGCTGGACAAAAACGGGGCCAAAGATTGACTTCTCCACATATACAATTCGGAGATATTTAAGGTTTTTATTTTTTCATTTAGGTTTTTATTAAACATCATGTTAGTTACTAATATAAAGGAAGAAAATCAAATTTCTAATAAAATGTCCTTGTTCTAATGCCTCCTGTACCTATTGAATTTTGATTTTCGTTTCTTTTTCTTATTTTTATTCTTTCATTAATCACATTATTACATAGCAATTTTCATGTATAAAACATATATTAAATATACCACATACATATTGTATTATGTGAGTAAAATTTATATTAATTAATAAAGACATCACTATCATTATATCTGTAACAACTTATTTGGTTTTTCCAAAAAAATAACCTCATATAAATTTAATGATGACAACCATCGTTGCTAAGTGCCAATGCCCACTATAACCACTTAGACCATCACTACCACCACCGACTAGCAACCGCTAACTTTGCCACTGTGGAGCACTGACACTACCGTTGACTGCCCCACCACTACCACAAATCACCACCACCACTGCCTCTGATCATGACCATTGCCATGGACCACCACCTCCACTACTAACCACCATCGTCGTTACTATAGACAATTACGGACCACCAACACCACCATTAACTATTGCTATTATCGTATACAACCACCATTATCACCGCTTCTAATCGCCGATACTGCTATTATGGAACACTGACACCATCACCGACCACCACTAATCCACCACTAATAACACGAACCACTACCTCTACTGCTAACCATTGACCGCAACCTTTGGCACTGACCATTATCGTTACTACCATTACAAACAACCATAGACTACCAACACCACAACTGACCACCATTGCCACTATACAAAACCACTACCATCACTGCCAACACTACCATCGACCGCAGAACACCTATACCACTGCTAACCACCACTTCCGACACCAAAGACCACTACCTCCACTGCTGAACATGACCACTACCACTACTGCCACCAACTGTAGCTGCTGCCATTGGTTACTACCTCTTCTACTAACTAATGTTGCTACTATGGATAACTACAAACCACTAACACTACCATTAGCCACTGCCACCATCGTACACAACTATCGCCGCCGCCACAAACACTACCATCGATCGCAAAACACCAACATTATCGTTGACTGTTACCATCGACACCAAGGAACCACTACCTCTACCGCTGACCATTGACTGCAACCGTTACCATTGGCCATCACCTTCATTATCAACCATCGCTGCCACTACAAACAACTACGGGCCACCAACATCACTACTATTATCATCGTGCATAACACCACCACCGCTACGGACAACCACTATTGCTACCACCTACTTTATCACCATTACTGACCACTACTGCCCATAACTACCAACCTTCGCCACTGTCATCACAGACAACTACTGACCACCACCATCACCACCCTTATAGTTTGACTACCACTACCACAAGATATTTCGTCGCCATCATTGACCACCAACCCCACAACTAAGCACTGCAAAACACCACCCTAGCATCGGCTACCATTGTTCATCGCCGCCACCAGTAACTACGTCCCCACCACTGATTACCCACCACCAACTATTTCCATTACCAGCACCACATCCACCATCGGTACCACCATCATCCATCACTATAGTTACCATTACAATCACCTACACCGTAGCATCGTCCCTAACACCATTGTCGATGCCACCACTACGACCTCCAACACCATTATTAACATTGTTGTCACTTTAGCTAACTATCGCCACCACTACCATCAACATTATAAATGTCAATACATGCAAATAAATGTGTCACTAAATTTAACGTGCTAATGCATAATAATAGCAATAATATTTTTTTTCTTAATTAAATTTTTCATAAAAGTAATAGTTTCCTAAATTAACGTATTAATAGTAGTAATAGTATAATATATGTAGGTATTTGGGAAAAAAATCCGAAACTTAAAATTATGTATATGTTAAAAACAACCGAGCTATTTGTAAGCATGCAAATAAATGGGTGGCACGCTAACTGATACGCAAGCAGACTAGGCTTGGCATGTGAAAAGTACGAGCATGCTAAGCATGTGATTTTTAGGCATGCAAAGGTAGGTAAGCCACCTATTTAAGATCCCTACAGTTGTCTCTAATTTCTGGAGTGTTTAAATTCAAAATTTCTGGGGGAAAAAGTAAATCCTAATAAAACCCAAAACTCATGAAAGGCTTTAATGGTACTAATAATCTATACATCATATAAAATGATTATCGAACATGTAAAAATATAAATAATAATATTTGAAAAACTATTAATTATATCAAAATATTATTATGACTTACTCATTTCCTATCAAAATGCATAGTATATTAATATTAATATATTTGTTTTTTCCGCATCCGCCAAAAGTGAGAGATTAGATATTTCTTGAGATATCACATAAACAAATAAGATAATTTTCTGACAGGACAGAAGATTTGATTTAAGATATAACCTATAAGCATATCATAACAGGCCTCGGTATATTCTTTCTTAGTAATTGCTTCCAAAAACAATCAAACACATGAAAGCCTGGCCCTTTTGCCCAACTAGATCTCATGGAAGTCCGATCAAAATAAAATGTTCAAGAGAGTACAAGAACAAAGGGAAGTGCAAAACTTATCCTTACGTGAATTATTAAATAGCAAGGCATCTCTGTTTACGAGCTTTATGTAGATTGTTTCACTTTACTTTCTTCGAATGTACACCATTAATTTGATTGATATGATAACAGAAACATCTAAAAATAGACAATTATTGTATAATTCCTCTAAAGTTAAAACAAGTACTAACTCCACACAATACCACTCTCCTTTATACTATCTTCTTGGTCTTTATTATATTATTATTATCACTTCTCATTATATTAAATTAATGCCTATCATTTTCCATATGTAAGATATACAACCCTTTGTGTGCTAAAATTATGGACTATCTTCTAACAAAATGAACTACACTTGATTCCCTTTTCCCTAACGATTATAATAGTAATTGGCAAAAAAAAAAAAAGGAAAGAAAGAAAAGAAATACTAAAATATGGAGAAATTGGAACGAAGATTGAAAATGAAAATTGTGGAATAACATCCTTTATATATATGCCAAGTAAAAAACATAAAAAGTCCCTGTAAATTTTACTTTAACACAAAATAAAATCAAGAAATGATACTCGTATCATCTTATAATTAATCTTTTTATCCTTTATGGTATTTAAGTGGAGATGGATGGACCTTCAATCATGTAGTTCTTTTATTAGTTAAGAGGGCTCGTATTAAAAATGCTATATTAAGACTTTATTTAAAGGCTAAATCAAACGATATCTATTTGTAATTTGCAACTAAGTTGAGTAAAGAGAATTGGGCAATAATGTTTTAAGAACTTTAAAGTAAATTGAATTCAAACAATTTTTCATGAAGTAATTCAGACAACCAATTAGAAAACAACTAAAGCAAAAAAAAAAAAAAAAAGAGGATTGATCTAAAACACCTTTAATGCCTAAGCACTTAATAACTTCCTAAACTAAGGATATTTAACTTAATACCAAGAATAATAGGTAGAATAATGATATTTTATAGTTTGCATAAATACCAAAAGTATCATTTATAACATAGGAATTTGTAGTGAAGATACACCTTACAAACGCACCGAGTTGAGCAAACTACAAATCTAAATAAGTTTAGGATCAATGTGAAACTGCATTATGAAATACTATATTAGAGTACATAGAAGCTTAATTATGTACTATTTGTGCTTGTAGGTAGTTTGGTTTTGCATATGCTTATATGTCTTTGATCTTTGATTGAACTTTGATGTGAATTGCTTTATTGGAGTGTGATTTGAATTGTTTGAACTAAATGGTCACCCTTAATCAAGAATAAATTATATTAAACCTAATAATTAACCAAACATGCATTGTAATCCATTATAGAGCGATTAGAATTCTCCAACAAAAAACTGACCCCTTCAAAAGGGATGCTATTTAGAGTACTTTGATCTTTGATTGAACTTTAACATGAATTGCTTTATTAAAGTGTGATTTGCTGGATTGTTTAAACTAAATGGTCACCCTTAATTGAAAATAAATTATATTAAACCTAATACTTAACTGAACATATATTACATTCTTCAATAAACATTCTTTACCTTTAACTAAGTGAAAAGAGAAAAGGTTATGGCAAAATTGAAGATACTAGTTTAATGGCGGTTGCCGAAAGATAAATGTCTCCATTACACAAGTATAAATTTGGTTATGATTTGCTACATCCGTTAAAACTCTTCAAATCTAAATTAGAGTACATATAATTTCTCTAATTTTACGATAGTTGTAACATACAATTATTTTTACACCCACACTATTGGTGTGTCATCGCCAATTTCATTTTAACCGTCAACAATTTAGTTTTTCTATATTCTTCCTTAATAAATATATACATGTATTCGGTTACAAGCAAACTTTCATCTAAAATATTCCTACCCTACTGAATATACATGATTTACACACGCATCAAGATTGTCATGCTTAATAAAAAAAAATTTACACAATTATCTTTACATAATTTTTATTTTCAGGTTTGGGGCTGGGGTCACTTTTCAACCCCTGGTTCCATCCTGTGTCCATAGTATATAGATGATTGAACCCGCACCAAGAATATCCCATAGGCTGTCTGGCGATGGACCATTTCATGATTGTTTAGGGTACAGCACGAACACGATAGCCTCTCCAAGCATCATCAATTCCACAGGAAGTTTCAAACACAAGCACACGTTCAGTGTAACTGAGTGTTTTGTCATTCCTCCTGACACAATTTGGAAGACATTGTCCAAGCATCAACAGCAACTATATAATAATACATGTATATTTCCCAGAACAACAGTTCTACCTCCAGCTCTATCTCAATGTTGTGTCACGTGTATATGACTTGCATAATGAGCATTTCGCAGATTCTAATGGAAATGCCAGGGACGACACTCGGTTACATGAATCATGTCTGTCTAGAAGAATTAAAGAAGACAACTGCATGCTCACTTTGAATAAATATTACTCAGGGGAGTTAAATTTGAAGAACGATTGTAAATATGCCTTGTAAATATGTATATCTATTACTGGAGAAACGATGCATCAACGTTGTATCTGTAAAAAGAAAAAAAAAAAAAAAAAAAAACTTCAACTAAAATATATAAAAAAAAGTCAATAATATATGTTACCAAAATTAAAACTATAATAGATTTTTTTTAAAAAAGGTGCTTACAAATTTTAGTCAAATAAAAAGTATTATGAATATTTCAAATAATATCAATATTGGATAATTAAAATATTGAACAAATAAAAGAATAGCAACGTATAAATAAGTGTGATAAAAAATAATAATTATATAGTTAGACATAGAGGTTGAGAATTTTGTGGGTGGGTTTTATTTATTTTGATAACTGCGTTGTTAATATATTTAATAATTAAAACCAAAAGACATTAAATTATTAATTAGTTTTAGGTAATTAAAAAATCAATTTCCCTATTTTATCAATAACGCTAACAATATAGCATTACTATAATGTTACCTTAGTAGGTTATCTTTTATCTTTGTCTTTCTTATTTAATTAATTATCCATAAAAACTATTAACCTATTATGTTAATAATATGTTAACCTATTTTAATTAGATGAACAGTATAAATTAAATTTTATTAAATTAATATTTCAGATTGGTTAACGTTACAGTAATGCATTTTCTCTAGCGTTACTATAGAAACCCCGATTTTATTTTCAAAATTTTTATTATATAACTTTAACTTTCCATAATGATTTTCAAAATATACAAATAACCTATGAAAGGGGATCTATGACCTTGTAGATCTTATTGACATATTTTAAAATTATAAAATCACATATATAATTTTTTTTAATTTAAATTATGATTTATGTATTACTACCTCATCATTAACCTACTAATGGTGATGTCCCTATAATATGATGCATATAAAATATCGAAAACGATAATAATAACGAAGCTTTATGTCGAAAGAGCATCACAAATTATATGGCATTTTGACATTGTGCCATTTGGACTAATATTTGAATGACTAAACAGCAAAATGAAATGTATTGGTACTATTATTATTTTAGTATGTTTATTCGTAATATGTTCCCATGTTGTCCATCACTACTCATGAAATATAATATGAACTAAACTTTATATTATCATATTCTACAAAATTCCAAGTTATAAAAGCACATAAAAAGTTTGATTGCCCTTTTCAAAATTCAAACCATAAACAAACTATTACTTAATTATCTTATATAAGATAAAAATATAAGTAGATCACCGGTATATCTATCCTAATATTCCTATATATGACACATTTAATAAAGAGCCTTTCTAAGAACGTAAATCACACTTACCTATTACTTCTCATGTAATAACTTCGTCTCTTTTATAGAGATTGACGTTGGTTTGTTAAATACTAGTATTAAATCAAAATTTTCTTGTCAATTAACTTTTAATAATGATAAGTCGATTTGGTAACTTTACGTGTTATATTAAAAATTTAAAATAAAACCCTTCGTTTCCTAAATATATTCTTTCTGTTTCTTTAGTCATTATTACTACCAATGATTTTGTTGGACTGGAACAGCTAATAAACCCCATGCCTTTCATCACTCAAAAGAGGAATTGTCCTATTGTTTAAGGTAGATTGGGATGTTATTGGACCCTACGGGGGCTTTAAATCGATAATTAAGGATGTCTTTCTCTTCCCGTCCAAAAGTCCACGGAAAAGGTAAACCATCCTGTTACTTGCATCTCTATTTAATGGGTCTTGAATCTTGACGGTTATGTACTGATCTGATATCAGTATCACTATCACTATCCTTTTGTGGTAGCGGAAGTTAATTTCACCGAAAAAGACTCGTTCACCATTTCCATCAGTGATTGTCGGATGCTTTTCACCGTTCTGGTACATGTGTGGTTTCGAAAACGACCCTTGGTTGGTTTAGGTGAAACGCATCTTGGTATTGCTTTTACAGGTGCCCATCGGAAATCACGAAACTTGCTCTATCCTCAATCCTGCATAATCCAATAAGTTTTAAATGGTTATATACGATAGAAAGTTCCGCCTTCAAATTTTAAGACCTATATTCACTGTTACAGAGTAGATTGTAAGTACGATTTTCTACTTAGAACTTATACTTTTGTATATTATAGGTCTCTTGTAAGGTATCATATAATTTTTCAATGTGTATGGGCTATCATCGATTTACATAATAATGTAAGCAAAAAATGGAAATAATCTCCCAAAATTTTTATCTAAACTTGAATATATATCTTAAAACTTTTAAATGTTGCAAGTAACCAATTAAAGCTTAGATTTAGTATAAATATGCCTCTAAATTTTTAAGTGTAGCAAACAATCTAGTATACTTTGACCTTAATATGAAAATGCTCTCTCAAACTTAGTAACAAATATCATATACATCGTCAATTCACCAAAGATAAAGACATAATTTGCATCATTACACTATCTTAACTTAACTTGGTTTATTTATAACTCCAGCGAATGCTAGGCATCGAGCCAAATTGGCTTTGAACCGTTGGTTTACAGATCGATGATATGGTGAACTATGATTAGACTGTGAACTAGTAGTTTCAAACCGATTCATTAGGCCTAGGGCCCTTGAATCAATTTTTTAATTTAATATTTAATTTTTTCTATTAATTTTATTCATTTCTTTTTTAAAATACTTTAATAATTTCTAATAATGTGATCTATTTTTTATTTTTTTAAAGTGTACTAATTTATTAATAATTTCTAATTTTTTTTATTAATTTTCGATTTAATGCGATTTTAACTTTTTTAATTTTTTCCCTCAAATTTTTTTTTGTCATATATATATAAATATTATCCAATTGTTTTTTTTTTTACTTAATAGCCTCTCTTTTCTTTTTCTCTTTCTTTTTTTTTTTTTGAAGGGGGTGATTCGATGGTTCGAGCGGTTCCATTCAAACGAACTGCCTGAACCTTTAAAATCGGATGGTTTGCTAGGGTGATTCGACTCGATCAGGTCGAGTCAGTTCGCAGTTCGAAATTGGCCTTGCCTAGATCTAGCTCCAGCTATAAAAATCTTATGATAAAAGATGTTTACGACATCTGTTAGTATTTCGGTTTTTGATGACTAAGTGAAAACGAGAGGTAATGAGAATCTGGTATATACAAATTAGAGCACGCAACCATTATCAATTGAATATATTTGGGTGGTATATTGGAATAAAAGAATTAACAAAAGTATTCTATTCTTATTTATTTGAGTACGCGTAATTCTCCTTTAATAATGTGTTAAGTTATTTTCGTTTTGGAAAAGTATTTGAAAATCCTTAGGGGAAAAAAATAATATATATATATATATATATTTGTCGGCATATCTTATTTGTCTAAAAAAACATTATGATCGTCAATTAATAAGAATTTGCTTATGAAAGTTTTTTACAAATATTTCTAATTAATGTTTCCATATCGTGTGAATTTAAGTTACCTTTCAGATATAAAGAGAATTGATTCATACTATTGAATAGAAGAAAGACTTTCTACTTTGGATGACCTCCTCAACTGGTTTTACAAAATGGAGTTTAGTCATACAGCTTGGCACGTTTTTGTGTAGTTGTGAACATCAGTGGTATGCGAGCAAACTGTGTCCGAGACACTACAAGCTTTTGAGATTGTAATTAGCAAAAGCTTGTGAGAATTTTCCGACAAAGTTACGTGTTGTCCTTTCGAGAGTCTTGAGTGTCTCAGAGAGAATTTGTTTGTAATAATTATAAGTTAAAGAAGTTAAGAGCCGTTCGATAAATATGTTTAGGATTAAACTAAGGAAAAATCTAATAGAATCCTAAAAAGAACCGTGAAGAATGTAATAATTAAGATGGTTTCTTTTTGTTATTTCAAGAATACTCTTATTTACAAACTCACTGCATGCGATCTCAAACTGATTTTAATAGATTTTCAACGGTTAAGTTAATGGTATTGATAAAAATGACAGACGTATATAAAGCAAAACCGTTGTATCTTACTCTCTATTCTTTCAGTTTATTCTCTTTTATGTTTAGCTTTGCTTGTTAATATTGTATCTCCATTCAATTAAAAGCCTTCTCACCATACCTCTAGGATCTAGTTAATCTAAAGTAATTTTGTAAATTAATTCTGAAAAGGGGAAGAACCAATCACTAACCAGTTGAGGAGAATGATCTAGTGTTAATACAATTCAGTCGACGTACTAATCCAAGATTTGTTATCAATTTCCTCTTTGCTTTTTTCTTTTTATTTTTTTTTTTTTTATTTTATGATTTTCTATACTTTAGCCTTGATTTATAATTAGATGCTTATCGGTTTAGCGCCGAAACCCATAGTGTCCTAAGAGATTCCTCGTATTATTAACTGTTTTTGTATTTGTACGTAAGAACGAAGTCTATCAAATTTTAATTGGGGATATGCTACAATATCTGGAGCGTTGTTATTCTCCATAGTCATTAGAAATTCTAGAAATCCACGTTAATAAGTAACTTGATCATAGGATGATTAATAGGCTATAGGCTAATGATGTCATTCTGCTTCGTGTCAACTGGACCATAATTTAATCTTAATTTATCCTTGAAATTTTAAGAATTTTGGAATTAAACAATCAATATTATAAATGCAAACAATTATCTATATCATCTTAAAATGACCGAGATCATAAAAATTATAAAACTCTTATATTATAAAAGATTCTGTTAACGAGTATTCAGATATTTATTAAAAATTTCTAAAAAAAAAAGGATTTTACGTTTTGAAAAACCGATTACTTAATTTATTAAGACTCTCTTCTATTGGAGATCTTAACAAGGATTCTTACTTACTGATGTTTTCCTATCATTAGATCAAGATCTAGTCCAAATTGGTTTCAATTTCCTCGATTACCTCTAATAAGTAACACCCACTTGAGACACAGAGAAAGACTTAGACTCTGTGTCTGTGTAAACAGTATAAAAATAAAACTGGGGGAGGCAATGCGCATTCTTTTTATATGTCTTGTAAGCTACTCGTAGACCACTCATAAAGCCATACAAATAGGGGAGCTTTTGGATAACTTTATCACTAGCTTACATATTCTTCTGCTTCAAATGATGTTCAATTATTAAAAAAGCATACCAGCACATGTTAGAAAAAGGGATTCATTTACAAGGTTAGTCCAATGTACCCTGTTTAAAGCTGTGGTATCAGTTATCACTAGCTCTCCCCACCCCACCCTATGTTGGACAGGACTTTAACAAGCTAAAGCCATGAAAAGATGCACAGGTGAATCTAGGGCGGAATGCGTTTTGCCAAACTAAATCCCAACCACACGTTTAACAATTGTTTAGATTATCCTTTTTTTTCGTCCATATCTAATATATCTATTTAAAATTTGATACTTGAAAAATTATCTTATCTATTTTTGTTTCATAATCATATAAAGATAGTGATTAGAATATCGGTATTAAAAAGTAAAATTTTATGTACTTTTAAGAAAAAAGTTTTTTAAAAATATGTTTTATACATTAAAAATAGTTATTTTAATTAATATTTTTGAAAAACTATATTTCCATCTTTTTTATATCTTATTCTTACCAAATACAAATATCTAAATGAATAAAAATATATGCTAATAGAATAGAAAATAGATGAACCGAACAAAGCCTTAAATAGTATTCAAACTGTTTTAAAATTGTCCAGATTGATTTCAATTTGAGTTGTATCATTTTTTTCTCCCTTTTCTTTTAGTTAAAATCGTGACATCTATTTTAAAGTTAAATCTCCACATATCATATCTATTACATTCAAATTGATCTTTTAACTTTTCAATCATGCTCTATTGCAAGGAAATATAAATATTTTTTCACCCAATGGATAAACGACCGCATCAAAAGAGGTACGTAGAATTTTTAAGCGAATGTAATTTAAATTTTATAACATAAAGTAGAATAATTTTATCAAAATAAAATCAGTAACAATAAAGGTGAAATGGAGACCTTCTCGCACAAATTAGAATCTTTTTTTCTTTAAGTAATACGATTTGAGTGTCGAAACGAACTATATAATGAATGATTTACATTTTATTGTTTAGATCGATTTGATAAACCCCTATCGTTATCGTTCACCGTACTGCATTTTACGTCATTAGATGGAAGCCCATCAATGTTGCCACTGTGTAATAATATTCTTTGTCTTTAAGAAATTATGAATCCATCCTAAATTATATTTTTCAAGTGTACACCAGTGACCTTTGTCATTCATGATTTGATAAGTAAATGAACATGTTATTACACCAGCGGTTAATTTTGTGTGTACCAAAATCGATCCTTAATTAGAAAGAATACATCACTTCCATATAAAATATCTAAATCGATAAAATTACCATAATCTATGGAACCCCTAAACAAATATACGAAAGCATCTATTCAATAAGCATTTCAAACTGCGACAACATACAACTGAGGAATTTACATTTTAAGATTAAAATTAATAAATATTATATAAATACAGATTATATATAAATTAATTACGTAAATATTATAACAAAATCGCATATAAATAAATGCAATATAATCCTTAAAAGAAAAAAACAAACTGTAGCAATGCTTCCATTAAGTTTCAAACCTATAACCTATACAATTTTATTAGATACCTAAATAACCAGACCATGGCATTGCTCTTATCATATATTTAATACAAAAAATAGATAAAGTTAATATCATATAGCAACAATACTAGAAATATGAAATCGCACCCCAAAATGTGAGATATGTATTAATATAATCATTGTATTTTAAAAATGCAATTTAACCTTAGAAGTTAGATAATTTTTTTCATCTAATTCATATCTATATAATTTTTTTTAAAGATTAGTATATACATATAACATCCCATAAAACTTATATTAGAAAATGTGGCTTTGCTATGCAACAATGGAATATGGAGGGTCTCGATAAGAAGAATCTCATGGACATATGAAAAAATAATAGGTAGATAATTGAGGGAAAATATATTACTTACCATATTCATATATATATATATAATAAATAATTATTAATTATATTTAAATACATGATAATATATATAATAGTTTTTTCAGAAACTACCAACTACCATCACATGTATTAAAAAATCATTAAAAGTTACACATAATAATATCCTTTGAATCACTTCTCATAATTAAGAAGTCTATTTATTTAACTAAGACTATCTATTGAAGGTATACATTAAAAAAAGCAGTGTGACATGCAATGCTATATACGAATTTAATTTCTTACGAGTTGCTTGTCATATTTTTAATAAATGGTGTTGTTAAAAATAAGTAAGCTGCTCATCTATTTGTCTATTGCTATCATATATACAGAGTTGGTGCACACCAGTGATGCGTGTGAAATAATAGTGGGCAGGCCATTATCTCGTAGTCTTAAATTTGTAATGGAAAGATGGGAATTTAATGGGTAAATAATTATTTAATAGTGAGATGAGAAGTTGTTTTGTACTTATAGAGTTAATTTTGTGATATTATATAGAAATTGTAAACATTCTCTTAAAATTTGACTTAAGTATGGATTTGTCCTATATGCTTTAAAATGTTGTAAATCATCTAATTGAAAACTAATAAAGTGGTAACATAAATTACATTTCTATTTTTAGTTTAGAAAAAGTTGGAATATAGTCGAAATCTAGAGAGTCTTAAAATATACTTTTATAAGTTTAGAAGGTATTTTTATACTAAGGTTAAAGTTTAAGGGATCTTTGCAACATATGAGGATTATTTATTAATTTAGCAAAATTTAAGGGACAAAATATTTTGGAATTAAATTTGCACTTAAATTAAAGTTTATGGATTACTTATATTTTTTTTAATTATTTAATATATGCAAAAACACTGAATGTTAGTTATGAAAATAATTCAATTTAAATATTAGATATAGAAGATTTATGGTTTCATGCTTTAATTTGATGGGATCAGTCTCACTTTTTATTTTATTATTTATTTATATATTTTTTAATTTAAATTATTAAATTTATAATTTTTTAATAAATTAAATTTAAAAAAAACATATAAATTAATAATAAGATAAAAAATACAATCAATTTTATATAAAATAAGAAAGGAACCATGACAAAATAACTGTGTCTAAAGCATGCACGAGACAAGATTATTCTTGAACCGTGATCCAGCTGCTATTGTACCTTTCCATATTGTTCTAACGGGTAAAATACATATCGTCACATGATCTAATTATGACACTCCTCCTAAAAGGTGACATAATTATAGCTTTTAATTAGTTTTCTTCCAGTACGTGGATCTGTTAACCTTAAAATGATCATCATTTCCCGGGATATTAGACTCTGAAAATATACGTAAGTTCTGTCCAATAATTCAAAAAAATATTAATTAATGGTCTAAAAGAGATTTTTTTTTATATTTTTTTAATATTGGTTATAATCCTATATATAAAATAATGAAAATTTTATTTATTTTGATATTTAAATAAGTATTAAAGTGCTTATTGATATTTCTTTATTATCTCTATACATTGGCTCGAAATTTAACGTTTTTTTCTTTTTTCCTTCCTAGGCTATTGTCATTAAACAAAGTAACAAACTATATTTTACTTCCAACGATATATTGCTAATCCAGATGTTGACAAGTACTCCCCAATCGCATGCCCCAATGAAGAATTAATACGAAAAATAAAAAGAAAGAAAGTTTTTTTCTTTTCTTTTTTTTCGTTCGCTGCTGCGAAGGCAGAAACGTTCTGGGCACTTCAGCTAGACTAGATTAGGAACCTCGAAAATACCAATTTATCGATGGACGATGCATCTTTTGTTCTTTTCTTTCCTTTTCTTTTTCTGATATTTTGTGTAATTTATTTTTTCAAAGAATCTCTACAATATTGTGTTTGGGGACTGTACCGAACAAATATTTGTTTTGTGAACGGATTTGGATCTTTAAATTATCTTTATAAAGTTCTTCTAGTGTTATTTTTTTAAATTATAGTTATATGCAATCCCAAAAATAACAACATAGCATTATTTTAAATCTAGCTATTTCAGTTGCGCGATTCTATGTCTGTTTCTAATGAAAGAGCTGGTTACTACGGATATAATAATTGTTGTAATTTGTGTAAAGTATGTCGAGATACTTTTAATATATTTATGAATATTATTTGTAAAAGATAAGTATTTATATACTTTTCTGTTATTATATATTTTATAATAAAGTTTTATAGATAATTAGAGTATGTATAAAATTACAATAAAAGTGTATTATAGTGAGATTTCACGATATCGTATTATCTAAAGGTTGTTTTGGTTTAATAAATTTCTAGAGGAAACATAAATATTTAGATTAACATATTGTCTAATTAAAATCATTCTCACTTGATTGAGGATGAAATATCTGAATTATTTAAGTAGGTCTACAAAATTAAGTAAATATACTAGACATATCTTGCTGATAGAAGATTACACCACATGTTTAACATCATTGGTCCATCTTCTATATAAATAAGCGTAAATAATCTTTAAACTTAAAACCTTTGTATATCCTCTATATGAAATGTTATGCTTTAATACTGTCAAACATAATCTTTTTTCGAATTGTAAATAATACGGTTATTGGGTACGATATAAAATATAGAGAGAATGGTGATAAGTTAAGATAATTCATCACTATCTTGAATTAGAGAGTTGATATTTAAGACTGCTTGATTAACATAATAGTGACTTGTAAATCGACCCATCAAGTATTATTGAATTTATTTTATTTTGAAAACCAAGTAAAATGATTAAACATTTATGACACAACATGTTATAATTTAATCAGGATATCAATTGATAAAAATATTTAATTACGTAATAGTTGGTTCATAGTGATTTCTCATTAACATATTTTCTATTACGTTAGATAACCAATAACTATTGCTAAATGGTTATTTTGGTTTGTGTTTAAATAGATACTACCTTCATGTATAGAAATTTAAAGGATCATACACTATAGCATAATTAATGAAAACAAAGTTTTTGATAAAATTTGTTAATATTTATTTTGGAGCTAAAATAAATTGATCTGAAATAATAAATTGAAAGTAATTTATTTAACTGCATAGAATATATTTATGGTTAAGTACCTTCTAAAAGTTATGTATTTTATTATTGTCATTTTGTGTAAATATAGATGAAATTTATTAATTTTATGTTCAATTACTATTGAAAAATTCATGCCAATTGAAAGGATATGAACTTTATTAATTTCATATTCAATTGCAATTGAAAAGTTTATGAAAATTGAAAGGTTGCCTATCATTAATTCCATATTTAATTATTATGCAATTAAAAAGTTCATAAAATAAACAGCCTTTTTTTATTAATTTTAATTAATGTTATAAAATTGACAAGGACAGATAAAAGAATTCTATGATTTTCTATATATATACACCAACAAAAAGACAATGGAAGAAAATATAATATTTTACTTCTTAGATTTTCTAATTCAAATCCAAGTTGTTTAGTAATATAGAGGATTAGAATTTGTTCTTATTAACGTGTGTATCAATACCACTAAAGAGATAGCATTTGAAGTCTTTATGGTAAACGCATTTTGAAAATAACAAATTGAATTTATATCGCAATGGAACTCTATTCTTGAGAGGAGATAGGACTTTTTATCAGGAAAAAGGTAATTTTATAATTTTTTATTGACATATTTTTATTGCATGTTACAAATGGATCCTAAAATAAGTTTTATAGTAATATTTTATTTTCGTTATGTTATTTTTTATCTATAAAACCTAACAATAATAATGGTAAAGGGAGGGATATAAGGGGTGGCAATTCTAATTTTTTGGATAGAGGGCAAGGAATGCTTAGCCCTTGCTCGACATCAAGGATTGAGCAATGCGTAGAAGACGGCAAGACTTCTTGCATGGTATATACGTTATTCAAACATCCATTCCTTCAACTAAGCATTATGTTGGAGAAAACTGAATGGATAGAATGATCGATAGGTGCCTTCATCGAATTATGAGCTAAAGAAGGGAGGTTTTGGTTCAATCGAATGATGACTCCAATTAAATGAATAAAGGTTTCATTTGACTTTTTTTTTTCATCTTTTTTGTGTCTTATTGGTATTTACTTCAATTTTACATTTGGAAATAATAAAATACCCAAAAATATAAACATAATTCCATATATAGCCTTCTTATAAAATTAAGTACCCAATAAATCTCTATAAAATTGAATTTATCTACAATTTATTTTAGCTATATTTACAAAAATATCGATTAATAATAACAAACTTCAATGAGTAAAATATATATTCTCAAATATTTTCTCTTAAAAGAAGATAAACTTTCATTTTCCAACTATGATATTTCGTTTACCATTTTCATCGTAATTATAAAACAAAAACAGATAAAATATCTTTCTAAACACCTAATTTAAAAAAAATACAAATTAGATAAATAATGGATGCAAATAAGATATAGAAAAAAAAAAAAGACAATCCAAACAATACTAAAATACAACATCCTAGTCAATGCAGTGGCTGACTTTGGAGTATACCGTATTTGGCAAAGGCTTCTACAAGAGCATGATAGTACCACTTATGAAACATCGTCTCAAGTTATTATGGGCAAGATTTTTGAACCACTAATGAATTAGGAGTGACAAAATACAGAGTGATGATAGAAATGTTTCTAGTACGTCATACATTGTAGGCATGGATTTGAAAAATTGGAGTTGAATCATATCTTATGACTAACAAAATTGCCTATAAAGTCTCCATAAGACCAGTGAATTTTACTTTTTCATAGTTGTAAGTTGATATCACTTGGAAGAATAATAATATCAAATGTAATTTTATTGTAGGTGAAATAGAGAACATAACATAGTACTATACATCATTACTTAAACTAAAATATCAACCTAAATTAGAGGTGTGAGGTATATTGAATTGTCTTATCCGGTCTTAACCTACATAAAATGATGGGCTTAAGGATTGAAATCCATGAGAGAAGAACCAAAGGAAGAATCAAGCTTTAGATTTGATGGCAAAGGCGATTAAAGGAAGTAAGAGAATGAAGTGTTACATAGAGATGGTTGTCTAAGTGGCAACAAGGTACCACCTGCATGCAATAACCATCTAAACCAAAAAACATGACCCTCTAAATGCCAGGTCAAAGTCTAGATATCATTTAAAGAACAATTGGTTCCCATCAAAATGGGAGCTATGGGCATTCTATAAACAAAATGCTTGCATGCACCATCTAAACGATAGCTTCTTCTAAATAGTAGGTTGATTCTTACTATATATTACATATTGTGTTCTTATGTTGTTTTATATATATTTCTTATGTTATTTATATTATTTGCCCTAAATGATTTAAAGGGTTTTATTGGGCTTGGTCTACAAACTTTTTGTATTATCTTTGAAAATCTTAAATTCTCTCATTGACAATGATTATGGTTATTGAGTATTCTTTTCCCATTTTATTATAGTGTTCTTATCAATCACTTTAGATCATAGTGAACTAGTTTTGGATTTTGTGAGTTATATCAAATCAATTAGCACTTCATGATTATTACTCTACATTGCACCTTCAAATAACCTAATTTTCCTAAGAGTAAATTCATCTTTAGATTTACACTCCTTTATCATTAACTCTTTTTTAAGCTTGGGAGAACCGGGGTCTCTTTCGATAATCCCCTTGCTCTCGAGCTTGTCTCAATTTACAACTACTACTTTATTTGCCACTAATACGATCTACATTAGAAACCACTTGATAAAGTTAAATGCCTTAAATGGGTCAAACTAGTGATGACTTATGGTCCAATAAGCGACTAACCTATCATACTTAAATGATTGATGGTGGTTCAGCCTATCTTCACATATGTGTCCTACAAACATGTATTTCATGATACTTAAGCATTACCACATGGTATCATTGATAGTTTACTTAACCTAATTACATGTCCAATAAGCTTTTAAGTGCTTGTTAATGAACAAATGCAGGTTTACAAATTGGGTCTCTCAATTGTTTTAATACAGGCTTTAATTTTTTAGTGGAAATCCAAAATATCATGAAAGTCCTAAAATTAAATCTCAAGTTTAATAAGCTAATGAGAACTAGTAACTTGAACAATTTAGTGATCTACGACAATTTGTTGGACCAGTCGAATTCACAAGGGTCAAAACATTAGTTGTTATACCTTTATCTAACGATATGAAATACGTTAGAATTCCCTTAAAGGAAAGTTATCTCTCTCTCTTTCTTGTTTGAGAAGAAATATTATGCCGAAATAAATTTCATTCAATTATCTCTACATAATGTGTGATATGTTTACAACAAATAATGCCAAGGTATTAACGTCTTATGAAAATGGTAATTTCTAAAATAACTAGCAGCTTATATTCTATATAAATTACATATTGTCACACCCAAAACTCGAGAAGCAGTAACAATCTTATTGTGTAAACCAACCTAAGCTATAAACTATTTACCTTAACTGCTAACGTAGGTAAACTTTGTCACGCTCCGAAGTGGCAGAATCATAACAGTCCTATCGTACAAATCATTCTAAAATAGAAGTTAGCCTTACAACCACTATTCTAGACCTGATCTACTCAAGACATCTACGACTAATCCTCTTTGAAGTAAATAGTTCGTAATTTAAATAAGTCATTTATCTAAGAAAGTAAGAAAATATATATATACACTAAAATTCAGTTATTACAATTGACGTTTACAACGTTTCACCGTAATCTATTTCCTAGTTAATACATTATTCAAAAATGAAAAATTCTAAAATAAGAGTTTAGACCTTAAAAATATGTGTTTGTTTTTCAAATATTTTTCCTTGTTTTCCAGGATTCAGCAATTGCTAGCTTCAGGGTAGTTGTTAGTCGCTTTTTAGCTAGCACCTGCAATGACGTCTATAGCTCAGTAAGTAACCATAGCTCAGTAAGTCAGAACAGAGGACTTAAAATTATACTACCAACACAAACAAGGTTATCATCCGATTTAGTTAAATGTAATGCATGAACATGTAAATGCCATCACATGATATTGTTTAGCTCATCGTGAGATTAGAGAAATTGTGTCCACTCTAATCCAAGTCGAGGAGTTGTCATTAATGCAACAGCTCACGATCAAACTCAAGCTTGTGCAATGGAGACACCGCTCCTCCTGCGATTATCTTTGAACCATTGACTTCACCCTTACCGCGACCTCCTCATCTGTCGCTTAATTTGATTAAGGACGAAGAAGGGACCGATTATCCTATCTAGCATTATTCTTTTCGAAGGAGTCGGTATTTGGCCGGAGAATCCTAGGTTTCCCTTAATGGTTTGCTATGCAAGTCCGATTTATTGTTATATTTGTTAAGTCCAATTTAAAGTGATCAATCATTTCATATAATATAAGCTAGAACAATAAACAGAATCATAGCATTACTCATAATTAAGCACATGCACATGCACATAGCTAACTATCCAATAAGTACAACCGAGTATAATCTCAAGCCTAAAAAATATAATAACGTATTAATCTCAACTTATCTGGACTCCTCGCTTGCTCACTTAAGGTCCGACTCGTTTAGGCCATTACCGATCATCCTTATAATACAAACGCGATTTTGGTTGTTTTAACATATTTTGTGTATTTTAAGTAATTACGCGTATTTTTACCTATATGTAAATTTATATATAGTACAAATAAATACTCCTAAATATTATTTAATTTATTTTATGATTTTACGCATTTTCGATAAATAACGAGTAATATATTAAAAAATTGAAAATTTATATTCTTTTATTTTAGTACTTATTTTCTTAAATTTGAACTTACGGGATCGCTTTTACTAATATTTCTAACTTTATTTGATAATTTAGGCTCGATCGGATTTTTTAGCCAATTGCCTTAAATTCTACGAGCAAAACTCCGAGCAACTGATTGTGGGTCTTACAAACTCTATACAGAAAGATCAACAACTCAATTAGCTTTGAAGCAATTTGATGGGCACTTATAATGAATAAAACATGTGGAGTAACACTTTACAAAATACATTTTCTCATATCTATATATATCAAACATTCAAGAGTTTTCAAAAGGAATTGTATATCTTCATAAGAGGACTACATTATATATTATAGATATAACAACAAGCTAGCAAAAACTATCAAGCCTCTTGGGAAGACCTTATAATCTCTCATAAAAGAAAAACGAAAGTAACATGAGCATTGATCCATTCTTTAGACTTCAACACTTTACTCTTAACCCAACAAGACTAACTATGGACTACTGAAACGAGGCATCTTTGAGTATTACTTAACACCTACAAAACAATCTATTAGGATATGAGCTCATCTTACTCAGTAACAAGGGATGGAGTCATAAGAGTACATTAACAAAAATGGTTGTTTAATCATTATTTAAATGTAAATGCAAATGCAACAAACAAATGATAGAACATCTCACAATGTTTAACCAGTTTATTGTGAAGTTTGAGTAATTTTGCCCACTCTAACTTGAATTCTAAGAAGTTTCAATACAACATTATCATACTAAATCCGGGCTTGTGCAATTGATAGCATCCTCATCCCTAAAAAATATTTAAACCATGGATCTCAACCTTACCATGACTCTCTTTCCTATCACTTAATTCGACTAAGGATGGGAAAATAACCATTTTTGCTATCTTTAACAAATGTGTCAATATTTAATCTGACAACCTAATCGTTACCCCTTTTGGATTATCATAAATGTCATGTTAAATCTTTGGTCAACTTAAGATTCATCCAGATTATTAGGTAAGTAAACAAGCTCATACACGTAAGACACGATATATGTTCAAGCAAAAAACAGTACTTGAAGTTCAACTCTCAATTAACAATTAGTATCCCAAGCACACACATAACACTCGCATAAATAATCTAGCTACAATCATAAACAAACACTCTTACTTTTCTAAGCATCTTGATATGATACTTTAATATGCCATTAAGCATCAATCTAAATTTACTTGGACGTAATGTCATGTGCTCCTATACGTCGCGTTTGTAGTCTTCATTAATAATCCCCAAAAAGTTATACACAACTTTAGTTTTAAATTCACATATGAAGTAAGAACTTATTTTCATTATTAAGTATGTTTACATTTTGATATAAGTAAGTTCTTTAGTTATTTATTTAATTTTAGTCGACTTAAGATAGATTCTAACTAAGTTTTTTACTAAGGTTTTAACTCACTACCTTAAATTAGGTTTTTACTTAAGAAGTTCCTAACTTATATTCTGACTTCAATATAGTTATAAAGTTCCAATATCTACTACTTTTTGACCTAAAGCCCATTTTTAGCATAATCATGTTATTCATTACTAAAGTACATTCTAATCTACCTTCATACATAGTTTCTGACTCTTTGGTCATTGTTACATTTTACTATTTATCACATATGACGACTTACCCTGCATGATGCGTCTTTGGGGTCAAATACATAAAAAAGCACCACAATGAAGCAAACTGAAAACAAATAAGGAAAAAGCTAGCAAAGCTTGGATAGCTATCAAATAGATATGATACACCATTCGATCCTACTCAACCTATAATCTGCTGAATATGATACATTAGTTCGAACTGAAGGGTCATTCACCATTACTTTTTGCTAAAGGGAATAGATAAGAGCTGAATGATAATGAAAACATTAATATTGCTTAACATGAATAATTCTGTATTGATTAGTTGATTCTCTACATACAAGAAAGTGGGAGTTTATATACTCATCCACTAGGGTTACATTACATATATGAAAAGACTAAAGGGTATTTTACAATTAGGTTATATAAAACATACTAAAAGAGATAAAAGAGACAAAAAATATTCAGTACGAAAAAGAAAGAATCATTTTGAAATATTGTGTCAGAAGACATATGTCGCTTAGTGGCTGGAAGGGAGAAATATGATAAAGATAGGTGGAAGCAAAATAACGTTTGCAGTTAAGGGCCAACCTGATCTAGATCAGGTCAAGAGCCAATTAGTCAAGCAAAAAAGTCAGCTGAATTGAAGTTAGACACCTATAGTCAATTGGGGAGCTTGACTCGGCTAGTCTTAGACTCTTCTGGAATAAGACTTTGTCGCTAAGTAGGAGCATGTCTAACACATATGAGGATCTAACAGATAGGCTGGCAAGAGATCAGTTCAGTATAAGGATCCCTGTCTCAGCTTTGGTTTCGAGCTAGTATTCTTTGCGCAAGTCCTTAGAGTCCTTTAGCTCAACTACAAGTAATCGGTTCAGGGGTTTGATTCCTATCATCTACTTAGGGGTCAGAAAAATTTGCTCTTAAATATGGATTGGTTTCTTCTTCTTCTTTTAGGGTGCACGTGGGGTCTTCTTCTACTGGTTGGTAAGGGATCAGATTGGACACATTGAAGGTAAAAGAAACACCATAGTCACCGGGTAACTCAATATAGTAAGCGTTGCGGTTGATCTTCGTCAGGATTTTGAACGAACCATCAACTCGAGGAGATAGTTTGTTTAGTCTCAAGTGTGGGAATCGTTATCGACTGAGGTGTATCCATACCAAGTCTCTAAGGTAGAAGGAAATAGTTTGGCAGCCTTGGCTACTAATTTTGTACTGTCTTTGATTGAATTTGGCGATCTTCTTGGTTATAGATCGGTATAGTTCGTGCAATTATTAGGCTTGGTCAACTCTAGATCAACTCTCTTCAGTAGCTGTTGGAGCACCGATCATATCCAAGGGAATAGTAGGGTTAAGGCCATAGATGACCTCAAATAGGGTCTTCCCAGTAGTGCTATGGATAATTTGGTTGTATGGGAACTCCACAAATGGTAGGCACAAATTCTAATCCCTCAAGTTCTTTCCTACGATAGCTCTGAGTAGATTGTCTAGTGTCCTATTTACCACTTCTGTCAGGCTATTAGTTTAAGGGTGACTAATGGAGTTGAATACAAGTTTAGTTCCAAGTCTTCTCCAAAGAGTCTTCCAAAAATAGCTCAAAAATTTTATGTCCCAATCTAAGACAATAGTCTTTGATACCCTATGTAGTCAGATAACCTCTTGTAAAAATAAATCAGCAATATATGAAATATCGTTAGTTCGATGACACAGAATGAAGTACACCATCTTGTTAAAGCGGTCTACTATAACAAAGATAAAATCTTTGCCTCTAGATGTCCGGGGCAAACATAGGACAAAGTCTATGTTGAGGTCGTCCTAAGGTAAGGTTGGTGTTGGCAGCGGCATATATTCTCCATGGGTTTCTCTTTTTCCCTTAGCTCGATATGCACAGCCTTTGGTCCTTGAATAGATAGCCTTCTTTAAGATAATATCCCTTGACAGCAATTCTATCCCTGCATTGTTCCATGATAGGGCTGAAATAAGGATCATAAGCCTACTGCTGCTTAATAATGAGTGAGAATCCCAATAGTTTTGTTTGCAAAGTGGTCAGCAAGGTTTATTGACGTGACAAAGCATCAGCGACCACATTTGCGCTTCTTTTCTTGTGTCGAATGATGTACGAGAAACCTTCCATAAGTTCCAACCACTAGGCTTGCTTCTTTGAAAGCTTGTTCTAACTCCCTAGATGCTTCATAGACACATGATCTGTATAAATAATAAACTCTTGTGACAGTAAGTAGTGTTGCCAAATAGTAAAGGCTAAGTAAAAAGAGTACAACTCTTTCTCATATACAGAATAATTCAGGGTAGGACTACTAAGCTTCTCGTTATGGTAGGTGATGGGTTGTTGCTCCCTGCATCAAGACAGTGCCAATTTTCACTCCTAATGCATCGCATTCCAATTCAAAGGGTTTGTCAAAATCTGGTAATGAAAGGACAGGCGTTGAGGTGAGCTTCTCCTCGATCTCCTTAAAGCTTTGCTCAGTTCGATCGTTCTACCTGAACCCTTCATTCTTTTTTGTTAGCTTGGTCAAGGGGGCACCTATGATATTGAAGTTTTTAATAAATCGCCTATAAAAAGAAGCTAGGCCATAAAAGCTTCGAACCTCAGTGATATTCTTTGGCGCCGGCCACTTAAGAACAACTCAAATCTTTTCCTCATTTACCTGGAGTCTTTCCCCTGACACCATAAACCCTGAGAAAATCACCTCATTCTAGCATAACATACACTTTTTCACATTCCCATACAACTTCTCAGTTTGTAAAATGTCAAATACTTCGCAAAGATGTTGAACATGGTCATTCAGGTCAATACTGCATACCAATATATCATCAAAGTACACGACCGCACATTTTTCAATTAGAGAGTGCATTACGTGATTCATCAACTTTATGAATGTGCTTGGCGCATTAGTAAGTTCGAACGGCATAACCAACCATTCATAAAGTCTGTGCTTAGTCTTGAAGGCAGTTTTTCTTTCATTGCCCAGCTTTATGGGAATTTGGTGATAGCCACTTCGCAAATCAATCTTCAAAAATATCTTAGTGCCATGAAGCTCATCTAATATGTCATCGAACTTTGGTATCGAGTATCTATACTTGATAGTAATTTAGTTGATTGCTTGGCTGTTAATGTACATGCGTTATGAACCATCTTTCTTTCAAACGAGTAGAGCTGGTATAACACAAGGGCTCATGCTGTCTCTTACATATCCTTACTCTATGAGTTTGTCTACTTGTCTTTTCAGCTCGACAACCTGCTTAAAGTTTATTTTGTATGTAGGTCAGTTTGGCATGGCAGCACCTGGTTGTAAATTAATGCAGTGCTTTATACTTCAGATTAGGGGTAGTCCTTTAGGTAGTTCTTCAGGGAACATATTGGAAAACTCATTTAGCAAGCTTCGGATTTCATCAGGGATATCCCCCAAATCTCTCATTTCCAACAATTTTCTGATCAACAAGAATATAGGTTCTTCAGCTTCTTTAGTAACTTGGAGCTCTCTTTGGCTCATTATTAAGGCTTTCTTCTTATTAGCTCGAGTGAGCTGGTTATGGGTTTCATTTACTTGGGATGGGGTCATGGCTTGTAACACAATATTCCTTTTATTTTTAACAAGGGCATAGGTGTTCTCATATCCATTGTGAATAACACGTCAGTCGAATAACCAAGGTCGTTTAAATAGCTGATGTGAAGCTCCCATGAGGACGACATGGCACAATACTTTGTCCCTATACACACTCCCAACACTGAATGATACTATCACTTGTTTAATTATGTGCAAAGCACTCTTATCATGAAGCCAATGTAGTTTGTAAGGTCGGGGATGTTTTAAGGTCAGTAGGCCCAACCTCTGTACAAATGACTGTGTAACGATATTAGTACAACTTCTCCAATCTACAATGATTGTGCACAACTAGCCTTTGATGGTACACTTAATATGGAATAGATTCTCCCTTTAGTCCTCCTCAGAGTTCCGCAAGGAACTTAGTACTCGTCTTAAGATTAGGGTCATCACTTCTCCTTGGTTAACATAGACACAGGTCTCCTCTTTCTCCTCAACTTCTAGTTTTCCAACATCTTCTTCTTTTCCGGGTTCATTCTCATCAATGCTATCCACTATATCTTCTTGGAGCACCATGATGCATTGGTTTGAACACTCAGCGGCAATATGTCCAAAGCCCAAACATTTAAAACATTTCACATTGTTGGTCTTTTGTTTGGAGGTTTGCCCTTTCTCGTATATCCTCGGGGTCGGCTTAACCTCGGCTCGACCTGGCTAACCGAATCGGTCCTGTTAGTTTGCTCGCCTATCATTAGATCGATTATTCCTATCCTCGACCCTATATGGCATCCTCGACTTGGCTTAAATAGGTTGGCATAAAATTGGGGGTCAAGATAAGGTTGGCCCATGTCGGCTCGGAGCACCTCTCTTTTATTTTTCAACCCTCTGCATAATCTTTATTTCCTCTTCCAAGGTATAAAACCTCTGTACCTCCACGATTTGGCGATTTTCATATCGGAGTCCAAAGATAAACCTCGACACAGTTTGAGCTTCGTGTTCTTCTATAAGCCTCACAACTAGCTACTCAGAGTTTTGATCGATTGAAGGATCTGATCGATCCTAAATTATAAAGTAAAGCTAGAAATACTAGTAAAAATGATTTCGTAAGTTTGAATTTAGGAAAATAAGTAATAAAATAAAAGAATATAAAATTTTTAAATTTTAAGTATATTACTCGTTATTTATCGAAAATGCGTAAAATGCATTCTGATAATTAACAAATTATTAGAGATAAATTATATGCACACTAAAAATAATAAAATAACCTAAATAATATTTGGAAATATTTATTTGTACTATATATGAATTTACATGTAGGTATAAATACTAGTAATTACTTAAAATACGCGAAATGTGCTAAAATAATACTAAATAATAAAAGAAAATTCATAATTAATTAAGGAAAAATCAAGAAAAATATAGAAAAATGAGGAAAATTCTAGAAGTGAGGTGTGACAATCTGGAAATTAAAGAAGGAAATTGACCAATTAAATTTAGCCAAATAGAAAGTAAAAATGAAGAAGAGATAAGGCAATTATCAAATAAATTTAATGCATAATAATTTCCTTAAAGCTCTATAAATACCCCAAAATTTTCAGAAGCTCATTTAATCAGTTTGAAACCCAAGAAAATTAGAGAGAGACGAAATTGAGAGGAAATTAGGGTTTTACAAAAATTTAGCAAAAATCTGTGCAAATTGGGCTTTTAAGGAGAACCCGGACCTGGCGAGCAGCTGAAAATGGACGGTCACCACCACCACACAGTGATGGTAGCGCCCAGGTGGGCCGACACACCCATGGCCAACGGTGGTCGGAGCCACCCAAATCGGTGAGTTCGATTTCTAGTTTGATTTTGTGTAATTTTATAAAAATAGTAAATATTTTTAGAAAATTATGAATTTTGTTATTCTTAAATATTTTAGTATGTAGTTTTTAGGAAAAATATTATTTTGATGAAAATATGTCCTGTGATATATGATCCTTAAAAAATCATGCAAAATTGAGCATGTTTCGGTTTAGAAATAAATGACCTTAAAAGTATACTTAGGTGATATAGAATAGTTTTACAAAGCCCTTTTTCAAAAATGAATTTTCAAAAATTTTAGATAATTTTTGGGCCTTAAAATGAGGCATAAAATGGGTAATTTAGGGTTAATGAATTAATTCAATTGGTAATTACTGATTTGATGTACAATTATAAGTTTTAGGATGTTAAAATTTGATAAAGTATGATACTTGTAGTATTTAAAGTGATAGATGTAATTATTAGGATAATTATGTAGTAAATAAGTAATAGGGAAAAATAGTATATTTTTAGTTAATTTGGTAATTTAGAGCAATTAGGTTCAAATCTGATTTGGAATGAATTTAGATATTTTGAAATTTAATTGATGTTGAGAGATGGTAATTAAAGTGATAGAAATATTAGACGTGTATTATGTACATAATAAGCGATAATACATAATATGCAATTATTGAAATATAATAAATAGAAGATATTAGAATAAAAATTGATATTATATAAATAATAAGAATATATAATAAATCTGATGGAAAACTTAATTTTAGGTAATTATATGAAGAATACAAAAATTTCTCATATCGGGAATAAATTCGATATATTAATAAGGATTTAAGTGTATCGGGTAGAATAAAATATTGATTAGGGATAATTATGGTATTTAGGATATCTGGAAATAATGTGATTAATTTCACATTATAAGTTGAAATGAGTTTCTAGGGTTCGGGTATAAAATAATACTTAGAAATTGAACTAGAACCTAATTTAGAAATCAATGTGGAAATTGAACCTGAACCAAGCCTTAAACCCAGAATAATTGTAAGAGATTTGAGAACCTAGGTAATTGGACATATTAAACGCTAAGCTAAAGATAACAATAACTGTTATAGGATAAAAACTAATCTATAACTGTTATATAAGAACTGAGACAATATTGGTATTATAGGGATTATTGGTGATGGACTAAACGAGTCCCACCTCGAGTGAGCAGGTGAGGAGTTGAGGTAAGTTGGGATTGATACAGTGTTGTATTTTCGAAGCTTGAAATTGTACTTGTTCGTGCTTGTTCTGAGCTGATGATATGATTTTGATTTGCTGCTTAGCTTGTATTGTATGATTTGTATGAAATGATTGATCACCCTAAATTGGACTTAATCAAATATACGTTCTGTAATCATAAATTGGACCTACATAGCAACCCATTAGAGGAAACCTAGGATTCTCTGGCCAAATACTGACTCTTTCGAAAGGGATAGCGCTGGATAGAATAATGGGTTCCTTCTTCATCCTTAGTTGAACTAAGTGATAGGTAAGGAGGTCGTGGCAAGTGTGAAGTCAATGGTTTAAAGGTAGTAGTGGGAGGAGAGGTATCTCCATTGCACAAGCCTGAGTTTAGTCGTAAGCTGTTGCATTAACGACAACTCTTCAACTTAAATTAGAGCCAGCGCAATTTCTTTAATCTCATAACGGGCCGAACAATGTCGTGAGATGGCATTTATTTGAACAAGCATTACTCGTTACAGGACTTAACCCAACACCTAATACTATTGTTGATAATCTTGTTTGTGTTTATAGTATAGTTTTAAGTCTTCGTCCTAACTTACTGAGTTATGGTTGCTCATATCTCTATAGCCGTTATTGCAGGTGCTAGCGATGAAGCGCTCTATAATTACCTTAACGTTAGCAACTGCGGGATTCTAGAGAGTGAGGATGTAATCAGAAAACTAAATTCATTCTTTAATTAGATTTATTTTAAAGCTTTTAGCATTAATTTATAGATTACTCAATTAGATTATAATTAGATTGCTAAATCTTGTAAATACACTTAGATTAATTTAGTGTGAATATTTATTTTTCTTAAATTCACAAGTAAGCAATTTATTTAATTTATGAACTGTTTACTTCAAAGCGGGTTAGTTGTGGACACCTTGTGTAGATCAGGTCTAGGATAGCGGTTGTAAAGCTAACTTCTATCTTAGAATGGTTTGCACGGAGGGGTTGTTACAACTTTGCCGCTTCAAGGCGTAATAGTTCTATGTCAGCTTAAATCATAAGCATATAGAATTCTTTGACATAGTCATCAACAGATCGGTTTCCTTGGCGAAACTCTTGCAACTTTGCAAACATATCTTGTAGATAGTCCTCGGGTACAAATCTACCTCTTAACAATCTTTTCATCTCATCCCAAGTTTTAACACTTTGTCTTCCATCTCTTATTTTCACTGCATTTAGATTTTTCCATCACATAGTGGCATACCCAGTAAACTCCAGTATAGCAAGTCGGACCTTGACAGCATCTGTATACCCATAACATTCAAACACCTTTTTGACATTCTCTTCCTACTCTAAGTATTCATCTGCATCTCCACTTCTATTGAAAGGTGGGATTTGAACCTTAACATTGTCTAGCTCTCGAGGGACTCGGCATCTTTGTCCTTGCACTTGATAATAGTCAACTTCTTCTTCTTCTTCTTCTTCTTCTTCCCTAAACTCTTTAACATCTAACTCCTCATCATTTTCCTCAATCTCTTTTAACTCCAATCTTCATTTAGCAGCTCCGTCTATTACTCCCCTAGTTCGTTGCCGTTGAATTGGGCAATTATTCTATTACCTTAGTCATAGTGTCTCTCAAGGGCATTTTCTGGTAGGTTATGGTGCTGTACAACATGAGGTTGTTGTTTGTTAACTTGCATTGTTTTGACTAAACTCTCAATGAGGTTGGTCAGTCTATCAAGTTTGTCATTAACCAACCTTAGGGTATTATTACCATTATGACCATAACCAAGTTTAGCACCACTACTCTAGTCATCAATAAGTCCCTAAATATTCGAATCTGACATGGTGTAATACTTTTTGGATGGATTAATACCTCACTAACAACTTTAATACCCAGTAATCATTTGAATAGAACGGTAGTGAACTTACTTTGTTTTTGTAATGAAAAACAGAGTAATAATGAAACTTTTCTTACATATAAACGTACTGTAGCAACTACGGAAGGAACACAATATCCATTAACAATAAGGTGAACCCAAACTTCATTGTAATTTCATACACTTCCTCGTGGAACCTAACTCTAATACCAACAAAGTTGATGCACTTCGAGCAGTTAGCAAAGTTCAGGTTGCTACTGAATGGATATGACACACCACTCAATCCTACTCAGCCTACAATTCACCAGATATGACACCTCGATCTGAACTGAAAGGGTCACTTGTCGCTACTCCTTACAAAAGGGAATAGATAAGAGCTAAATAATAATGAGAACACTAAAGTTGCTCAATGTGAATAATTTTGTATTAATTAGTTGATTCTTTGTATATAAGAAAGTATAGGTTTATATACCCATCTACTAAGGTTACTTTACATGTATGAAAAAGGCTAAAAGGTATTCTACATTTAGGTTACATAAAACATACTAAAAGGGATAAAAGAAACAAATAATATTCAGTACGGAAAAGAAAGAATCATTATGGATTATTGTATCAGAAGACACGTGTCACTTGGTGGCTAGAGGGGAGAAATATGATAAAGATAGGCGGAAGCAGAATAACATTTGCAGTCAAGGGCTAACCTGATCTAGATCAGGTCAAGAGCCAACAAAAAAGTCAATTGAATTGGAGTTAGACACCTATGGTCGGTTGGGGAGCTCGGCTCGGTTAATCCTGGACTCTTTTGGAATAAGACTTTACTATTATATAGGAGCATATCTGACATGTATGAAGATTTGACAAACAGGTTGGTAAGAGATTAGTTCGGCATAAGGATCCCCGTCTCGACTTTAGTTTCGAGCTAATATTCTTTGTGTGAGCTCTTAGAGTCCTCTAGCTCAATTATGAGTGATTGGTCTAGGGGTTTGATTCTTATCACTGCATTTCAAAATTTTCACACTCTATAATATTAGTAAATACCAATCAAGAACCTCAATTATATACACCAACTCTCATTATACTAAATACTCATTTATACCAATATGGTAAATCTGAGATTTGACTTTAAACTCACCAAATACCAACTTTTTATTTAAAAATCATCATTTCTTAACTCACGATAATCCACTTCAAACTGTTATAGGGTAATAATCATTGATCACATTATATTTTTACAAATAATCACTAAAGCTCTTTTGGAAAACACCTGTCTAGCATAATGTTTCGACGAAAATGAAAATTTCCCTAAAATCCAACGACATAATTTTTATAGTCCAACTACATAACATCAAAGTTAATATCTTAAGAGTATAATCATAAAATTTTAGGTCGAAACTTTATTAATTGGTTTTTCAATTATCTGCTTAAAATTTGGTGTATGTGACGTTTTTCTTAAGAACCTCATATTAATACTCAAAATTTTGAAAGTCTAATTGAATATTTGAATTCCTAATGCAAAAATATATAGGGAAATCAAATTTCATAACTTTTTTTGTAAAAATTTGCTATTTTATCCTAATTTTTGACAAAATCAGATAAATTAGTAACTCGCTGAAAGGCTGAGCTCTGACTACTGTGAGGAGGGAAGGGTATATCAACTTGACTGGGCAAGTGGCACTTCTTAAGGCAATGACCTCCTACCAATTCCAATTAGTCGTTCTATTTGGGTACTTGCGATTTCCTTAATTTACATAATATTTGTCTATTTTTGATTTCTTACTCTCTCTCTCTATTTCTCGCTTCCAAAATTTTTTTCCTAGTCTTATAAATGCCCAAACTTGTTCAAGATAGTAGATGGCATTTTTATAATTCAGTTTAGAGTTAGTTTTGGTTTTTCCAATCACAATTAACAAGTATAAAGGTATAGTTAGGTGTCAATAGGAGTTGATTTCTTATCTCCATTCATTTACAATTCTTTAACATGCATTACAACAGGATTCCACATGTTTTGGAAAGTTTTAAATATTTTTCTTGTATTTTTTCTTTATTTATTTGGTGATATTTATGCATTTTTAGGTATTTATGCTAATCACGGGTATATATATTTATATAATAATTATACTTGACGTCCATATATGTCTTTCATATATTATTTTATGTTTAATATTAATTATATTATTTATATAATATATATCTCTAAGTGTTCGTTAGTTTTTGGAATATGCTTAGCTTGTAACCAATAATATAATAATGATATAATAAATTTATATGATTTTAGTTATATTTTTAATATTTTATTATATTTTTAAATTCTAAGCTTATAGGATTTCCTTTACTAATGTCTCGAGACTATACATAAATTTTTAAGTTAATCGGATTAGTTTTATCAATACCTTAACTCACTAAGTATGGGGCTTATAAATATATTAAATTTTTATTCACATGTACAAATTATATGTATATAATACATGATGAATAATATGTGATAAATTTTTAAAATTTTAATGAGAGATCTTCTGGAAAAAAAAAATATAAAAAGGCTCAATCATTATTTGAAACTTTTGGAATTTAGAGCATTGGCATCTTATAGCAAATCCATAACCTAGGGGCTGCTTTATCTTTTGCTATGAAATGATATTAGAATGGGGTCGCAATGTTTCCAACAAGCCCTAAGATAGTAAATAGGAATTGGAAAGATACAAGCATTTAAGTTCAAACACTCTCATGTAGGTTAGGTGATCACACCGGTCCACATTTGTTAATTGTTACAACTTTCTTGTTGACTTATCCATGTCTGCTTTTTTCCTCCATTAGCGCGGGCCACGTTACCGTTATGATTGATGATGCATGTCATTTAAATGAAAAATTCTTGATTTATGTATAGTTTATCGCTTGTGCAGTTTTACCACTTTATCCTTGTCATTTGCTAAAGAATTTTCGTTCTTTTTGGTCTTCAGCTTTTTCATGCATTCTGTCCTATTAATCTTCCATAGATAGAATTAAGACAACACAAATGAGTGTTATAAAAGTAATATAACAACTGTGACACTTGTAAGTTAGTTGAGCTTGACTCACTTTAAAATTCAACTTAATTCGAACTTAGTAATAAATAAGAGGAGTTTGGGATTAAAATTGAACTCGCTAATTTAAATGAACCACATTCAAACTCTTTTTAAGGCTTATAAGTTAACTCGTTTATATGATATTGTATATATATATTTTATAATATATAATTAAAATAAAAAAAATAATATTTATATACTATAAATAAATATATAATATAATTTTAATTTATTATTCGTTAATCTATTTAATTATATATCTATTTATGTTGTGTATTTAAGCATGTGAGCAAGCTTGAATTTGGCTTGCTTTAAACTTGGTTCAATTTAAATTCGATTTGTAAAGGAGTTGATCTTAAGCTCAAGATAAAGCTTATTCATTTAAATAAGTCGAGTTTAAACTTATAATTTCCAAACTTAACAAAAACTTAGCTCGGTTTGAGTTCGATAATTTTTAAATAAGTAGAGCTTCAACCTTTTCAACGTTAGGCTTGATTTAGTTTATTTATAGCCTTAAAAATATAGTAAAAATTGAAATATAGATAAATATATCAAATAGACACTTAAGCCGCATTTGTGATGCCCATATAAAAATTTGATTTATATTGTGACAGGATTTACTTGTCATGAGCTCCGTGAGCTGTCCTCTTTTTTTTTTTTTCCTTTTAAAGTAGATGTGGAACCAATCTTGGGACCAAATAAGGGCATGTTTATAAAACGATAAAACTGGGTTGCACCATGCTTTGTTGTTTGATACTTTCACCATCAAGAGAAAATCTTCTCTTATTCACTTTTTATTAGTAATTGGAGTCAATGCCTCAAGAACATGGCATTTCTATTTGGCATATGAGAGGTGAGCTAAAAGCCGAGGCAAAAGAGCATAAAACTTACCATGTTATAAATTATTTCCAAATGTTTTCGCACTCATGTCTAAACATTTGTTGAGATAGACGGTTTATATTTCTTTCATTAATTACTAAACGAAGATATTATAGTCTATAAGGATTTACCTTAACAGCTGAGGTGTTAATGTGGAACACTTGAATATTCAGGTTTAAACGCCATGAATATATAATAATGGGAGATAGTCTTCTTTTGAATCCTACAAAAAGTATCACATATTGCCTTTCACTGGCTTGAGCGTTATCTTACTTTAAAAAATAAAAAAAAAAAAAGAAGGAAAGAAGATGCCGTATAGGAGGGCATTAATATCCAAGGAAATTCCATCGTTCAAAAATTCCCTCCATGTTGATTGTTGCCACCTCACGTCTAGCAAAAATTTGACTTTTAATGCTGTCTTAGCAGGTCATAAAAATTCAAAATATTCATGAAAAAGAAAAGAAAACCCTGGAATGTACCATGATAGCACTAGCAGTCAAATTTCTAGAGAATTTAATAAAGAAGCCAAATGTTCCGTAGCCGTTTCTTCTGAGCACGTTGCGACTTGTTGCAGTATTGCCAATTGCTGTTGTCGTTTTACATAAAATCTCGCTTACACACTTACCCTTGGACTGAAAGTTATTGACATGCTTTGCCATTTTCTTGAGTTTGGCTGTGGAAAGCATCGATCATGTTTGCAATAATTAAAGGGACCGCAGATGCTTGAAAGGACTATTCATTAAATCATTCCTTTTCAGCTTCGGCTTTGATGTCTTCAAGTGGAATGGATGGCCCATGGTATTGTGGTTTTTCCTAGGGTTTGAAGTATGATAAAATATATTCATTGTGGATAATATCAACCAACGCATTCGCAATACATATATTCAAGAATATAGGGGTAAAGCAACTTGACTCGTGCTCGGCCTACATATGATGGACTCTTATTTAACAAAAAGAAAAAACACATAGAACAATAGAAAGTTCTTAAACAATGCCCATACCAATTTTGAGCCCATCCATATATGACGACTCGGAATCTAAAACATTAAAACCTGTCATGTGTCTCTAATCTTTATTAATACATCGAGTGTTTTAAATGACCTGCTAACTTCTTTATATATAAATCAACCATTCATATCCATAATATCTTTTCAATATCCTGGATGTATATAACATCCTTAGTCTACAAAATAGTACTAAATGATTCACTTCTTCAACTTCTGCTATTTGATGACAATAAGTTCAAATATAATTCAATATCTCTTGTCTTGATAAACCATAATGACAAAACTTAGCATCCATCTAACCAAACACTATAACCAACATACTACCAACAACATCGATAAGAAAAGTTTCAGGTGACTTTTCATGACTCACAATATAAACTGAAATAAATAACTAAAGCCTGTTATACAATTCAACCAAAACCACAATACTAATTAACTTATACGGAATTGTACCTATTGTCATTGTAATATCTATAACAATTTGCTGCATTGTCAAACTTGTACCTGTACCTAAAATTTTAAGAAAAAATGAGTCAAAATTCAGTACGGAACACATTAAATACATACGCATAAGCATGTAATTCCAATCATACGCACACAAGTATAGAATAAAATAATATAACGACCATTCTTTTATTTATCTTTATTTAAGCTCATTAAACGACATAGGGGTGGTCATGATCTCGACAAATGATATATACTAAATACCATATAGTATTGGTGTTGGCTTCTTCCCTACACCTTAGTAATCAAGTATCCAAGTAACAAGTAACGACTTAAATCTACTTGGATAATTTCTAAGTGAAACTCTAATTAGAGCACTATCGCGCAAAGATCATCAGCATACCACCTTAAGGTTTGGTCTTTACGTCACTTGGGCCCATCCAAGCACATGCAATACACATTTATTTAATGTCCAATAATTATTTAGTCTAATTATACTGTAGCTGAACACCACAAACAACAAGCAAGTATCTTGTATTTGGTTCAGCTACAGCTCTATAATCTAACCTTGTCATACTCCTAGAACTTGACATAGTATAAATACCAAAACTTAAGTCACAATCTATACTTATACTAGAACAACACTTATACTTAGTCTTTGAACTTGATTAACAATGCTCCTTAACTTAACTACTCAACCATCTCACACTTGCAACTTAAGTCTATTGAGGTACCTAGGATTACTAAGAGAATGGATTAGTTTGTAAAACATTTTGGGTGAAAAATCATGATTGGAAAGGGTTGGAAAAGGTTTCAGGATAGGAAAACAACTGCAGAAAACCTCATAAACCTCGAAGCGATGCTATTGTAGGAAACAAGGGTTAGGGCATCTAGATGCTAGTTCATCTAGCATTGAAACGCCATGCTTAAAAAGAGAATGACAGATCCTAGGGTCTAAATGCTAACGGGGATAGCGTCTATATGCCTGCTCTATAGATTGCAAGTATGCAACTATCCCCCGAACACAACCTCACTCTTTGTCGAATCATGAATCGATACTCCCAAATCAATATCTTAACAAAATAACATCACCACACCAAATTAAACCCTCTCTCGACCCACAACAAAACCATAATTTCATATTAACCTTAACAATTGTGATAACAAAACTTAAATACAAACACGCTACATACTAGCCACAACACTTATCTTTTGTGATATGTCAAAGGCACTTTTATCGCTAGAAACACGCCGTAAAGTCTTCAAGACAACATCAAAACACCACACCTCTAAAATCAAAACATACCCCATATCTCCCAAACAGCACACAACTTCAAGGAACGATGAGGACAAGGGGCGCACAGATGGATTCTTACCCTTAGAGATCTCTTATTGGCACGTCTACTACAGGAAACACATCATAGACCACGTGTAGGAATACCTTAAAGTCGTTTTACTGTATCCTTACATGGAAAAACGAATTCCCTTAAGAAATTTTGTTGAACTCAAAGAAAAACCACTATACAACCTTACCTTAATGTATTACGCTCTTAAACTCACTCTCATTGCATAAGATCCATTATAGGATACCCAAAGAAGGCTTCTCAATTTCGTTTTAGGGCTGCCTTATGTGGAACAAAAAAGAGTTCTCTTAAAGAAAATGCCAAAATAATACGATAAAAAGGCATTTCTTAGCCTTACTTTTGATTCTCCTAATTTGATCTTGCTTAAACGTGTTGTTTTCACTTCCTAATGTCAAGATTAGTGCAAAAACCCTAAGGACTAGTGCTATACATGTAAGAATGAGTGGAAAAAGGGTTTCAAGGAGCGGAAAATACTTTAAATACCTAGGGTTTGCCGAAAAACCTTATGCCTAAATTGCTTTGCCAGATTTGTCAATACTGATCATGCCCTTAACTTATTTTACCAATTATCTCTCTCTCTTTTTTCTTTTTCTTTTTTTTTTTTATTTGGTGTTTTACACATAAGGTAGGTATAAATCAAGTCCTGAAAAATGATTTTGGGATCTGAACTAGAGCTAGTATGATAGGGTACCTATGCATGCCTAGCCAAAACTTTGGGATTAATAACAAAACAATTATAAAATTTGGTCAAATAATATGATTATAAAATAATATAAGAAAAATTGTTTAATTTTATCTTGCTTGTAAGTAAATTTTGATTTTCTTCTAAGGAAAAATATGACTGGGGAAAAAAAAGACAGCCGCATGTTTCCATTAATTTTATAACCAACTCATTTTTCCTATAGTCTTTGATCATAAAAAATCGCAAAGTACCTTACTTATGGTATAATTTAATAATACAGATTTCCTGACTTTGTGAACATGTATAAATGTTGGTGTTGGCAATATAACCATTTTCGCAACACATCTTTCGCTTCTCAATAAACGATGTTGATATGAATGGCTTTGCTTTTTGGGTAAGGGAGACCCATCAACTTGGTCATATTAAAGTTGTTTGACAATAAATGTGTACAAAGAAAACTTCAAACACTATTTATTTTTCATATTTATTTATGGAATTAGATAGTTCTATTACTTTCATAGAAAAACATGTTTGAAGATTTTTAAATCATCACCTAGATCTTATACAAATTGTGAATTATTGCATTTAAATGGAAAAGAGACACACTGACCAACTCATAAAGATAAAGATGTTGATTTCATTGTATTCGTACAAAAGAAATGTGTTATGCGTTAATATAGATTTCATGATATTTCCCATTGCTTTGAAAATAGGGGGTACGGGGGAAAGAAAGAAATTCATATATCAATATACGATATATTCTATCATTGTCCATGAACTTGTATAATTGTTTGGATATCGTATTTCAATATGATTCCATAAGAATAAATATGGATTTGTAGAAAATTGTCTCTCTTTATCATAGTAATTATTTTATATAGAATGTCCTTTGTGAATTTTGTATTGAAAAACATTTCCTTCTAAGCTAAAACTCAAGTTTTATGGGAAAGTGATGCCATTTGAGAATTCACCCAACGCATTACTTTAATTTCATATAGTACATACATCTTGTCGATATTATTTGGAGCTCTAAATTTTGATTAAATTTGGATTTCTATTAGCTTTAGGATCAGAAAATTCGTTCTATTCTTACTTATTTGTTTTAGCATCTAACATAATAAATGGAATAAAAATAAAATTAATGTGTTGAGATTACATGTAGTGTAATTCCTAACCTATATATTTTACGCCATGCACTAGCCTTGCATACATTAGTGACCATTGATTACCACCACTTAGCTCTTCTCACTTCTTATTGGTGTGAGAGAGGAGTGTTCGATCAAACTGCTTTAGTGAAGACAACTAAACCATAAAATGACATAAGGTTGTGAGTCGTGACTTATGTGTACCCATCAAGTAACAAGTAGATATGTGCAATTCCTCACATTGTAGGGTTGTTGATCCATCTTTTAGGACTCATAAATAGCCTAATTCTAACCTATAAAGATTGGTTTCCGGGTGGATGGGAGGTGCGGGTTACTTGAAATCGCTTTTTGAAAAGGCGATTTTTATATGAATTAAAATTGTTTCTTAAAAAGGCAATTTCACATACAATCATTAAGTCACCTCTTTAAAGGAAAATTGCCTCCATTGGAATTATATCTTCCTCTTACTCTGCACGATTTATTTATATGCAACTCAAACATATCTCTCTTTCTAAAACCACTTACATACTCTCTATGCTAAATCCTTTAATTTGTTCCTCTTTTAAGTGAATTAATTGTGTATTAGGAGCAGTAGCACTATGTAGTGGATAGTTGTGGGAAGATTTTTTAAAACTAAGATTTAATTCTCTCGATCTCCTCACTTTCTTTCTCTAGATGATGGCATTGAAAAGATACAATTTTTTCACTTTTTAATTTGTTTCATGGACATGTAAATTCAAGAATTAGTTTTATTGTTTGAAACATTATGGCATATTGTTGTGTATAGCCGTTTTAATACGAAAGGAATCGTCCACATTTTGTAATACACATATAGCTTGATTTTTTTTTTATGCTCCATTGTTGGTTAGTTTAATTTTTAGGTATAAATTTGTGTTCATTAGTATATTTTATATATATGTATAAATATTGACACAAGTATAATTAATCATTCCTGAGTGTATCATAGTACATTGATGGTGACATGAACAGTTGTTGAAAATGTCATATTGAACTCAATTTAATTGTTGTGTTGGTGAAGTCTAAGAAAGTGTGCCTATAAGTAGAAACCAACATTTTTAATTGCGGACTCTAAAGTTTATGAAGTTAATGTGGTAAATAGGTGTAAATTGATAATATGAGATTGGTTTGTTATATTGATTGAAATATTGTAGAAAGAAAGGATAGGCTACGATACAATAGGCGCCCGGGAATGGTAATTAGAGCTCTAGTTGAAGCCACGTATACTAGTTGGTTGGCTTAATATGTTATCGGTTTTAGGTTAGCATGACAATCCATCGGGTCGAGTTGATTCACAAATGCCCCCTTATAGGTGAAAGTAGGGACATGTTTTGTGTCGTTCCTATTAATGACGATTATGATGTCTAGATATTGAAATTCATGAAGTTAACTTAATACCAATAGCCCTTTCGATAGCTGAGTATGATTTCGAAAGGTACAATGGCAATGTTAGAGTTTAAGTTGAAACTTAGGCGTTTGAATCTCAGCCGGTTGTATCGAATCATATACTAAGTAGCAGTTGCATGCCTTATCAATCTAATGTATTGATCACCAGTGAAACCAATAGGGATATTAGGAATGAATTAACCTATAAGGACATTGATGAAGATTCTGATGATATGGATTCTAATAAGGGTTAGGTGGAAGAAACGATTGGTGGCAGAGGTTGGCTATAGATGTATATGTGTTATGACGGGCAATAGTGCTTAGCTTGTTTTTGTTTAAGTGTATACTGTGTTGGAAATTTCTAAAGGAGCTTATGTTGCTTATTATAGGAGTGCACGTGTTTCGGTTGAGTTGTATGGATTTGGTTTGCTTACTTATGATAGTTGGGGACGTATTGATATAATCATATATTCAAGAGGTAATTTTATTTAATTGCATATGAAATCATCTCTTTTTTGTCTTTAATTAGATAAAATTATCTTTTGAAAATGCGATTTTAGTTGATTTAGAAATTGCATTTTTAAGAGGTGATTTTAAATATTCTATTTTTGGGAATATTTTTTCAAGATTCGTATTTTTATAAATATTTTTTTAACAATTTTTTTCTTTTTCCCGTAAATATTGGAGCATTCGGTAGTTGAAGAAAAACTATTTTTATTTTAAAATGTGATCTTTTATGAAAAATGTAACAAGTTGTTTTATAGTGTGAAATATTGAACAAATAAATATGTAACGAATAATCTATGTGCTTTCTTCCCCTCTCGATCGGCATGTATTTATATGTTTATATCAATTTAAAGTTAATATGTGATTGTTTTGTAATATCTTGATATCTACAGTGTGAATGCATAGTGTTTCAGAAATTGAAATCCTACTAAGAAAAACGAATAGCATTCTATGAATTTTAGGATGTAGGATTTTTTGTAAAATGGGATTTCTAACTTATTTTCATCTTTAGTGATATATAAAAATTTTTTTGAAAACCATATTCTCATAAACTCCGAATAAACCAAAGACGAGTTTAGAGTAAATGGTTTTGGCCACTAAGGAATAAGAACAATGTCTATATCCAAATCCCAATAAGTTGGACATTTAAAATAGCGGGAAATACTATTCCATTTCTTACTCTTCCTAAGAAAAAGAAATGCACTTATTAAAATGTTTCTTACAAAACTTTACATATTTATCGAATTTTTCTTAATGTAAGGAAAAAATTCAAAAAATCCATAACAATTATCTATTTTTCCTATTTAAGTCATATAATCTATTTCCCTATTCAAATTTTCAACTTTATTGTAAGTTTTATGGAAATAAGATTTCCATTAAGTTTATCAAATATTCGTCATATTTTTACACAGCTTTTGACCTTTTTTGTTGCTCTATTTAATTTTTACATATAAAATGTGGACTGTGATTGCAAGTAATGATTAAGTAAGTAAAATGATATTGTTAAACATAAATTAGTTAAATAATATAATAAACGTAAAAACAAAATATAAACTAGGAAAGGAAAATTTGCAGAAAAATTCGAAAGAAATTTTATGAGTCCTGGTTGCACATCTCAAGCCGAAGGCATGGATAGCTAGGGCTATTTGAACATGATAGGTTGTCAAACTACTAATAAAGGTTAATGGCTATCTACTATTGATGGTGGATTGCAACCTGCCATGCTTTCATTACCAGCTAAGGTTATAGGATTTTTTTTTTTTAGTTTCTTTCTTTAGAACATACATTTCTTGATTTATTTTCCATCATATATATATTAATTTTAATTATCATGGAGCAATTAGAATTAGACACATGTCAAGGGCAAATAAAATAATTGGTGGACTTGAGACATATAAAATATAGAAAATGTTGGAAACTCACATAAAAAAAAAAAGTTAAGTCATTAAATTGAAAAATAAGAATGTTAAGCATTTTCTTTAAAATTTTTTCCATTTAAAATATATGTTTGTTTATGTTGTATGAAATCGTCTTAATTGTCTAATTCTTATATTTTTAACAATTTCAAGAGTTCATCAACAATATTTCCGCTATACAACTTGGAAAGGAGGGAAAAGAAAAAAAAGTCTTGAAAAAGGATTTTACCAAAAAAACTAGAAATTATCCCAAAGAGTGAAGGGCAACATCGGAAGTCAACACCAAAATTTGAAAAAGAAAAACCCCCAACACAGGCACGCATGTAATTACCTCCAAATGCCTGGCCTAATCCAAAATCCAAATTACAAAATCGAAACAACGCCCGTTCTCCCTCCCCTTCTTCTCTTAGCAAATGGCAAACAACACTCAGCTTTCTCCCCTTCCCTTCTCTCTCTCTCTCTCTCTCTCTTCACTCCAAACTTCAACAAAAAACTCCTCTCTCTCTCTGTCTCTCTCTCTCATCTCTTCCAAACTGTCTAAGAAAACTTCCCTTATATATCTCTCCAACCCCTAAATTTTATCTTTATTCCACTTTCTCCCCCCAATTTCCCTTTTTATTTCTCTTCAGACCCACTCAAACTCAGAAACCATCCTTCTTCAACTCCGCCTGAAAAAAAGGAAAGGATACAAATTTATAAAGCAATAAATTTCCAAACTTTCTCAACAAACACATTCCTTTCTTTGCCAAAACGGCAACGAACCGAACAAAAAACGCAACCCAATTTTCGATTTTCTTTCTTTCTTTCTTTCTTTGTTTTTTTTTGGGGTTTTTGGTTTCAACATCCTAAGGTACGGTGTTCAGTTTGTCAAAAAAGAAAGTAAATACCTAACGCGGTTACGTTAATGTATTCTCTCGAAGTTTGATTGTTTCTAAGGTTGTGTTTGGTCCTCGAGAAAATCGGAATCGTGTTCAGTTAGTTACGTTCGTTTTCCTCACGCGGTTTGGATTGGATTCGTAGTAAGTTGTTTGCATATAATTGCGGAAGGTGTTAGAATTTGAGTTGAATTAGGGTTTTTTTTTTATTTTTTAATTAGTGAACCAGGCAATGTTGATGTAAAGTTCGTGAATTTGGAGCTTGTGTATTGGAACATTTGAATTTGGTCAGTGAATCGTTCGGAAAAAGATTAGGCTCTATAGCTTGTAAGCTTCTGATACGAGTTGAAGTAGTAAGGTTTGATTTGGGTTGAATTAGGGTGGCTTCATAGTGGTTTAAGCATTAACGTTCATGAATTGCAAACTCTAGGGTGCTTTTTGGGTTATATTGGGCAAGCATTGGAGTTTTTGCGAATCTCGAGCTTGATATGAGAACTTTTTGAATTTGTGGGTTTGAATCGTGCGGAAGATTCGAATTTGTTGCTCAGAAGCATCGAAAATGTTGAAGGTCCAAGGTTGGATTTTGGGTGGTTTGTTAGTGATGTAAGCATTACCTTGTGAAATTCGAGCTTCAGGTGTGAAAGATTTTTAATCCTTTTGCTCGTAAGCATAGAAGTAAAGAAGAAAAAAAGAGAAAAAAATTAAGAATTGGGGTCTAATATTGGTGCGCTGCTTAGTTAAAAATGATGTTGTCTGCATCTCCGTCAATCTTAGCGAGGAGCTCTCTAGAGGAGATGCTCGATTTGCTCCGCCGCCGTGACGAAAATGAGAAGCCAAAGGATTCACCTCCTGCATTGCCTGCACGGCCCACTTCAAAGGCCAGGTTACCGCCAGCTAGACGATCTCTACCGGTTAGTTTAGCTATTGGGCGTGGTGATCCCCAGGAGGGATCCTTAAGTCAGTCAGATAAGGGAAAAGATGATACAAAGAGAAAAGAGAAGGAATTGGGTCCTAGTAGAAATAGTTTTGGCAGCAAGAAACTGAAGAAAGGGCAAAATTTGGATTCATCACCATATGTGAGAATTACAGGAGAGGGCAAATTGGAGCGAGCAGAGGGATTGCCACTGGGTCCCAATTCGGAGTTGGGTTTTCCTCTAAATTTAAGGGAGTCGGATTGGAATGACAATATTGACTATTTCATCAAGAAGGTAATTCCATTGTTTTAGAATATAGAATTAATCTTAGCTATTATGCTCGTCTTTTATCCCATATTATTCATGACTTGGTTACTTATTTTGGGTATGGAGGAGTAATTGTTGTTACAAAAACAGTGTGAAGATGAAGAGCATTATATTGTGTGGGAACTTGAAATCTTGTGAAATTGAACAGCAGGATAAGTAATGCTTTCTGTTTATTCATATTTCATTGCCAGCTTGAGCCAGAAGACAACTTATGAATTTGAATAATAGGTAATTAGTAATTCCTGCTCTTCTTTGCTGACAGTAATTTTACATGAAGTTGGTGCTTATGTGCTCATTGTTTTTCAACTCCTTCACTGACCTATACTATTATACCCATGGCTAATCTGAAGGTGAAATAGAAATAAGCTATGGTTCTTCTCAGTGAGTACATCAAAGTTGCCCTGATTAACTGGAATCAAATTCTTATGGCCTGCTGATTAATTTTATGAAATTATTGTTCTGTATGAGTTTATTGTATCACTGTTCTGTGATGTGTGCATGATGATTTAACAGCATTGCCTGTTGTTGGTCTCTTTATATTTCAGAAACTGCGGGTGTGGTGTCATATGGCCGATGGGCATTGGGAATCCGGGATTATTTTATCGACTTCTGAGGATATAGCTAGTGTTTCAATTTTAAATGGAAATGTGAGTTTTCAAGCTTCCTAACAGATTCAAGGTTGATGCAACCCACTCTAGTTACTTGAGTTATGCAGCTGTTTACCTGATGTAATTTTCATAGGTTGTTAAAGTGTCAATGGATGATCTTTTTCCTGCAAACCCGGATATTTTGGAGGGTGTGGATGACCTTATTCAGCTTAGCTATTTGAATGAGCCATCAGTTCTTCACAATCTTCAGTACAGATATTTTCGGGACACCATTTATGTCAGTATATGATAGTATAATTCCATTTATTTTTTGTAAACCTGAACTCTTCACTATTTTCCTTATCGTTTTCACCTTGCACTTATGCAGAGCAAAGCTGGGCCTGTGTTAATTGCTGTAAACCCCTTCAAGGGCTTGCAAATGTATGGAAAAGATTTTATCGCTGCTTATAGAAAGAAAATAACAGACCGACCGCATGTATATGCCATAGCGGACACCGCCTATGATGAGATGATGAGGGGTACATGTTACACGAATCATTTGCTTTCTTTCTTTCTTTTCTCCCCCCACCTCCTCCTTCCCTTCTCCTCTTCCTACTCTGTCTGTTGCTTTTCGTGTTATACATTAGTTTTTTGTCTTTCATTTATTGTCTCATATTTTTGATTGCAGAGGAAATTAATCAATCCATCATCATAAGGTGGGTATATCTCTCTTTGCTGGGGCTACTCCTCCCCATTTCCCTTGCAGTTTTTCCCTGACATTGGTCTTGTGAGCTTCTCATGTTGCTTTTTTTTTTTTTTTTAACTGTTTGTATTGAATAAACTTGCAGTGGGGAAAGTGGAGCTGGAAAAACAGAGACAGCGAAAATTGCAATGCAATATTTGGCTGCTCTTGGAGGTGGCAGTCGAATTGGGATAGAGGATGAGATCCTTCACACTAGCTCTATACTGGAAGCATTTGGGAACTCTAAAACATCAAGGAATGATAATTCCAGCAGATTTGTACGTTTGCTCCTCATTTCCTTCTTCACAGTATAAACTTTCTTAAATGTCTTGCTTGGAACTTTTCCATTGACATTTTTAATTCATCGATACCATTGCCTGTTATATTTATTATAGAGCAATATATTTAATTTGAACTACTTGTATATGGAATCTTGGAAGCATCGGTCTTTTAACTTAATATTTTGATTGTGCAGGGGAAGTTTATTGAAATTCATTTTAGCAAATCGGGAAAAATATGCGGTGCCAAAATTCAAACCTGTAAGTGAATCTTCATTGATCAACTGACAATCTCCTTTGATTTTAGATGACTGTGGCAGTGACTAACTCGATGTACTTTGGTGTTTTGACATGTGGAATGCTAATGCTTTTGCAAATAATTGGTGATAGTTCTGCTAGAAAAGGTATAGCCTTTGTTAATGAGTTTCAATGTGAATAGTAGAAATTAAAATTGGCAAAGTTGATGAGTGCCTTCCTAACATCTCTTCCATTTGAACAGTCTAGAGTGGTTCAGCTTGCTAAAGGGGAAAGGTCATACCATGTATTTTATCAATTTTGTGCTGGCGCTCCTTCATATCTTAAAGGTATATTAATTCATTGTTGTTAATATAAAGTGTTGTTCTTAGAGCTATTGGCATAAGCAAGATGTAGGTGTGCATCTGGACAAAATTATACAGGGTTTATTTGCCATATTTGTTTGAATTCGTTGGTAAATTACAAAATAATTTTTATGTTCACTAAAAACAGTTTTTAGCATTTTTGTGTTTTGCTGTTTAATCCTGTCTAGCAAGTGGCTAATATACTTACTTTCCTGCATAACTCATTATTTCTCTTTCCTTTTATATGCAGTGGAACTCAATCTAAAACTTGCAAAAGAGTATAACTATCTAAATCAGAGTGAGTGCTTGACTATTGAGGGTGTTGACGATGCTCGCAGGTTCAATATTCTTAAGGTATTTATGAACATAAGTTGTCAAAACACCTACTATATGGTGATGCCCCCTTTTGTAGTCTCCCAACATGTACTACTACTGTCGAAGTCCATTACTGATTCTTCTCATCCCTCCCAACCCCCAAATCAATTTCTACAGAAAGCTTTAGATATTCTTCAAATTCAAAGGGAAGCCCAAGAACATATGTTTGCTGTGCTTGCTGCAATTTTATGGATAGGAAATATTTCATTTCAAGTAATTGATGGTGAACATCATGTGGAGGTTGTGAACGATGAAGGTAGGATTTCCAATTGATGGTGGTCCAATGTTCTGCTGTTTGTTTCTGATGGAAATAACCTATTTGCCAGATAATGTTTATGTTACTGCATAATCTGGGGGACAAAAAAACTTTGCTAAAATTGCAATTCTTTTGATATCTCATAATTTGCAAAGATACTGGGTGATGGATGTAAGATCTCTCCACTGGGGAGTGGGAGTGTACTAATTATTTTGTCACTTGTGGATGGAGGTGATATCTATATTATTGTGGCATTGTTTTGATAAAATAAATTGATGGACAGACATATTTTGAAGAGATAAGTTGTATATCAACCAAGTTACACAGCTGGTGATGTAGCTTTATGCTTTATGCATGGATTTAGAGGGAAAGGCTGCATGGAATTGTCTATATGGTAGGGTTGCAAAGTTTATAAATGAACACCTGCTTGTGAATAGCTGGTTACGAGGATTGGTGTTTGTTGTATAGTATAGTTTATTTGTACTTGTAGTTAGGGGTATAGTAATGGTTGTCTTCTTGTTATATGTATTATTTATATAGAGAGTAGAAAGAGACAAATCTTATGGGTCCTTTTAATGAAAATTCATTTTCCCTCCTTTTGTTTCTAATCTGAAAAGTGATTAGTTCTGGTTCTTCTTTACATGATATCTTTTCATTGTATCTGGTTCAAATAGCTGTCTCAATTTGTTTCAAATTTATGAGTTATATTATTAGACATTTCAAATAATCTCTTTTAAGTTTTTGATGTAATGGCTTGGTTTACTTTTTTTATTCTTTTCTATCCATAGTTGATCAGTCTTGATGCATTTGCCCATGTGGAGAGAATTGTTTTCACAAATGTTAACATTATTCATCATTTCCAACTTTGAAGCTGTCTCGAGTACTTCCAATTTGATGGGCTGCAGAGCTGAAGAACTGATGCTAACATTATCCACCCAGAAAATTAGGGCCGGAAAAGATGATATTTCAAAAAAGCTGACACTGCAGCAGGTTTGCTCAGGGATCATAATGAGGCTTTACATTATTCTGACTGTAGAAGTTTTCTCTAGAGCACTACATGTATAACTTTCATTCATAACTAAATGTTCCATTTCAGGCAGTTGATAAACGAGATGCAATGGCGAAGTTCCTTTATGCAGGCTTGTTTGACTGGCTTGTGGAACAGATTAATAAGTCTCTTGAAGAGGGTAAAAGCTGTACTGAGAGGTCCATAAATATCTTAGATATATATGGATTCGAGTCATTTCAGGTAAGCACCTACATATCTAGTGAGGTCTCTGTCAATGATTTCATTTTGCATTATTCATTAATGCATGTATAATTATCTTGATGTATGTGAAAGAATAACACCATATTGGTTTGGACTGCTTTCCAGAGGAATAGTTTTGAGCAGTTCTGCATCAATTATGCAAATGAGCGGTTGCAGCAACATTTCAACCGACATCTATTCAAATTGGAGCAGGAGGTATTTGCTATTTCTAGTCATTGTTGGTCGATTCTCTTTGATATTGCCATTTTAGTTAATTTCTTGTCAGCCTTTAGGCAATGGTTGAATCTCTTTAGTATATGTACTGGGGTCATTTTATTTTTCATGTGGCCTTGGAGAAATCTTTTATTCTTTTTTATTTGGTTAGCACCTCTAACAATTTGAAAGAATCTCAAGAAGAGGGATCTGGTAATTGTTTGAACTCTTGCAAAAATTTAAGGCCTATAATTCAATTATCACATGACAAGCCAACTTTTTTGGTCACTAACCATTGATGGGGAATAGGAGGATGATAATAAGAAAGGAGAGAGTAGATAAGAGGAAAATAGGATAACCTTAATATCTAATGCACCTCAAGTGACCAGACTTGTACAGTAGGCCTAAATTAAAGATTCTTACCTAATATATAGACATAAATTAGATAATAGATAAATGTGTTTACATTATACTAATAAATCTGGAAAAACTAGTGTTCTATTTCATCCAGCATCTACTGTGCATAAACATAATTTATCTAGTGCTAGGGTGGTTGGGCAGTTCATGTGTTCAGAGCTGCCAGTCTAGTCCAGGTACTGATAAACTGCTATCAATGGTGTGAGTTTGACTTCAAGATGTTTGGCTTAAGTGGATAGTTATTCTGGGTTTGCTTGGAATTGCTATTTCTGTTTGTTAGTTAGAGAATAGTGTCTTGTCTAGAGTTGTAGGCACATGTTTGGATAAATCATGGCCTTATCTTAGCCTTTTTATGCCATCAATTCTTCTGTTGTGGCTTCTTTTGTACGTTTGACCTTGTGAGTGTTGGTGCAAGTGGACTTGTGAGACTAATGTCCTTTTCTTTCCCATTTGGTGGCTATGTTAGGCTGAATTTTGACTATAATGTCACATTCATCTTTTATTACTATATACATGCGCAAAATAAGTAGCTTAAATAGCTTTGAATCACAGTCTTCTGTTAAAACTTCATATGCATTTGGGAAATTTGATTGGGTCAAGAACCTAGATTTGCAAGTTAGAATGTGGTATGACCCAAAAAAGTGTAGAATGTGGTTTCGATACTTAGAATACTTAATGTCTTGTCTAGTTTGGGCACACTAACTGAGCCCCATCATGTGGAACTAATTAAATAGGAAGTCAAAGCGACTATTGGAAGCAGGACTAATTTATTTGACAGTTTAAGCATGTTGATTGGTTTATGTTTTATATTTTTACCAGGATTGATATTTAATGATTCTTTTATCTAAGGAAAAAATTCTCTCTTCTAAACAGAGGGGTGACTATATTACTTGATTTTCTGTTTAAGTTCGAGTTTCTTTTTCCTCTTTATTTGTAGATTTATACTAACCACAGATCACATTTGCAATCACAAATTATTCATTTTTATTACAATTCATTTGCAACAAATTAAATAAGGATTTACATGATTATTGTGTCCACCACTAACACAGGACTATGAGTTGGATGGTATTGATTGGACGAAAGTTGATTTTGAAGACAACGAAGATTGCTTGAATTTGATTGAAAAGGTATCTAGAAGCTTCATGTTTGGTCTGTTTTTCAAAGACATTGCATTGATCTTATTATTGTTTGCATTGGCTGCAGTAAATTATTTTTTATCCTGATTTGTTTGGTTTTGATACAATAAACTGTGTCTATCGCTGAATATGAATTTTGATATTCTTCACTTTTCTACAATCCTTGATTAGTTGTCCTTGGTCATCATATTTGCTTCTCATTATTGATGCTTAAATATAAACTAAGAGGATAAATCACAAATGGATACTGCAGAAACCATTGGGTGTCATAGCTTTGCTGGATGAAGAATCATATTTCCCTAAGGCCACGGATTTGACCTTTGCAAATAAGCTTGAGCAGCATTTAAATGGCAATCCTTGCTTTAAGGGAGAAAGGGGGGCTTTTGGCATTCACCATTATGCCGGAGAAGTAAGTCCTCACATCACTCTCTCTCTATTCTATATATCCCAGTCTTGTGTTTGATAACCAGTTGCTCTAACTATTTATATTTATTATCCTACAGTTATGGCGTTATGCCTTTGATTTTCTCATTTTTGTTCCTTCAAAGTGTAAGCTTAAGCAAATTAACCTTCAAGAGAATCTCTATTGTGCTTTTGCTTATATAGTTATACCAAGATTTTCTTCCCATTTAATTTTTGAAAATGAGTAATACATAATTGATTGCAATGTTAGCTCAAGTCTTATCATTATAGTTTACTGAGTTCAGGATTTTCAAAGGGTAAATCATTATGTGGTTTTGCCTCTTCACTCTTTCTGTACCATCTGGGTATCAAAAGTCAGCAATTGGCTTTCCATATATGGTTGTTTTGCTTGTACATCCCTTGCAGTTCCTGAAATAGTTTTTCAACCCTTAGGCTAAGCTTGTGGAACGCGTGTTTGATACTCCAGTCCTCAGAGAAAGGCTATGATGGAAAGTCTAAAACTGGCTTTTGGTGTGCGCTTGTCTGTAGGTCTCATGCTTCTGTTATGTGAATGTCTGAAAGAAGAAAAAAAAACAACAGGCCTTGAAATTATACTATGAAAGCAATTTATAAGTTGGAATGCTGGTCAAAAGGAAAAAGCTGTCGGTTTCAATGCCATTACTTTTAAAATTTAGGTGAATGGGATGACAATTTATCATGTATGCACTAAGTATGCTCTTTCTCATGCGGCACCTCAGTGCAAGCACTTACTCTGAATGGGGTCTGGCATGTTAGTCTCAATTATAAGAAAATTGATATTCTGCAGTGAGTACTCTATTGCAATAATTTGAAGTCAACGGGGATTGTAAATAGTATCAAGTCATGAGTGGACAGGTGTAGAATAGGGAATCTTGACAGCAGCATTTGTTTCATTTATGCTTATTCAAAGCATTTATAGTTCTGTAGTTTGATATGCTGAAGTACTTGAACCTCAGAGAACTGAGGTATCTCTTTTGACTGGTTTATATGAGCAATATATATAAACTCTTCCAACTTAAATGGATTTACTAACTTATAATCTGCTATCAGGTTCTCTATGATACGAGTGGCTTTTTGGAGAAGAACCGAGATTCTGTGCACTCAGATTCCCTACAGCTCCTCTTGTCATGCAGTCTGCCACTGCTTCATTTATTTGCTTCTAAAGTATTATATCAACCCCAGAAATCTTCTTTGGACTCCCAGAAGCAGAGTGTTGGAACCAAATTTAAGGCAAGTAATTAATATTACCAATTCATGATGCGTTTGGTAAGAATGTAGCAGGGCTGTCTGGGGTGTAACCGTTGGAGTTGATAAACCCCCTTCTTAGTTATGTGGTTGAACATTATCATGCCATATTTTTTGTTGGATGTAAATATTTGGATGTTCTTTAGTAGCTCCGTTCAGAAGTGTATTCATATGGGATTCTTGTCTGCTGTAGGGCCAACTTTTCCAACTAATGCATCAGCTAGAAACAACCAGGCCTTACTTCATTCGGTGCATAAAGCCAAATAGTAAACAGCTTCCTGACCTCTATGAAAAGGATCTTGTCTTACGGCAGCTCAGGTGTTGTGGCGTTCTAGAGGTTGTTAGGATCTCAAGATCTGGATATCCAACTAGAATGAAGCATCAAGAATTTGCAGAACGGTAGGTATTAAGCAGCCTAATAAGACAAAAGCTTTCAATCTGATGAAAGCAGAGCCTGCTCAACCTCATATCTTTTATATGTTCTAGGTATGGGCTTTTACTTTTGGACCTCAATGTCTCCAAGGATCCCTTGAGTATGTCCGTTGCTATTCTACAGCAGTTTAACATACCTCCTGAGATGTACCAAATTGGTTACAAAAAGGTGTTTTTGCGCACAGGACAGGCAAGTTGCATAATTAATTTTCAGCCTTTTTTTTTTTTTAAATTAAAAGGCTAATCTCCTAATAAATGTTTTTCATTATAGTTCTTGAGATAGTTGCAAATCAACAAAATGAAGGGAAAATTAGTTACCTAATGTTCATATTGTTTTCTATGCAAATTATCTTGGATGTGAAATTGTGCTGTAATATTTTGTGCTTGATTTTGGTGAAGGAATTTGGAGGGAGATGCTTGGTTTGGAAAAGAAAGTATTGAGTGAAGTGTTTGGAGTGCATGCACATGCATTTGCCAAATGCCTTTTCCCTAGGATGGTCACGTTGATCAAAATAGTCTTTCAATCATTCTGTATTTCTTTTATGTCGTTTATATCATTGACTATGTCTGATCGAGTCATATAGCATCTTCATTTTTCTTCAATTTAGAAATCTACTGCATTGGATGAGGATTTTATATATTAAAGGATGTATATAGCCAATGTCATCTACTATGTCATGCCTTCATTGTTATATGCAAGTATCATGTTGATCCAAATACCAAAAAAGATAAGGTATAATGATCTTCTGTTTTTCTGAGTCTAATTGATTCTGGTGCTTGCTTTATTGGATGAGGATTAAATGATGACTCAATATAACCGATTCAATGTGTCATAGATTGCCACGTTGGAGGAGAGAAGGAGACAGTTTCTGCAATGTGTAGTTGAGGTGCAAAGTTGCTTTCGAGGTTCCCATGCTCGACAAAATTTCGATGAACTCAAGAAAGGAGTTACAACTTTGCAATCATGTAAAGCATGGCTATATTTATCCCTTCTATTCTTATTTGTTTAAACATCTTCCTGGGTTGATGTCTCATTCAACATGTCTTTGATTTCTCATCAGAATTTTCTTGCACTAGAAACATTTAAAAAATGCCTGATAAGCATCTATAACTCCTACAACTGAAAACATCTTTAGGCAGAGCATTTCTACCAGCTTAAATTACTCCCCCTCTTTGCATGATTGGCGAGTCATTTTATTTTAAGTGCAGTTGTTCGTGGAGAAATTGCCCGGAGAAAATATGCTACATTGAAGTATGGGAGAAATAGAGCCAATGAGCAGCAGATGGCGGCTATACAGCTACAATCAGGTAATGCTCATTCTTATGGTGGTCAATTTTGTGGTGATTGATATATGCTTACTAGACATTTCATCCTGCAGTTATTAGAGGCAGGCTTGCTCAAAGGCAGTTTGATGATTTATGTAAGAAGAAATTCACTCCAGAGATAGAAAAGCCTAAACAAAAGACTGGCATAGTGAAGGTATCTAGTTTCTCTAATTTGACAAGAAAATCCAGTTCTTTTGACGGTACCTTTCCAGGTGTATTATTTTAAGTAGGTGTGATCTAGTGCTTACAATGACATTATTTTATTATTGTTCTTGAGTGCGTACCTGTGTGATTGTTTCTGTCTTGGCCCGTGTCTTGTCTTTGTCCATGGCAGTTGAAGCGACTATTAGTATTGCAATGCATGTGGCCTTTTCTGACCTGCTCACATACTCTGCAAAGGTTTCGGCTTTTGATCTGCTATGCTTTTAATTGTCATCGATAACTAAGGCCTATGCTTTGTCAACAATGTTTTAACTGCATCCATCATGTCAAAGAATTATTATTTGTATGCCTGAGCTTAATTTAAATTGGGGTAGACCTGATTAAGTTATACTCTACAAAAGCTCCCCCCTTGCCTCCATGGCATATGTAATCTGTGGGTAGTTTGTGGATATGTGGACTTAGAGGCTGGGTTTTTGCTTTGTGCTTTTTTAGGATACATCAAAAGAGCAGGCCCAAGTTTCACCTGCAGTATTAGGAGAGCTTCAGAGGCGGGTGCAAAGGGCAGAAGCAACTCTGTTGCAGAAGGAAGAAGAAAATGCTGCTTTGAGGGAGCAACTGCAACAGTATGAGACAAAATGGTCTGAGTATGAAGCGAGGATGAAATCGATGGAGGAGACATGGCAGAAACAAATGGCATCATTGCAGGTGAATTTGCATCAGCTTAGCTTTTATCATGCATCTTCCTTGCATATAATGTCCAAGAGAGGAGTGATTCCTCCTCTTTCTTATCTCTGTTGGTAAGAAACATAGCTGTAAACCTTAAGAGGAAAAATATGCCATTTGCAATTTATCTGGATGAGGTTATAAACCTGTCTTTGTTATCTGCTCCTGTTGCAAGCTCGTCTCCAAGTTTATTAATTGTAGATTCAGTGTGGTACAAGCATGTGTCTTGAAGCAGCATGTAACTGTAATATAATACTTATGAGAAAGAGTTGCATATTTTTTAATATTGCAAAAACGTCCAGGCAGAGTTAAAATTGTGTGTATTTTTGAGGCTTTTATGATTTTTGATGCAGATGAGTCTAGCAGCAGCCAGAAATCGTCTAGCAGAAGACAATGCTGCCCAACCCAGAAGGCCAGATTATTCTACATCACCTCATGATTATGATTCTGAGGATGCATTATCTATGGGATCTCTAACACCAGGGGGAAACAAGCCGCTCAAACTTTCTAATTCCACCCGTGACATCAGGGGCGGGCGAGAAATAAATGGTACAAATGGAACCCTAAATGCTGTAAGTGATCTGATAAAAGAGTTTGATACGAGGAAACAGGGATTCGACGATAGTGCTAGGTCCCTTCTTGAAGGCAGACAGGACCGTTCAGCTTCTGATGTGAATCCTGATGAAGAACTTAGGAAACTGAAGGCTAGGTTTGAAGTATGGAAGAAAGATTACAAGGCGAGGTTGCGGGAGACCAAAGCAAGGCTTCTTAGGGTTTCTGATGATAAGGGTCGTAGAAAATGGTGGGGAAAGATGAGATAACGGGTAGAGTTTTTAAAATATGTTTGTGATTTGCATTAGTTGTAACCTCAGTTGCTTCCAAAGATGAGCGATTGGCGCAAGGAACGTTGGGACAGGATCAATAGTTTTCCTTCTCTTTGGAGGCTTCTATGATGGGTTATAGCGGAAGTTAGGGAGTCAAGTGTCCTATAATATCAGCCAATTTTTCTTCCTTGGTGGTATTATATGTGAGCCCTGTATATAAGTCCAGATAGAAGTTTATAGGAACCGTAGCTTCCTTTGCTCTTATTTGAGCTGTATAGTATTTTCTGTCTGTTTGAGACCATGTCAATTGTGAAGTTAAAAACATTCCTATAGCTTTCATTCTGTAAATTGTTCATGTCTCATTGCTCCTTCATGGATGTATGTAGTGTGGAGAGTTCATCTGATGAAGTTGTAATATTAGATGAATAGGAAGTCTGTTTTTGCTGCTATATAATTGCATATCTTCAGAGGTATAGCTTAATAGCTACTTCCCCGCGTTAAATGCGATATTTGGAATGCTCTTCATTAAGAAAGATGACGATAATAAGAACTGATGATATTTATAACTCCGTCTCGAAGAATCATGAGATTATCGTATAATCATCTCCATTGTTCAAGTGGTATTAGATTCAGCATTGTCCGTAATCTCAATTCCTATTGCTCTAATGTTTAATGTCATAGTCTATTTTCTGTTGATTGATGGTCCTTTTTGGTTAGCCTATTTACCTTTTATTTTCTCCTTGTTTTTAATACACAAAGATTTAGATCCAAGTTGACTATCATTTAGAGGTTTTGCAATTGAATTTGAATTCAAATGAAGATGAACTCGAACTTATATGGGAGTCAAAACTAAATTAGAAATTTAACGTCGATTGCATTTTAGCTTCTTTTTCACTCGATAGGACCGTGTGGCATACTAAGCTGGTTTATGGATTATATTCATTTGTAACATTTGGACACTCGAATTCAGTTAATAATAACTACAATTTATTTGGGTGTGATGTTTTTACAATATAATACTGAATAAGTTTTCTAGTCTATTGTTTCATTTTTGTATTGGCCAATGTCTTGAGGTTCTAGATAAAAATTAAATTTTTTTTATCATATATTTACTAATATAAAAATCAATTTTACATAATACAAAATAAATATATTTTTAAAATTCAAAAAATAACCTACACTTAGTTTCAAAATCACTATTTAACTTTTATAGTAATTTATAATATGACTAGCTAATTTTTTTAATCTTTTAATTATAAAAATCTATATTTAATTTTTTTCATATCAAACGTGATGTTAGAGGGTTATACTATCCCATTCTTTTTGTACTATAATATTTAGTTCTTGTATTGTTTAATTCTATTAATCAAATGCTATCTAAATTAGTATTTAGTGCTTGATTCAACTATGTGTAGGTTGGAATTTTTCTTTTTTTTAATACATAATTCAATTTCAATCAATATCATCTTTTGATTTTGTATTGTTAACCAGCAAAGTATGAATATGTGATATTAGAGAACACACGTGTTAAATTTCCACTCCTTCCAATGTTTCAACTACAATTTACATCTCTTATACTTAATCCTCTAAAACAAGTGACGATGATCCAGGCACGAATTTGGTAGCATCGACCCAATCATTGTTGGCAACTGGGTTATCAGGGTGGTCCAATAGGTTCTCAAGGGGGCCTTTTCCAGTGACAGTGGCTTGAACAAAGAAACCAAACATGGGGAACATGGCTAACCTACCGTTTTTAATTTCCTTAACCTTGAGCTCCGCAAATGTGACCGGGTCATAGGCTAGACCGAGAGGGTCAAAGTACCGACCACCCGTTGCTACAGAATCCTTCGACAAGGCCCATGAGAACTACTTCGAAGCCCAAGATGGCTAGAATGCTCTGGGCATGGACAGGGTTGGGGTGGCCTAAATAGTCGAGTCCACCTTCTGAGAAGATCTGGGCTCCAGCTTTGAACCAAACTGGCTCCTTGAAGTCCACTCTCACCCATTTCTCAAAGACCTCCAGGCTGATGCAGCCAAGAGCTCCAAGCATGGCCCAACGACCGTGAATCACCCGAATTCCACATGAAATTAAAAAATTTGATGCTTATCCCATTTCCAATCGTCTGCAATTGTATGAAAATTTACCTCAAGAGCCCTGTATCTAGCAAAGGCCTCAGGTTCTGCTGATAAACCAGCGGTGTCCCATCCATAATCTCCCGGGAATCCAACCCCCCCGTCATATGTGAAGGAGTTTGAGCTGAAAAGGGGCCCAAGTACTTCACCCTGTCTGGTCCATACCACAACACAACTCATTTCCCTGCTCAAATTACTAACCAACATTAGACCACAGTGGCCTCACCAATCCACTAAAGCACAATCATACAAATTTCTCACCACAAGACAACTCGAAAGTTCCTACCATGACCATTTGTAATATAGTTATGAGATAATAGAAGAAACTGACACGATATGGAACAAATGGTTCAAACATGTCAAAATTAGCACAGCTAAAAATTTAGAACAAATTTTCGTATTTTTTCCATCAATTTTATATTTGTCTCAAAGTTGAATTCAATAGAAGTTGAGATATAGATGGAATAACGTCAATCGCCGATACGAGCAAAATAAATATGCAAGCATGGATATAATAGTACAAGTAACATACCATGGTGTATTTTCCTGTGCCCATAGACACGACATCCCTAAGGATGTGGTGGGGGGAGGCGGGTTAGCATTTGATTTGGTCCGTCCTAGGAATGGGGATGTTTTGAGAACAGTTGTAGTTGTTGCGGTGATTGATGCCATGTCCATGTTCTACTCCTCCTTTCTCTTTTAGTAATGAGACCTTTCTGTTTGGTCAAAGGGAGCACGTAAAGGAAAGGGTGAATATATGTGAAGAGGGTTTGGAGTTGTGGTGGGGATCCAAAAGGTTGATTGAACCAATCAGAATGCTCTGAAGGATTTAAAAGATCTCCGGTTCATATCTTTCTATCCACATTTTATCTTGTCCATAACATAATGTTAAAAGATATTATTATATTTAAGTCTAGCATTTTACTTCACATTTTTTATCGGGCAGTAATGCTATATGAAGCACATGACATATGATATATTCGGGGGGTAAAACAAAAGAAGTAGGCACTCTTAAAAACTATTGAAATTGAAAAAGATATTAAAATTCTAAACTATAATACTTAGATCATTTTAAAAATTTTGAGGAAATTTTTTTTTTCATCTAGTATAACAGCAAATCATTACTATACAATTGCAACAAACTTTTGAGCCTATTTATAGTCCAATTTGACCATTATTAATCGAAGTAATAGTAAATGTACCAATAAAACTCTTCAATTGGGTGATAAATTAGCCTTGAAAATTATTCTATTTTTTAATGTAAAAGATAGAATTATTATTACATTAAATGAAAAATTTTCCAATCTTAAAAATTTTAGAGCTCTAAGTATTCCATATTAAAAGTTTCAGAACCTTATTGTAATTCTGATGGTTTTCAGGAGAATCATTATAACAAACTAATAACAATAGTTTTAATAGCATATGAAAAGTGGTTTGAAAGAATTTGCAAATTACTCAAATGACATAACCTTGCAACTTAATCAATGATCAAACATGCACCAATATAAATTTATTTTGGTTAAATGTGTGTCTAATTATTCTCGTTAACACTTAATACCATGAAGTAACGGCACAAAAGACAAGAATTTCCTAATCCATGTTTACCATACCACGTTTCTTACAGTGGTAATTGTATTTTATTCATCCGAATCATTTATTTGAAAATAATTTCTTTTATTTCAAAAATAACAATGATTAACCATAGTTGTGAAGTTATCATTAACTTAAGCAAATATGAAAATGGGATATTCAAATGTGATTTTGGATTATAAGGAAAATCTCCTTTTTTTTTTTTTTTTTTAACAAAACAAGATAAACTTGCAGAAATAATCCACCAGCAGAATAAAGATAAAAAAATCTCTTGCAGCTACAAGACTAGCTAGGGTGGCTAGTCCACTTGGACTATGTATTTACTAGAAATAATGTCTTTTTTCTTTTTGTTGGAATATTTGAAAATAATATCGATAGAGCAATTAATGTAATGGCTTCCTTTTCTCGATGTGCTCTACGGCCATTCCTTGCGGAGCTTATGACGCAAGTCTAGTCCGTATCTTATAAGCTATAATTTTATATACTTTGCCCAATTTTTCATTACACTCGTATGTATTTTTATATTTTTAATAGTAAAAATGTGTAGATACAGGAAAATATGTATAAATTATTTCAAGTGTAGACATTTAATGCCTCTAAAGTCAAAATAAAGGTGCAGATGTTTAGTAATTTCCTTTGTAATTAATGGATTAATATCGCAAATGGTACTTAATCTTTACTAAAATATGTAATATATTATATGTATTTTGAAAATATTAATTTATTATTTAATTGAAGTTTTTACAATCATTTTTGTTATTGAAACTAATTTTGTTAAGTCCGTTTACCAAAATAAATGTATAGATGAATTAGAAATCGATTTATAATCACTATTAAATTGAATGACTTATTTTTTTTAAGTGGATTATAACCTATTTGGCCTTAAGGTAATAATGTGGCTAGCAGCCACTTAGAGAGATTCCCATGGTCTTGATATGGTTGAAACATTTAATTATTGGTTCGTATTTATGTTCATATCAGTAAATGGATTTTATAGAATTTGTTCAAATGAAAAAGAGACGATGAAAACTTCAATTAGGTAACAAATTAATATTTTCAAAATACAAGTAATAAATTATATATTTTTCACATAATTTATGATATTAACTCCAAATTAATTTCCAAAGTCGTATGAAAGCAAATCTGATGTCACGTTTGGGAGCAATTCCAACTTGACAAAAGCAATTGACCGATCCAACTCTTAATTCTACAGTCCATGCAAAGTGCAAACATGAAAAGCCTGCCAATCCACTTGCATTGGGGAACATAAGAAGTCAGCTATCCGTCCCAAGGCGAAGCAAGCATCAATTGCAGTCCACAAGCCCACAAACTGAATTGCAAAGTTCACCTGTCACGTTTCATTCCATGAAGCCACACACACATGTTGAATACACTGTCACGTGACAGAGGATAGAATTCTGTGCTTTTCTAAAAATAAGGGGACAACGAACACATTCTGAATGACAGCAAAAGTAGATAGTCAGCACGACGCGAGCAATAGATAGATATATCAGTAGTCTGTTTATTTTAATGATACCCTTTAGTGGTAGACTTTTTTTTTTTCTTTTTTTCTTTTTTCCGCATGAGGAGGAGACACGGGGATAATTCCACGATAGCTTCACAGAATTTGCTTTTTCCGTATCTTTATAATATATAATAAATCACTTAATGAAATTAGTTTATCTTTTGATTAATTTCAAAACTTCCATGATTCCTTCCGAACTAAACATTCTTTTGATTCATTTGGTTTTTACGTTTATTTACTTTAATTACTTATATCAAATTTACTCGTGGATGCGCGCGTACACAAACACACACATATATATAAAGTTAAATTTCTTCTAATCAAATGGTATTTATAAATTTTGATTGTTTAAGAATTGTAAGATCTAATTAATTTTTATTTTTCTTTTTGATATGTTAAATATTAATTTATGTTATGAATTTCTTGATATTGTTGATTTATTTGATTGATGCAAAATAGGACCATTTTGTTTAACTATCAAAATGATATATTGCCAATTGGTTATTTAAATCCGTAACTGTTTAATTATTCTAATATTTGTGATAAAATAAATGTCGTGCTTCGAGAATAATAAAGTTATAACACTCCTAAAATAAGAGTTAACTGCACAATTGCTATTATAAATTTGGAATGCACAAGGGGTATGCAATTAAAATACCTTGAAGCATAAGGAGTTCGGCGAGTATAACCAATTTGAAATTGTTGTATATATCAAAACACGGATTTGCCTTCTAAATGAACCAGTAGTAAGCAATTAGATACATAATTTCTCATGATCCCATGCATATAGGTACTATCAATTACTCAGTATCTATCGTTTATGCATATAATTGATTGCATTCAAAAGAAATGAAGAGGCACCAATGCAGGGTTATAATTTTATATACATGATAAATGCTTTTGCATTCCTATACATGTTAAGCCTTGACATCTCACTATGGCTTCAAAACTTACCAATACACGTCTTTAGCAATGTAGGCATGATGCAAGCGAGTATTGCTTATACTTCCTAAATTGGTGAATAATTATGTTTCATTAATTGTATTAACACACAGTAGACCCATTTAGTTTTACAAATATATATATAGAAAGAGCGAGAGAGATATATCTTAATTTGAGAAGGTCATGTAGTCCAAAATGTGGTAAAAAAGGTATAGTTATAGAGATAAGATCCTAATGTCCATAGTAAACATACATTAATGATCTATCAATCCTTCTATCCATTTGAATTAGTAAAAGTTATTATCTCATTAATACCCAGTTAATTGCTTTCTTACTGACTAGTTTACTCGTTGCTTTCCAAATCTGAGTCCACCTTAGCCATTGCTTAATCTTCTCAAGAACAACAATCTCTTAGTAGACATCACTCATATTTACCCAGCATATGACTATGGATTTGAATTTATATCTTTGTCATATCTTTTATTTTAAAGCTAAGGCAATGTCCCGGCTAAGTTATTTTCACGAGCTCTTCTAAATTCCCTTTTCGGTCTAGTTTTCTGTAATATCTGTTGTACATCTACCTCTTTCCCTATTGGTGGAGCATCCTAAGTATAATTTGACTTACTTTTCAATGCATCTAGTATGTCTGTTTATGCTTTTGCAACAATTTTGACTTTAGATCTTAAGATACTTCGAGTAGTATTTATTCATTATTGTCCTTTTATTTTATTTTTTAAAGCTTAGGGTGAAGTGTCTAACTTCCTAACAACCAGGTGTAAGAATGGAAAAATCTATCTATAACTTTAGGTATTACTATTTTAATGTATGAGAGGCCTTAATAGGTGTATAATTGACATATGAGGTTATAACCTAAAAGGCTATATCCTAATAGAAATTCAGTATAGGACCTATTATAATTACTCCATCGATACATCAAAATTATATACTGTCACTGTATAACATTTACAGTAAAATCCTAATCTACATACATCCTTTATCACCATCCCTTTCATGGTAATTCAATTTCTTTTTATAACTATTGTTACTATTATTCATTAGTTCCGAGTTTATACTTGTATACCACTTCTAATTGAGGTTACTATATGCAAACTTATCACGGTAAAATCCTCCTTCAACTCATTCTAATTTACTTATGTAGTTGTAAGTCACTGCTATAACTCAATTTATGGGTTGGGCAGATTTGGTAAAATGTTATATTCTTACATTTAGGATTAGATTGACCTATGATTCTTTTACTTACATAATATATATATTATATCAATTCTCATTTGCTACTCACTTACGATCTATTCTCATTGTGATTCATATGATGTCTATTTGGTTTTCACTAAGACACTTTAAAAAGCAAGCTCTTAAGAACTATACTCTAATACCACTCCATAACTATCTTGCCTTAAAAGTAAAGAACAATAGAGTTGTAACAGTTCTATTGTGTTTACCAGCTTAAAATAAGAGTTAATTGCTCAGTTGTTATTGTAGATTTGAAATACATAAGGCACAATGACTAAACTACTCTAAAGCATCGGTAGTTCAATGAGTATAGCTAATTTGAAATTGTTTCATATAAGAAAACCTCGGTGTACGTAAAGATACTACACAAAACTTATAAGAAAGGTCCAAGATAACATTATAATTTAAGCTGTAGGACATATTGGATCACTAGGTGTAACACCTTAAAACTTAAAGGTGTTATAACTTACTATGTGCCCCTAATTTTCTAATGACATGTTATAGTTCTAAAATTAACTACAATCTCTAAGATCACCAATAACAACTTTTTATTAAGTATAAAACAACAATTCTCTTAGTAAATCAATTTGAGTAACTCATATGTAAGTCACTCTAGCCACAAAATGCTGAATAACTAGATCTTGATCTTTTATAACTTATAGAACTAATCGCCTTTCTTTCTTAACTTGATGACAACAATTCCTATACTTGTTGCAAACTTAACGAATCAACTAAGCCGAAGCCTAATATGTAATGTACAAGCACACATTGATGACACACCAACCATTCATATACGTTTAATGCAAGAAGTAATACACAATAGGTTATAAATTTAAGCTCACATATAACAAACAGATACTCATGGCTCCGCTACACTATGATCTTTATCTACGTACATAGGTATAAATAGAATATAAGTTTTTCTTTAAGTTTTTTATGTCTTGAGTTCAGAGTCTAGAGTCCTTCAAACATAGTTTTTTATTTGTATCGTTACATATACGAGTCTATTAGGAAAACCTCATATATAATCAATAGTTACCCTTTAGTGATTTGCTACTATAGGCCCATAGGACGAGCATTTCAAGCATAATCAATAAACAATTTAATTAGGCTAAATATGGATTAGTACGGTTGGCTTACTACAATCTTAACAAGTACAAGCAAGCAACTAAGCACCATGTACCTAAAACGCAATTGAATCAAAACTAATCATAAGTCCCAGATCTAATCAAACCTAAATACAAGCATTTGACAAAAATAACAAACTTATCTTAATCCTCTATTCAATTACAATTGAACTTGCGTTTTCAAGTGAATTCCTTGACCTAACTTAGCTTACATTACTAAGGTTTCCTATGACTCTACTCAACTTCCAAAGGTCTTGGAAAGAAGGTATGGTTTTAGAATTAATCAAGGAAAAGGGTTTAACATCTAAGGATAAGTGAAGAATTAAGTAAAGTTTGTATATTTACTTAAGAAACATTATAATTTGAATCAATTTAATCCAACCGGCCTTACTAGTTGCCAAAATACTTCCATAGAATTTCCTTCTTAGGAGTCACAAACCAAAGAAAAGCTTCAATCCTCAAATAGTGTGGAAAAAAATATTTGGGTTTTTAGTTGATATAACTAAGTGGAAACATATAGGAATCAACTAAATTCGGAGCACCAAATAAATGTCGATGAACGAGGAAGAAAAGGAATGGCTCATGCATGGCTAGGGGTGAACTGGCTAGCTTTTTCACTTTGGAATCATCAAGTTAGTTCTATAAGAATATTAGCTACCAAAAACTCTAAAGTCGGCAGGCCAGTTCACTTTGGAACTGACAGGTTGATTCTTCTTTCATTGCATTTGCAACTTGTGTAAGCTTTGCAAAATTACCCAGATTCAATTCAAAACCATCTCTTTCTTCATTCTAACTTCAATAACTCAATAACCTAACACTTTAACAAGATTTTACATCAACTCAAACACGAAATCTAGCTCCATAACTCAATCTCCCAACAATCTTTATGATGAACACCTCAAATATCTTACAAACTAAAAGAAAAAAAAAAAGACAGAAGTGAGAAAAAGTTACCTAAATGGGCTAAGCACAAGATTGAAACAAAGAGTAAGATGATGAATGATTAAGCCATAACCCATATATTACAAATTTGAACTACTAATGATTGGCACAAAAACTCCATCAAAATGGAGGTTTAACCATAGGATAAACTAAGAAAAGAGATCTTAAGGCTTAGTCTTACCTTGGACTTAGCTTGTTATGGAGTTTTCTTGAAGATCCGAGACCATATGAGTTATGTCCAATAGAAAATGAAGAGAAGAAGAAAGGAAAAAAAGAAAAAGAAAAAGAAAAAGAAAGGAGTTGGTTAGTAGGGTTTTAGTGATGGGTGTCACGCCCCGAACAAGAAGAGTCATAACAGTCCCGTCGTGTAAACTAATCTAAGATAGAAGCTGACCTCACAGCTGCTATCGTAGACGCAATTTACACAAGGCGCACACCTTAACCAGCTTGAAACGTCTGTTCTGATATCTGTTAATATCCAAACCTGTGGTAGAGCTTTAACAAAATACTTGTTCTATACAATCTGTAGTTTAGTACTACAACAGTAATTATACAACATTTCACGTCCAAGGGTAAAGATTACAATCAGAGTCTTTTAAAAACCACAGGTTATACGATTTATATACAATAAGTTAGAAAACTAGTGGGCTCCCAGGGAATTCCCATTTAGTTTTCTAAAAAAACTTAAAAACAAAGCAAAAGCTCAGGTTCAGTTTAATTCCTCGTTCCTCACTTTCCCACACAGCAGCACACTAACCTGAGAACGGTGGTACCGGAACATCTTTTATCTTCACTCAGTACCTGCAAAAGAGTCTGTTGGGGTGTGAGCACAACTAGCTCAGTAAGTGGGGCGGAGTCAGAAGAGTACTATACAATCACAAATAAGGTTAATAATTATGATGAAATGCAATGCAATCACTCAAATGAAAACATCGCACAGTGTTAACCGGTCTACTGTGAGGTTAGAGAAATTTCATCCGCTCCAACCCGGATTGAGGAGTTTCATCGCGACTCAAGTTAAACCAAACCCGGGCTTGTGCAATGGAGAACACCCCCCTCCCAGGACCGCCTTCGAACCACGGCCCCCAACCTTGCCGCGACCTCCTCGCCTATCACTTAGTTCGACTAAGGATGGGGAAAGGACCATTTCAGCTATCCTCATCGAAGGAAGTCGGTGTTTGGCTTAACACTCTTAATCGTTTCCTCTAACGGGTGATTATGCGTGACCAATTACACTTTAGTCGAATAATCATTAGAGATAATTAGGGGTGATCAATAAGTTCACACAATACAGAATCCATGCAAATATGCAGAACAGCACACCAAAGAGTTGAACTCCTGTCACAACAGAGTATCATTCACACACATAGCATGCGCATAATCATCTAACTACAAACACAACCAGAAGTACTCTTGGGTCTTCGGATACTTTTAAAATAGTACCCAAACAGCGGCGAAGCTACCATCCTAACTTACTTGTTCAGACGTTCGTTATTTCTGACTTGAATTGTCAGCCGTCTTTGGAAGGTCCTAATTACACAAAAGGTCTAAATTTAGTTTTCGTAATAATTACGAAAACATTAGGGTTTAATCTAAAATGGATATATATATATACATATATATATATATATTATTTCCATAATATACTGTCATGTTATTAAATTATTAATTATTAACATTATACATCATATTTACTATTACGTATTATATATCGTTTTGATCGTATCGAAACGTACTTTTTATTTATTAATTCACGTTTTGATTCCGGTAGAGTTACCGAAATGTGTATATTCTTGAATATGTTATAGATATAAGCTAGTTTGCTTAAGGTTATCCGATTTCAACAAAACTAGTGTCATTGAGTTCGTATAGACTTAACGACACATCTTATGAGTCCTGTTCTTAGAGATGGATTTTAACGGGTAGTTTGAATTTTTAATACAATTATACATAATTATATAAAAACGACCGTATTATGCATAATTTACAGTTTTAAATTATATTTTATCCAATTTGTCCTTATATTGTAATAATATAAGTATTATTCAATTTTAATACACCTAAAGTACATCCCGATCAGAAAATATTAATAATTGTAATAAAATCTCTATTTAACCCAATTCGACCAGCGATCCTATATATAGGTTTTATTTATCTATTTTACTCATTTTAGTCTATTAATATTACAAATACATCCCGACTTGTAATTTAAGCTATTTTACTTAATAAATTCGTAGTAAATAGTTCGGATCACCTAATAATTCCTCGAAAATTTCTATGGACTTCTAAAAATATAGGGAATTCAATTATCACTCGGTTTCAAGTTTTCAACCTATTGCCTATATTTTCGTATTGACGATTTTACCCTTAAATTTGATAAATTATCCAATTATAATTCTTTTAGCATCCAATTAATTCCAATCTGACTCAATACCATTATTATTTATTATAGATCAGTATATGTCCATTTCATCAATTAATTTCATAATTTCCTATTAAATTCATAATTTCAGCCTATTTTCGGACCAATTTCAAGCCTAAAAATTCAATAAATATTAAAATCATTCAAATAAAAATTTGGGCTACGTAGCAATTACCCATATATCATACACATCCTACACAAAAATTTTCAGCTAGAAACAACATCATATAGTATATTTATTTCACTAATATATATTCGGATGAATTACAGATTTCTTAATGAAGTATATTAAATATTACGAATTTTTCAAAAATAAAAATATCACATGAAAGCATGTCTAAAATAACCTAAGTGTAATTTTTTTCATAATTTTCTGGGCGGATTTACTATTTTTTAGAAATTATTGAAAAACAGGGCAGAAATTTGACCTTGGTGTTCTTGGGTGCTCCGGTGGCCGGCGGCGGCTGGGCGGTTGTCGGACGGCTGGCGCGGTGGGTGGACCGTGTGGGGTTGGCTGGGTTTCACAGCAGATCTACTCTAGGTTAGGTTTCCACACTTTCACTAATTTTTCTGTTTTTTTCTAAATTTGTTTTTTTTTTTACGATTTTTTTCTAATTTTTCTTTCTGATTTTCTCTGATTCCAAATTGCTAAAACTATCTTGTCTGATGATCTTGGCTTTTTATAGTGCTTCAAAGTCGGTTTAGGAATTTTTTCTTTAATTAATTCATATTTTCTTTTCCAATTTTTTTTTTTTTTATGCATGAGGTGTCCAAATATGGTAACTCCACTTTTGAATCAGCAATATATTTTTCCATCCTCCTACCACGCCTCCTTCCAATATTATTTAATTAATTTTTCTTTTTCTTTTATTAAATAATTACTTAAATATAGATATTATATGTTAGAATTAATTATTTAATTAATATATAAGTTTATACCTTATGTAAATAACACGTGAAATATATAACTTTACTCATATAATTAAGTTTCTAGCATATCTTTTATTTTTAGGATACATTCTAAGGTTAATTTCATGAATTCAACACAATATTTATATAATTACTCAATTTAAAGTTAATTTACGAGTATAATTATTATTTGTACCGGGTATACTAAAAAATTACGTGTATTTTTTTATAGTAAATTATACTATATTATCTCATTTTATAGCTCAATTAGCTTATCTCTAAGTTCTCGTTGTAATCTAAGTTCAATTTTAGGAGTTCTGAACATTTTAGGGCTTTAGTAAATACTCCAATTTCTAAGGGCAAAATTGGGATTTCGGATCGTTATTACTAAAGTCTAACTTCACTGTAATATCTCGACTAACTTTTTCATTCTAGTTGCAAAGTTTGGGCTCAATTGGATAAGTTATCCTAAAAGCCTTAAATCTGAGCTCGGTTATCCTAAACTCAATTTTGGAAGCTTACAATGGGTAAGGGTTTAAGAGTAAAATAAGATAGATAAGTAGTGAGTAAGAATGAGGGTTTTTAGGAGCTTAAAAGTCCATAATGCCCTTTACTTTAATTGCATTTCTTTTGAAATTTCTTGAGCACTACATCCTACCTCTCTTAAAATCACTTTCATCCTTAAAAGTCGCTCAACTCTTGAAATGGCCTTGATCACTTGCTTTACATCCCTTTCTTAAGCTCTTAAATTGTTTCTCTTCGAGTCCACTCCTTTGTTTACACTTTATATATGTGTGTGTGTATGTCTAATAATCTACACTTTTAAAGATTTACTTTTAGGTGATTATACTCTTAATAGGCTTATATACTTTTCTTGAGTCTTCTAGCTTCCCACCATTATTATTATCTTCATGTTGTCACTCTTTTAGTCCTTACACTATTGCTTTTATCACCTAAGCATCAAGGTATTTTCTTTTTATGGTCTACTTGGCATTTATTTATGATTCGATCGTAAAATTCTCAACCCCTACTTTAGCAACCCAAACATCATCGCACTTTCCATTGACATATCGATTAGAACCCTTTTGACTATAACATATAATGTTTCCAATACAACTCTTTAATTCTTATAGATCAAAACTTTATTCAGTAATAAGAGAAACTTGGTAATTGATCTTCTTGAATCCTTAATCAAGCCTATCATTCCAATGTGAAAAACATATACTTCTCTTATCTGAAAGGAATTCCATAATACTTGTATCAGTCATTGAAAGGATTCTATCTCCTAAAAGGCAACAATTTGCAGGTCAGATCAAAACTCTAAGTCTTATCTCTAGGTTAACTCCTTACATAGTAACAAAAATCTACATGTCTTAACTTAACTAAAACCATCTTCCACCAAAGAACTCCCAATATCTATCTCTAAAATCCAGTCAGATATCTGTCAAAACATATGGCATACTCCCAAGTTGATTCTTGTTAGAGATTACCTCATGCTTACTCATCAACCAACTTCAACCACATCTAACTTTGAAAAGTTCTCACATCTTACACTCTTATTACTTATAGAGTTCTCTACTTTCGAATCATTTGCTACATTTTCCTTTCGCTTGTCCCCATATCACTATTTTAGGAGGTGATTATAATTAATGTTGATAACTTATGTTCCTCTTAACTCATTTAATAAAGTCAGCTAATTTGTTAGTTCTACATGATCTTGTTCTTCTTAGTGCTTGTCTTATTGCTTAGGTTTTCAATTAGTGTTAGAAGGTTTATATTATTCACAACTCAACATGGATACATATATAACGAGGCCAATGAATGTCAAAACATTACTGACTTGACTAACAAACTGACAAACCTGATAGGAACTTTACTAATGTGAGCAAAATTGACTTGATACATCATGGCATAAGAAGAGAGACTCATTCATCAATCCCATTAAACATATACACATGTTAACCTCCTCAAGTCTTTTATTCCATTTTTTAAATTAACCTTTTATTCCACATTCCATTCCCTATGTGTTACTGCTCATCATGCGAGATTTGGTGAGCAGTTTCGTATTTAGATTTAGGTTTATTACTCTAATGATTGCATATATTTTTATACAAGTTAAGCGAGTGTAAAGATACGAATTGTGCTCTTAAGTTTGTCTCTTCTCTATTAGGGGTCAGTCTTGTGATTAAGTTTCCCTAGTTATTTTATGTTGACTCTTGATTTTATGAATTCAGTTTAATCATACCAGAAGGAACAAGCTCAACTAGTCCTTCTAACATCCTCCATCTTACTTCTTCTTTCATCATCACAGATCAATACTTAGGCATATTACAGTAGAACTAAATAAGAAGGAAACAATAATTAAGAGAGAAGGTTTTGTGAACCGTGTTCAAGAATAGATAAGGTTGGTCGTTGGATGGGTCCGAGCTTGCAGAAAGCTTGAAAAATGATTAATGGGGAAAGTGTGAAAGGGCAAAATGAAGAATGAAACAGTAAAGAAAACTTATGAACAATTCTAGAGAGTATGACGTACTAATGGAACTTCTTACGGTATAATTCGATATGACGCATAAATTGGTTCAATAAGTTTACTCACTACCTAACCTTGCTTAAAGGAAAGAATAAGAGTGATGCCAAGAGTAAACAGATAATGTTTATGTAAGGAAGAAAAGTACTCAAAAGTGTATTAAGATCACAGTTATAAGCACAAGGGTATTTTTACCTATAAGTTAAGGTAACCTACCCAAAAAGGAAAAGACAAAAGGGTATTTTTTAAGGAAGTAAAGATCAAGATACAAAAGGGTAAAAATGAATATACGAGAAAAATAATCATTGGTGCAACGAATTCTACACATGATACTATACATATAGCGATACTATACATATAGCAATACTATAGTGGCAAGGTTATTAGAAGATGCAGATAAAAAATATGGATAGTTAGCTTGCCCGAGCAAAGATGGCTTTATCAGTCTAGAGTCTCTCTTTTTTGGTTTCTCGGCAAGGAAGATGTTGAGTAATTAGTTGGCTCGAGCGCGAGAGAGTAATCTTCTATTTGGCATACTATTAAAAGATGGGTAGTCATATGGCTCGGTATGAAGGGTGACTCGGCAAAGAAGTACTTGACCTCGGTAGGGGTTGACTGGAACAAAAGGATTCGTTGAGCTAGTCTCTCTAGTCTTTGGGCTCGGCTATCGTTCAGGGGTCTAGCAACCTGGTTCCCATAATTCCTTTCAGGTTATTTTGGATTTGGGATTAAATTCGAATGGTCTTTGCTCAATTCTTCGTCAGGGTGATATAGATTGAGGTTGGCAATGTTGAAGGCGTCAGAAACCCTATAGCCTTTGGGCAATTCCAATCTTTAGGCATTATTATTAATCTTCTGGAGGATTCTAGAAGGTCCTTCCACTTTTATAGATAATTTGTTCCTCTTCTCGTTCGGGAACTGTTTCTTGCTGAGGTGCAATCACACCAAGTTTCTTGGTTGAAATTGTTTGGCCGTCCTACCCTTGGTCTTTTCTTGCATTTTTCTAGCAACTTGATTGATGTGCTGAGTGACCTTATCATAGATACGCTGAAGGGATTGTGCTCTGGTCAATGTATCGGGGTCTTTTTGCGTGGGTACTAGTATAGGGGTGTGGTTGAGGGGCAACTTGAGATCAAACCCATAGACCACCTCGAAGGGAGTCTGCTTAGTAGTGTTATGTATTGTTTGGTTATAGGTGAATTCAACCACTGGCAAGCAGACATCCCAATTAGCTGAGTTTTTGCTTACTGTAGCCCGGAGTAGTGACCCCAAAGTACGATTAATCACCTCTGTTTGGCTATCGGTTTAGGGGTAACACGAGGTATTCAAGAGTAATTTGATTTCCTGTTGACGCTACAAGGTTCTTCGGAAATGGCTCAAGAACTTCGGGTCTCTGTTAGAGACTACACTTCTTGATGCGCTGTGTATCTGTACAATCTCCTGTAGGAAAAGAGAAGCAATAGTCGAAGCATCGTTAGTTTTCGAGCAGGGTACGAAGTGTACCATCTTACCGAACCTATTCACAACGACCATTATAGAATCTTTGCCTTAGGTAATTTGTGCCAGTTCGAGAACAAAGTTCATGCTCAGTTTGATCTACGGTTTCGTTGGGATAGTTAAGGGCATTACTCTCCCTTATTTGACTTGGCACTTGGCCATCTTGCATACGGCACAGCTTTCGACCACTCGATGCATATCTCTTCTCATTCTCAACCAAAAGAATCAGTTAATCAACAGTTCATAGGTCTTTCTTTCTCTAAAGTGTCCAGAGAAACCTCCATCGTAGGCTTCCCTGATTAATAGCTCCCGTAGAGAGCAATTTAGTACGCATAATTTTCCTCTTTGGAACAAGTAGCCATCTTCTAGATGATATTCGTCCATCGTCTTTTCGTCGACGCATCGCAAAATTATGGGTCCAAAGTGTGGATCCTCAGAGTACTGTTCTTTAATACTTGCAAACCCAAACAGTCTGGTTTGTAGTTTTGATAAAAGCGCATACCTCCTCGAAAGAGCATTTGCAACTACGTTGCTCTTTCCCTACATGTATTTTATTACAAAATTGAATCCTTTAAGGAATTCAACTCATTTCGCCTGCCTCTTCGACAACTTGGTTTGACTTCAGAGGTACCTTAGCAATTCATGGTTAGTATATATGACAAATTCTCTTGGCAGTAAATAATGTTGCCATACTTGCATTGCTTGAATCGGTGCCAAAAGTTCCTTATCATATATGATGTAGTTTAACTGCAGTCTTCAGAGCTTCTTACTGTGGAAGGCAATTGGTTGGCCTTCTTGCATCAGGATAACGTCTATTCTAATGCTCGAAGTTAGGTAGTACTAACATCGGGGTGGAGGTTAATATTTCTTTTATCTCGGCGAAACTCCTCTCCTCTCTTTCTCCCCATCGGAAGTCGATTTTCTTTTTTGTTAACTCGATAAGTGGTGTAGCAAGGGTGCTGAAATTCTTGATATATCTTTTGTAAAATGAAGCTAGTCCGTAGAAACTTCTCACGTCGGCACAAGTAGTAGGAGTTGGCTACTTAATAATTGCTCGGATCTTTTCATTATCGACTCGTAAGCCTCTTCTATTGACTACATAGCCTAAGAATATTACTTCCTCCTAGCAAAAGCAACATTTCTTTAAATTGCCGAATAATCTTTCGGCACGAAGGATATCCAGGACTATTCTGAGATGTTTATAGTGACTCGGTATGTCGGCACTATAGACTAGGGTGTCGTCAAAGTACACTATGGTACACTTCCCTATGATATGTCTCAGCACATGGTTCATAAGTCTCATGAAAGTGCTTGGGGCATTCGACAAGCTGAAGGGCATGACCATCAATTCATAAAGTTAATGTCGATTCTTGAATGCAGTCTTCCATTCGTCTTCTGGCCTCATGCGGATTTGATGGTAGCCAAACTCAAGATCAATCTAGCTAAAAATCTTAGCTTCACTGAGTTCATCCAACATGCCTTCTAGCTTCGGCATCGGATACCTGTATTTGATCATAATCTTGTTCACAGCTCGGCTATCTACATACATTCACCAGGTTCCATTCTTCTTCGACACAGAAGTGCAGGCATAGCATAAGGGTTAAGACTCTTTCTTGCATAGCCTCTCTCCAACAACTCATTGACTTGACGTTGGAGCTCAGAAGCCTGCTCGGGATTCATCTGATAAGTTGGTTTATTCGTCAGTGTAGCGCTAGGTACTAAGTCAATGTAGTGCTATATGCCTCGAGTTAGGGGCAACCATTCAAGTAACTGTTTTGGGAATAGGTTGGCATATGCATCTAACAATTTCTTGACCTCTTAAGGCAACTTACCCCGTTCCTTCATTTCTAGTAGTCGCCTGACCAACATGATGGTTGGCTCATTAGCATTGATGGCCTCTTGTGGCTCGTCTCTACTCATCACCAAAGTCTTCATTGATCCGTGAGTAAATTTCGTCTGTAACTTATGAACTTTTCTCGGCGGCATTGGGTTTAGTGTAATCTTTTAGTCGTCTTTCTTAAACATATAGGTGTTCCTATAATCGTCATGCATAACTCTCCTGTCAAACAACCACTGTCTTCCTAATAACACATAGGCAGTACGTCGTAGAGAATCTGGTTGGAGTAATTCCTTATAGTGATCGGCAGTAGTATTTGCCGAGTGATATGTAATGCACCTTTCTCACTCAACCAGTGTAACTTGTACGGCCTCGGATGTGTAACAGTTACCAACTTCAGTTTTGAAACAAGATTAGCGGATGCTACATTGGTGTAGCTTCCGTTATCTATGATGAGGGCATACATCTGATCATCTGTAAGCCCCACAATCAGTTACTTAAGGTTTTGATCGGTTGAAAAATTCGATCAAGCTTAAATTATAAGTAAAGCTAAAAATATTAGTAAAAATGATCCCGTATGTTTGAATTTAAAAAAATAAGCAATAAAATAAAAGACTATAAAAATTTCAAATTTTAAATATATAACTCGTTATTTATCGAAAATGCGTAAAATGCATTCCGATAATTAACGAATCGCTAGAGATAAATTATATATATACTAAAAATCATAAAATAACCCAAATAATATTTAGGAATATTTAATTGTACTATATATGAATTTACATGTAGGTATAAATACGCATAATTACTTAAAATACGCGAAATGTGCTAAAATAATACTAAATACTTAAAGAAAATTCATAATTAATTAAGGAAAAATCAAGAAAAATTAGGAAAAATAAGGAATGATCTAGAATTGGGTCGTAGCAGTTGGGGAAAATAAGAAAAAAAAAATTAGCCAATTAAATTAGAATAACACAAAAGTCAAATTGGAAGAAGATGAGGCAATTGTCTTGTCTAATTAATGCACAATAATTTTCCTAAATCTCTATAAATAGGAAGAAAAATTCAAAAGCTCATTTGGATAGTTACAAATCAGAGAAAATTAGGGAGAGATGAAAATTGAGAGAAAAATTAGGTTTAGAAAAAAAATAGGAAAAACTGTGCAATTAGGGCCTTTAAAGGGAACCTACACCAGATGAGCAACTGGGAGTGGACGGCCACCACCACCACCACCACCACATGGTGGTGGTAGCGCCCAAACTGGCCGATAAAGCCACAGCGGTAGGCGGTGGCCTGAGCCACCTAGATCGGTGAGTCCGATTTTCAGCCTGATTTTATGTAATTTTGTTAAAAATAGTAAATATTCTTATAAAATTATGAATTTTGTTATTCTAGAATATTTTTATATGTAGTTTGTAGGAAAAATACTATTTTGATGAAAATATGTCTCGTGATATAGGGTCCTTAAGAAATCGTACAAAACCGAGCATGTTTTGGTTTAGAAATAAATGATCTTAGGAGTGTATTTTTGAACCCAAAATTTTTGTGTAGACTACTTAGATGACATAGAATAGTGCTATGAAACCCGTTTTCAAAAATTAATTTTTGAAATTTTTAGAATATTTTTAGGCCTTAAAATAAGGCATAAAATAAGTAATTTAGGGTTAATAAAGTAATTAAATGGTTAATTATTGATTTAGTGAATAAGTATATGTTTTAGGATGTTGAAATCTGATGAAGTATGATACTTGTTGTATTTAGGGTGTTAGATGTAATTATTAGGTTAATTATATAGTAAATGAGTAATATGGAAATATAGTTAATTTTAAGTTAATTTTGTAAATTAGGTGTAAAATCTGATTTAGGATGAATTTAGACATTTTAAAATGATAATTGATGTTGAGAGATAGTAATTAGAGTAATAGAAATATTAGATGTATATTATGTACATAATAAGTAATAGTACATAATACACAATTATTAAAAATATAATAAATAGAAAATATTATAATAAAAATTTATATTATGATAATAATAAAAATGTACAATAAATTTAATAGGAAACTTAAATTTATATAATTATATGAAAGATGTACAAATTTCTCACATTAGGAGTAAATTCGGTACACTAATAAGGATTTAAGTGTACCGGGTGGAGTAAAATACTGACTAGGAGTAATGAAAGTATTTAGGATATCTAGACATAATGTGATTAATTTCACATTATGAGTTGAAACGAATTTTTAGGATTCGAGTATAAAACAATACTTAGAAATCGAACTAGAACCTAATTTAGAAATTGATGCGGAAACTGAACCCAAACCTAGAATAATTATAAAAGACTTAAGATCTAGATAATTAGGCATATTAAACCCTAAACAAAACATAACAATAAGCGTTATAGAATAAAATGAACCTATAACAATTATATGAAAAATTAAAACCACGTTTGTGTTATAGAGATGATCGGCGATGGCCTGAGCAGGTCGGACCTCGAGTGAGTAAGCGAGGAGTCGAGGTAAGTTAGGATTAATACATTGCTGTATTTTGGAGGCTTAAGATTATGTTTGGTTGTGCTTGTTAGATAGTTGGATGTGTGCATGTGCTTGATTATGAGTGATGCTATGGTTCTGTTTGTTGTTCTGGCCTATATTGTATGATTTATATGAAATGATTGATCACCCTAAACTGGACTTAATCAAATATACGACTTGCAATCATAATCGGACTTGCATGGCTACCTATTAGGGGAAACTTAGGACTCTTCGGCCAAATACCGACCCCTTCGAAAGGGATAGCGCAGGATTGCATAATGGTCCTTTCTTCATTCTTAGTTGAACTAAGTGACAGGAGAGGAAGTCGCGGCGAGGATGAAGTCAATGGTTCGAAGGTAGTCGTGGGAGGAACGAGGTCTCCATTGCACAAGCTTGGGTTTGGTCGTGAGCTGTTGTATTAATGGCAACTCCTCAACCCGGATTAGAGCCGGCGCAATTTCTCTAATTTCACGACGGGCTGGACAACGTCGTACGATGGCATTTACTTGAATATGCATTGCACCTAATAAGTTGATTGAAAACCTTGTTGTGTTTATGGTATAGTTTTAAGTCCTCCATCCTAACTTACTGAGTTGTGGTTGCCTACATCCCTATAGACGTCGTACAGGTGCTGGCTAAGAAGTGGTAAACAACTACTCTGAAGCTAGCAACTGCTGGATCTTGGGAAGTGAGGAAAAACATTGAAGAATAAACACATATTTTTAAGGTCTAAGTTTTTATTTTAGAAATATTTTTTCATTTTTGAATAATGCAATAACTAGGAAATATATTACGGAGAATTATTGTAAACTTTAATTGCAATAACTGAATTATAATGTATATATATATTTTCTCACCTTCTTAGGTAAATGATTTATTTAAATTATAAATTGTTTACTTCAAAGCGAGTTAGTCGTGGACGCCTTGTGTAGATCAGGTCTAAGATAGCGGTTGTAAGGTCAACTTCTGTCTTAGGATAGTTTACATGGCGAGGCTATTATGACTCTGCCGCTTCGGGGCGTGACATCATCCACCTTATAGGTGGTATGGAACAAATTCTCTTTGCGTTACTCCTTTTGTGAGGGTTTCACGTTCATAATGTATCGGATAACCACGAGTAACTGATCTAAGTCCTTGGGAAACACGTCCTCCTCAATCAGGTCTTTCTCGGCACTTTCTTTCTTGACAGGATCCTCCTTCTCCTCCTCGAGTTCTTCATCCGTACTCTTCACTTCTAGCTTCGGGATGTCTCCCTTGATGACCATCGTTCGTTGATTTGGGTACTGAGCAGCTATATATCTAAACACTTGACACTTGAAGCACTTGATTTGGTTGGTTTTCTTGCTAGACTCTTGCCCCTTCTCATAAGTTTGGGTTGGTGCTTCACCATCAGGTTGGTTTTTTTGCTCGGTTTTATACTCAACTAAGCTTGGTGACTTGCCTGTCCAGGTTGGCTAGTTAGCATCTTCGCCGAGTATGTGTTGAATTGTTGGAGCTTTGCAATGTCCCGAATGTCTCCTCTCAACCCAATAATGAATCTTGAGATTATTCGAGCTGGTGGCTCCTTCACTTCGCAGCGTATCATAAGCATTTCAAAGTCTTGAACATACTCATCAACTGTTCGGCCTTCTTGTCTCAGCTTCTAAAGCCGAGTGAAAGTGTCTTGGAGATAGGTTTTAGGTACGAATATGTTTCTAAGTATTCTCTTCATCTTTGGTAAAGTATTAATCTCTCGATACCCCTCTCATCTACTCATGGCTTGAAAATTCTTCCACCACATGGCAGCATATCCGGAAAACTTAACAACAACAGTTCTTACCTTCTTATAATCCTCGTACTGATAATAATCAAATATATGCTCCACCTTCTCTTCCTACTCCAGATATTTATCAGCATTCATAGATCCATTGAAACTCGGAATTCGAAGCTTCACATGTCAGATGGTTTGGGGACTCATACTCGCTCTTCTTTAAAACACTTCTCTTCCTCTTTATTAAGCTCTCTCAGGTTTATTCTTCTTCATCAAGTTCTCTCAGGTCTATCCTTCACCTTACTTGCCTACCAACTCTTTCACCTCGAATGGGTTGAGCTGGGTTCTGACCTTTAACAAGTTGAGCAGCTTGGGGAATGTTTTGTACAGCCTTAGTAGGTTAGTAAGATAGCGTGTGAACAGCTCGAGTCAGATCTACTAAGAGGTTAGTTACCTCATTAAGCTTCTTGTCAGTGCTTTTGGAAATTCTCTCAACTCCACCATCATCCATGGTGGATAACTCCACTATCATCATCAGTACCAATATTCATATTTAGGTTTGTCATTTTTCCTCATAGATTCAAAGCTCAAACAAATACTTTAGGAATTTAACAGTTAACAACACAATAGTTAATTGAACACCAAGATGTTGTAAGCTATGATCAAGAACAGATAAGGCCGGTCACTGGATGGGTCCGAGTTTATAGAAAGCTTGAAAAAGGATTAATGGGAAAAGTATAAAAGGGAAAAATGAAGAATAAAACAATAAGCAAAACCCATGAACAACTCCAAAGGATATGACGCACCAATGAAACTTCTAAGGACTTACGGTACAATTCGATATGACGCACGAATTGGTTTAGTGAGGTTATTCGCTACCTAATCTTGTTTAAGGAAAATGATAAGAGTGATGCTAAGAGTAAACAGAAAGTGTTTAAGTAAGGAAGAAAAGTACTTAAAGTATATTAAGAATGATGTGGTGTCCTCACAGTTACAAGTACAAGGGTATTTATATCCTTAAGTTAGGGCAACTTGCCTTAAAAAGAAAAGACAAAAGGGGCATTTCCTAAAGAAGTAAAGATCAAGATATAAAAGGGTAAAAATGGATATATAAGAAAAACAATTATTGGTGCAATGAATTCTACACATGATATTGTATATGTGGTAATGATACATTGGCAAGGTTGTTAAAAGATGCAGATAAAAAGCACAGACAGCTGGCTTGCCCAAGCAAGGATGGCTTTGTTAGTCTGGAGTCTCTCTTTCTCGGCTTCTCGGTAAGGAAGATGATGAGCAATTGGTCGACTCGGGCACGAGAGAGTAATCTTCTATTTAGCATACTATTGAAAGATAGGTGGTTATACGGCTTTGTATGAGGGGTAAATGGGTAAGGAAGTACTCAGTTTCGGTAGAGGTCAGCTATAATAGAAGGATTAGTCGAGCCAGTCCCTTTAGTCTTCGGGCTCGGCTATGGGTCAAGGGTTCGACAGCCTAATTCCCATCAAAAGGGAAGTGAAAATAGGTAAGCAATCACGAAAGCAAGGTAGCAAGGAAAGGCAGGAAGATAATTTAAGTAGAAAGTAAGAGGAAAAGTAGATATGGACTTACAAGTGCTAAGGCTAAGGTCACTAATCACTCTCACTTTGGTCGAACCTAGGTTTTACCCCTTTCTGTCAATTACTCATTGCCATAATGATTAATTGCTTAAGCTTTTCTAGGATCAATCAACTTAAGTGTATCTATGATTAGTTGTTCTAGGTCTCTTGTGATCCATCAAGTTAAGTTCTTTTATGATCCATCAAGTTGAGTCCTTTTATGATCCATCTCCTAAGCTATTCCTTGATCTTTCAATCTAAGTGCATGTAGTTTCCACTAGCTTAGCTTTGCTCTTTGAGCATCCGTTAAGCTAAGCTCCTTAGTGATAATAAAATGTAAGCTTTAGAACTACTTAAGTTGTGCATGCATCTCTAATTTTCTAATAACATGTTAAAGCTCTAAAATTAATTATAATCCCCAAAATCACTTGTAAGAATTGCTCATCAAGTATAAAACAACAATTCTCAAGTGCATCAATTTGAATGACTCATAGGTGAGTCACTCTAATCACAAACATATTAAATAATCAAATCTTAATCTTCTATAACTTATTTAACTAATTGCTTCTTTTTCTTAACCCAATAACAATAATTCTTATACTTATCGTAAACTTAATGAATCAATCTGTATTTGTAAAAATAAAGAATGAGTGGAGACTCAGTATGTAATGCACAAGCATATACAAGTGACATACTAGTTAATTACATGCATTTAATGCAAGAGAGGATAAACAACAAGTTAATTATCTTGAATTTAAGCTCATATGCAATAAACAGGTACTCATGACTTTGTCACACTATGATTTTTATCTACATATATAGGTAGACATAGAATATAAGTTTTCCTTTAAGTCCTTTATGCCTAAAGTCTAAAGTCCCTGAGACTGAGTTTTCTAACTGTGTCGTTTCATATACGAGTCTACTAAGGAAATCTCACATATGATCAACAGTTACCCTCTTGGGATCTGCCACTGTAGATCTCTTGGAAAAGTGGGTCAAGCATAATTAGTAAACAATTCAATTATGCCGAATATGAATTGGTCCAATTGGCTTACTTCAATCTTAACAAGCATAAGTAAGTAACCATGCATCACGTAACTAAAATGCAATCGAATCAAAACTAATCATAAGTTTTAGATCCAATCAAACTCGAGTATAAGCACTTGAGCAAAAGAACAACAAAGTTATCTTAATCTTCTATTCAATTTCAATCCAATTTGCATTTTCAAGTAAATTCCTCGACCTATAGCTTAACATTACTAAGGTGTCCTACAACTTTACTTGGCTTCTAAAGTTCTTGGAAAGAAGGTAAGCTTTTAATTTTAATCAAGGGAAAGCGTTAACATCTAAGGATAAGTTAAGAACCAAGTAAAGTTTATATCTTTATTTAAGAAACATCATAATTTGAATCAATTTGATCCAAATGGCCTTACTAGTTGCCAAACACTTCCATAGAATTTCCTTCTAAAGAGTTACAAACCAAAGACAAGCTTGAATACTCAAATAGAGTGCAATTTTTTTTTTTTTGAGTTTTTGGTTGATATAACTAAGTTGAAAATTTGACCAATTAGCTAAAATTGGAACACTTAATAAACACTCACGAACGAGGAAGTAAAGGAATAGATTATGCATGGTTGGTGGTGAACCGGCAGGCTAGTTCACTTTGGAACTGTCAGGTAGGTTCTATAAGAATATTAGCCACCAAAATCTTTAGAGTCAGTAGGCTAGTTCACTTTAGAATTGGCAAGCCGATTCTTCCCCTATTGCATTCATAGTTTCTACAAACTTCATGAAATTACCCAAATTCAATTCAAAACCATCCCTCATTCTAACTTTAATAAAACTTCAATAACTCAATAACCCAACACTTAAAACACGATTTTACACCAACCAAATACAAAATCCAGCTCTACAACTTAATCTCCAACTATCTTTACGAACACTTGATATATCTTAGAAACTAAAGAAAAGGAGTAAGAACTTACCTAAATAGGTTAAGCACATGATTAAAACTAAGAGCAAGATGAAAATGAATGATTAAGTTGTAACCTGTACATTATAAATTCAAATTACTAAAGATTGACCTAAAACTCCATTAAAATGGAGGTTTAACCATGGAACGCTTAGTCTTACCTTGGACCTAGCTTGTTACAAAGTTTTCTTGAAGATTTGAGACCCTATGAGTTGTGTCTAGTAGAGAATGAAGAGAAGAAGAAAGGAAAAAGAAAGGGAGGAATGGTTAGTAGGGTTTTAGTGATGGGTTAAGGTTTAAGAGTTAAGTAAGGTAGATAAGGAGTATGTAAGAATGGGGGCTTTTAGGAGCTTAAAAGTCCATAATGCCCTCCAATTTAATTGCATTTTCTTTAGAAATTTCTTGGGCATTACATTAGGGGACCAACTGACTCTAAAAACAAAAGAAATATAAAAGTGCTTCGACTCCATTTATTCTTCACTCAGAATTCCATGCCTATTTTCTCCCTATTTAAGGATTGATTGGTCATAGTACATCTTCTGTAACCTGCATAGAAAGTCTTTTAAGATGTGAGTTACCATCGTTCGGTAATAGGGACAGAAACTGAAGCATGTATATATAACAAAACAAGTAACGTTGTTAGTTAACTTTGTTAGATGCAATCTACACTCAATATAACGTTTCTTCAATGAATATCCTACACATATAACAACGTATACTTGGAAAACCAAATTTTATTATCATAATATGTGATACAAAATATTACTAAGGAACATTAATATTAGGATGAATGGTATGAGTTTGATGATAAAATAATTAATTATATATAATATATAAATCAATAATGTAGCATATGAATGAGGAGATTTCTATTGTCTACATTTGTGGATTGTTTAGTCAATCATATAATTAATGTTAAAATTTAGTAAGTTGATTTATGATTGGAAGAATGATTTTGATTTATATACTATGTTTTTGGATAGAAATTTTGATTTATACACTTAAACTTATGATTGGAAATAGGTGAAAATAAATGGATAAGGTCATTAAAAAAATATTGGTGAACAAGTTTTTACTTTTTGTTTAAATATGGAAGAAGGAAATGGGTACAAAATTTAGGATATTTCCCTCTCATTTATCTATTTTGTTTTATTTTATTTTTTTCCCAAACATGAAACGTTTTACCATTTCTACATTTTCCACGAATTACTTTTGTTTCCACGAATCGAAAGGCATTGTTACGCCAACAAGCGAGATGACCGTTGCTACCTACACTGGTATCAACTTTGAAGAACAGGGCTATTTTGGCGCAAGGGAAGGGAAGGGAAGGGAAGGTTGCCCAGCTGTAAGGGCAGTAGCGACTTCAAAGCGTCTCAAAAGCCAACCCTCGTTAACAAAAACACTAGTCAAAGCTCCTTTCTTTGAGCACTAGCTGCTTTCCAATGGGGATCACAAACAAGAACAAGAACGATCACTGGGCTTTTCTGGTACCGCTTTTTCTTCAATCATTTTCACTGTCTTTAAAGCTGCAAATCGATCAACTTGGTTAAAGTTTCAAGTCTTTTTACTTTTTCATTTATGAATTTATTATCGATGGATTTTGGGCATGGTACCGGTGAAAAAAAAAATTGTACGTTTTGTTTTGTCACACTGTCTTTCTTCTTCAAAGTCAATAAAGTTCGAAACTTTAATATGGAAGGTGTTGGTCACGTTGTATTGAGACGAAAAAACATAAGTGAAGCAACTGATTCTTAAAAAATGTTGAGAATAGGGCTTGATTTCATGCCGTGTTTGCTTCTTGCTTAGGGATTAATTAATTGAAGAGGCAACTAGTGATATCAATATGTGTAATATATTGAACATTTAATGAAAGATTTAAACTTTTGATGGAAGTGTAGTTTGAAATCAGGGGAGTAAGGCTTTATATTACATCTGACACGGTTTGGATTTGTGTTGATAATGGTACTTTGATTGGAGAAGGAACTATTTAAAAGTTGAATATAACTTAATCTATTGCATCGATGTTGCCATCGGGTGTGAGCTAGTTTAATTTGGAGCTGGGAAATAGTCACATTGTCCAGGACCTTGCTCTTGCAATTTGCGAACTCTTGGTTCATAAGGGCATACATTTAAACACACCGAGGCATCATGAATCTACTTTCTTTCAATTGATGGAGCACATACCTTCCCTACTCCATAGAGCATGCAATATTTGAAGCCTTTGACAAATAGGCTTAACAATGTTCATGTTATATGTGCTTTTCATATTGATTTTTCCTGCAAGCTGCCTGCCTTACTAAAACATTTCATTTTCACCTATTCTTTTCTGTTCTGGTGGCTTATCTTTGCTGAAATTTGCTTAATATGTATCTAATCGAAGAGACCATGTCTGAATAAATGGCACACATTGACTGTTGTTGCTCTTGGTCCCTGGGTCGGTTGCCTTCCGTGCATCAGCCAGATATGTATTGCCTGTGAATAAAGTCCCTGTCAGTTTCTTTTTCTCTTTTGTTGTTTGTTTGTCATTGATCTGTGTCTCGTTTTATTTGGAAATATGAATCTCCATATGACTTAATAGATGAAGCAGGCTTTTGATCTTGCTAGGCACCAGGTTCACCCAATTATTTCACTGCAACCTTAGCTTATATTGGAATTATCAAGTTAATATAACCTCTCCTATGAACAGAAATAATGATCCACATATCTCCAAACACGACATGGCAGAGAGATTCTTCTTCGGCACCTCTACATTTTCCCAAGCATGCAGTCCAAACTTTTCCTTTATATCCCCGTTCTTAGCAGATAATTTATTGTACTAAAAATTTCATTAGACTGTATACTTTGTCCTTAAAGTTTTGTATCTCTCTTACTACTGTTTTGCCATCTGTTTATTTAAATCCAGGATGAGATTGAAGCGCCAATGTGGGCTGATCTCACCTTAGAACCCAAATACGAGAATGGAACAAATGAGATTTACTGAAAACGATTATTACCTGCAACTAAGTGTCCTTTCTGCATTTATATCTGATACTATGTTGTTGTGCTTTACTTTGTCATTGCAGTGTCAAGGAGTGGTTTCATATGAATCACCTGTAAGATTGGGCTTCCCTTACTAAGTCAAAAGCCATTGGCTTTTCTATATCTGCCCTTGTCAAAATGATACTAGCCTAGGCAATTTTCAGGTTTCATCAATGTTCTTCTCAGAGGTTAAAATCTGCTTTTTCACATTTTCCTGATGGGAGCAAGATCTTTGAGTATGACCTTCAGGGACCTTCTTCTCCCAAGCTTCCACCATCAGTTTCAAGATCAAGGGGTAAAGACTACGAGGGAAAGACAAGTCAACATGGACATTCCAACTTTTCTTATCTTCTAGGAAGTCAGGAGAAAAACAGAACACGCATGCAAGGGGGTTCTGATTGCAAAATGAAACCAAAAAAGAACACAGTTAATCCAAAAGCGTTGCCTTCTACTTTGATAATGGGATTGACCAGTAAAATTAGCAGATCGTCCTCATGCAAACCTCCAAATGCCTGTCACAGTTCAGAGACTAGCATATGTAAGACTACTACATCAACTAAGACCAGTGAGACCGATAGTAAGAGCTGTATTTCATATGAGAATGATCTTGTGAGGAAGCAGAGTGCTCTGAATTTTTCTAGCCAAGCATTGAGTAACCAAAGTAAGCTTGTTTCAACAATCAGAATGAGCCTCAGAAGAAGTATTGTTACACACCAAGCATCAAGAATAGAGATTAAAGGGCAGAGAGAAGGTTGCAACTCTCTATCTGGATCTTCCAGTGTGGGCTTATCTTCGAGCCCAAGTAATGATTTAAATGTGTTGAATAGCATGCTGACTGAGGGCAAAGAGACTAACCCCGACAGCAGAAATGTGGTAAGGCAAAATGATAAGGACATATACAAGGAAAAGTCCTATATTCCCTCCAAGGTGTCAATTGTTTCAGCTAAAGAAGGAACATCCAGAGTGAATAGGACAGCAAAAACTGATGGTGCAATTGCAGCTGTCTACCCATCTGCCAAAGCAAAGCTGAGAAGATCTCACACCTGGAACTTTTCCATTGGTAAATTGGTTTTACTTTGATTTCGTGTTGATGGTGGTGAATGTTACATGCCTGACAGAACAACTTTGAGTACTTTGTTATAATTTCTAATTGATCAAATTACTCTTTCCAAGGTCCTTGCCCAAAAGGGGAAAAAGAAAAAGAATTTACTCTTTCCAAGGACTTGTATATAGTTGTGTTCATGACTTTCTTTGCCTGTGTTTTTCTTTATAGCTGTACCTATTGTGTTCTTTCATTAGCTGCCAATGACTTAATCCAGTTGAATTCATTGTCAGTTAAAATTTCTTTCAGTAGTTAAGCTTCAATCTCATGTTTAATTGTGAAAACTGGGAATTTTTCAGCATCATATAGTCCGTGATAAGTCTCCACAGCTTCATAAAGTTCAGGAAAAGAAATCTCTCATGACTGTTGCCCAAGCTAAAGAGACCAAGAAGATGCTACAAATCTCCTGGCAAAAGAAGTTGGTGCATGATGGAAAAGAGAATGCAAGAGGAGTAATGACTTCAAATCGGATATGTAGTAAAAAGAATGTTGATGGTTCAATGGCCAGATCATGGAGAGGTAAAAGCATTGGACATGTCATGAAAGAGTGACGAAAGGGTGAGGTTTTCTTTTTCTGTATATGATCTTCTGAATGTTGGCAATTTTTTACATGCTTTCAGAACAACCGGCTCAACATTCCGTGATAATGTTGCATTACTATACTAATACTAATACTAATACTTCAACTGATAAATGAAAAATGGTCTGTCTTATTGTCTTTCTTCAGATGCAACTTACATTTTCTTTAAGGATCTATGTTTCTACAGAAGTAGTTTGCAAAATTTTCGGATTCTTTTTTTTCCCTTTTTTCTTTCCTATGGTTCCTCTTTAATTGCATGAATAAGTTCCAAGAAATTGATAGTGTGAAATTGTTCATATGTCAGAAGTGTTGGCTTCTGAAAGAAAATGATCTTTAGCAATTTTTTTTTCCTTTCCCATTTATATTCTCAGATTAAAGATGTAAATTCATGAAAAGTAGTGGTACTTCAAATCGCTCTTTGATATCTTTTTCCTGTGCTTGAGAACAACTTATATTGGTTCTTTGTGTTGCTGAATCTAATAATATAAGAGATGCTTTGCCTATGTATTTTTACTGAATTGATGGTTGCGTTCTGTTCATACCACTTAAGAGTAGTGGTGATCTTCTGCCAGTACGAGAAAGCAATGGTACAAGTGAAGCAAAAACATGAAAACTGGCTACCAAAATTTTCTTTGGATGAGGAGCAGAAAATGCATGGAATATCCATCTGAGCGTAATGCTAAGTCATCACCTGTCTTCGTGGACCTTTTATATTTCTCCCTTTGGCATGACCATAATTTGACCCGGGTATATTTGGATACATGTACCACTTTACAATACCTGTGTTAAATATAGCTTGACATATATTGGTAGCGTCTATAAAATGTCCTTGGTAGGATTTCTACTTAAGGAACAAATTGGTTCTTATATGAATTCCATGGTTCTAGTTAGATTAACCAATCTCACATGGTTGGTAAGACCATTAGAGAATAATGGTATAAATATTAATTTTCTAGTTTGAGGAAATTTGTTCAGTTTTCTCCTCCAAGTTATAATTTTAGTAGTTGGCAAAAGAATTCTCACTTGCGTGAATACCTATAACCGTTATTACTTGATGAAATGTAAGTCCTCTCCTCTAAATCTTCTCCAATCTGGGTCATCTACGCTCCATAATTGTGCTAACCCGAACAAATTTGAGGGATGATTCCTCTATCTCTAGCCTGCCAGTTGCGGCCTAGCATGAATTAGAACAATCAATATATAGAAATTTGGCTGTGTTTCATGTGCAATTACTTTGAAATAATGTAAATTATTACTCCAACTTTATGTGCATTTTGATTCTACATTGGAAATTTAATGTTACTTAAATACTTCATCCAGGACATTAACTATTCGAATTTTACGTTAACTTTGAAGTTAATAAATTTTATTACCATCGTCAACATCTTCAAAAAAATGGCTTGGCAAGCAAGCATTGTTAAGAAGGGCGAGTGTAAACGATAAGAGTTAAAATAGAAAATTTAACAAATAAGCGTCGTAGCTTCCCGGCTGCAATCATATTTTCATGCATATTGCATTAAACGCATCTACGAGTTTACTTTATTCTTTCAAGTGAGCTAGCTGTGTCCTATCTATGTAAGTCCTTTTCCACTTCTCTTACTTTTGCTTTGCTGTCTAGAATTTCCAAATTGTAAAATGTCAGTGCAGCGCTTCTGAGGAGTTACCTGCCAGTGCGACAAGAGGACTGATTAATTGAGAATATGTAGTTGAGTTATAATTTTTTGAGCTCGAGTTTTCTTTAAAGTAATATTCTTCCAATTTGAGTTAGATTTAAATTTGGATGGGATTTCAACTCAGGTTGATTAATTTAGACTCAAGCTTAAACTCCAAGTCTTCTGACTCAAATTCGACTTAATGAGATGCCTCAAATGAATCGATCACGACTCATGTTAGAGTTTAAGGTGGATTAACCATCGAGTCAACAATAGACCTTTTGACAGCGCTTGACTTGCTTATAGAAAAAGCTGTCTCCTGCGGCAAATTTTGAACTATCAAGCTGCCTTTGTTAGTTCCTCAGCGAATTTTTCCATTTTCAATTCATTAGCCGACAAATGAAGGAAATTATGAGGTTGGTTTATGATAGTGCTATTATCTCTTGTGAGGTTGTTCATGTGTACTGTACAAAGTTAGTAACTATCCCTGTTAAAGCCTGAGAACAATAGTACTAAGGAATCCCGAATCCCAACCAAGACCACGTAGACTGTTAGACTTTCCAGGAAAACAACAAATTAGATGCAACCAGGAAACAGATAAAAACTCCAATTCTGCTTTTTACGTGGTCCTAAAGCTCTTGGCTCTTGCTTTGTGACCTCTATTTTCTTCTTGGGTTAATGTGCCAGTCTGCCAGATAGTCCATTTCAGGATGTCAATTTGTCTGGTAAGATGTGACAATTGTCCATTTCCATGATGTCGATTTTTTTTTTTCTGGTAAGATTTGCTAATAAATAAGAAATTGTAAAAAAAAAAAGAAAACACTTGGCATTTGTAGCATGGTTCTTAATGAATGATTAGATGGTTTGGAGGGATTAGTCAGAAGAAAGTTTCTGTTCTGAAATGCCGCCTTATTTCCCGTAATTATTATCACAATTTTGATCTTAAGTATAGTGTAACGTCAAGAAATTTTTGTCAAAAGTTCTGTAAAGTCGTTTAAAATGCCACATCATTGTTATATTTTAAAGACGGGGACTTTCTATTTCATCGTTAATAATCTAAGGTGTTATTTGCACGAGATTTGAGGAGTTTCTTGAGCAAAACAAGACATGATGGGGGCATTAGGTTGTTCTCTAACACTAAATTATTTCCTAAGTAATCATTATCCTATACATGATGGCTAGCGACTTAATATTCCAAAAGGCTAACGCTGACGGCTAACATTCCCATTTGGCCGGATGCATTTGATTAATTTGATAAAAAGCTTGTTTTATTCAAGCAATATCGTAAGCTACATTATAACGGACAATTCCTTTTGGTGTCGTTAAGAGACAGTACATCAAATTACATTTGATGGAAAGCTTGATATATCAAAGAATATCATAAAATGATTGATGTTAAAATAACTCTCAAATTAAGAGACAGATTTGGATTGCATTAATATAACATTTATATGAATTATAGATGAAATGTAAGTATAGATAAAAATATAATACATGAAAATATAATTAATATTTAAAAAAAAAAATATTTTTATTATCACATATTAAATTTTATTAATATTTATATATTATTATTTACATAACCTCTTAATATATTATATTAGATCTCTTTTCCCCATAACGTTATTCACGTTAATGATTAATATGGCCTGCCCTTTTAATGTTCGGTGACGGGCCCGGTTATAAGCCTCGTGAATTAGATGGTCCCCGGTAAAAATGTTAAGCTCTAGGCTGGCCTCGGATCTATCCATAAGCTGGTCGTAATAGGTTCCAGGAAAAAATGAACCCAGAACGGGGGGGCTCCAATCGGCACCGACAGGCTATATGCCAACTTCAGTACCAATTCGCAGATGTCTTATAAAACAATATTTCTATTCTTTTTAAACTAAACGGAATTCATATTTTTTCCAATTTATATTATATGATCCAAGAAACTTGTATGATAATGGAACTTTAACGAGTTAACCATGCAAATCACGGGAAAACTTTACCAATCTAGTTCAATATCAAATCGAACAAGTTCTCTTTTCGCTTTCTCCAAAATTTAGAGTGAGAATTGGCGAAGTAAAAATAATATTTCCTTCACTGTTTTGAGGTCGAAGTGCAAAAATAGTCCTCTATCTTATACTATTTTCTAGTTGAGCAATTCATCTTATGATTTTTTTTGTTTGACTGCTCCACATGACGCTTTTCTGTTTCAGTCTTTGGGTCCACCATCTATTCGAAACAATTAGAAAAAAGCGTTCCATGCATGACTCTATTGGAAAAATTTTATTCGGACTTATAAATTACTAAGAGTGATACATTACCCCTTGTAATCAATTTATATTTCTTTTCGAGAAAACAACTGTAATATACACGAATTAAGGACTTCTTTTTTTAGTCGTATTGAAAAGTTAAGGACCAGAGTAGAAATGTTAGAGATAAAGACTTAATATAAATTTAGCACGTGGAGGATTTGAATAGAAAAAATAAAATTGTTCTTGGATATAAAAACGGTGAGAAACCAACTTTACAGTTCTTAAGGTCGTTTGTTGTGGCAACAGGGACAGTACGATGACTCGTCACATGGGGAATTTTTGTTGGGATCTGCTGAGGTTCCTCTCTTCGGTGAAATACTGCCTGATACTCGTGAAGAGCTGAATACTTGTATTAATAATTTGCTTTAATCAGCCATGGACCTCATTCCCAAAGTTACATTTATCAGATGTCACCATCTTGGTTTACTCTAGCATCTACAGTAATCGCAACAAATCATCAACAAAAACAAAAGCTCCAGTACTATAGTGCTAGCCGACTTCTCTAGGCCACAAACCTAAGATGCCCACCGTACTTGTAATGTAACGTCCAGAGAAAGATTGATTCGTGTTATTATATTGTTGCCTATAGATGGATTATAGATAACTATCGGTAATATTTAAATTAGATGCGTGGTTAAATATGGTTTATAGAATTATTATATATACTATATAAATATTGTCACATATAATTTATAAAAATTATCTATCAATTATTCTACATTGTTTTTGAATAGCATCTAAGCTATACATATCTCAGGTGCGTTAATTGCGACCTCCTTTGCATTAATTAGTAATACTAATGATGATATGTGTATTTGTTTTCTAGCCAAACAAATCGATTATTAAAACATATGATTATCCACGATTCCTTTGAACATGCTTAAGCATTTTTTATTGTATTCCCTAGATTAAGTTATAAAATAGGTTTAATGGTCGCCTCATGACAAATGAATTATATTATAGAATCACATATTAATTGTTATGTTATGAGCCAATGATATTGGATATGGATCAACTTTATCTTTTTTATTTCCTATTCATTTTTGTGGCCAATCTTCATTTATTCTTTTCTTTTAATGCTCAGCTTTTTGAAGACAAATGTGTGCCTCCATTATAAATCTATTATTGAAGACATTATAATAACAATAAAATTGCATAAGTTCGCACTTCTTTTCTATTTTATTTCACAACTTTTAAAGTTTGTTTTTGCATCCCCAACAGCCCAACATTTTAAGAAATGAAATAACAAAATTGAGAAAAAGGGATGTATAATCCCCAACAAACCCAACCCCCCCCCCCCCAAAAAAAAAAAAAAAAATCCAAGTTGTAGCACTTCTATCGTCATTATCGCAAATTATTGTAAAGTATATTATTGTTGCATAATTGACATGGATAAAGGTAGGCTTATAAGTCATGGACCAATTGGATTGCCATGCCAAAGAAGGGTAGGGAGAAATCAAAGGCTAGTTATTTTCCTCTAGAAACAAGTCCATAAATTATTAGAAATATAATTGGTTAGAACTAGAAAAGCTAGAAGCCATCAGAACCAATCATAAGCAGAATTAGGTCAGAAACTAATGAATAAGGGAAGTGCCTATTAAAATCTAACCTTAACTTTGAATGGCTATTACTTTTTAGTACATGGAAAGTTACATAACTTATAATATGTCAATAAAGATTGATTTGAGCTACTTTAGTCTAGAGTAAATTGCTTAGTGGTTTGAAGTTATTTTGGAAATCCAATTTACGTTTTTTAGTAGGGTACTAGACTATCGAAGATTTAGTATTAGTTTAGGAAAGTTCATCTTTGTTCCTCATTTCTTGGGATCTAAATTATTTTCAATTTCCTTACTTATTCTAGGTTATTGGACTATAAATACCCTATGATCAGTTGCATCAATAGATCTAATGAATTGATAAAAGCATTTTCTATACATATATTTGAGTCTATCACACTATGCATTAGTAACATTAGGAAAAGATAATTATAGTGAAACCTTTTGAAGACTAATAAAATTACAAAATATCCACAGTTTCTAAAATAACATACATACACTCTTTAAAAATATTAACATCTAAAAGTTTTTCCACCAATATAGTATCAAGTCAATCATTTTATTAAGTACATGATTTCAAAGTTGTGTTTTTACCCATCTCAACACATATTAAAGAATAAAATATCAACCAAGACCAGAATACCATTAATTCAAATGGTGAATCATCCTAAAATAATAACTATTAGTGTATATTTTTGTAACGTGGGTAATTTTCTGGGAATAATGTTGTAAAATGATGAACTTCAGTGAGTATGCATCAGTTAGAAACTTTATGAACGATGTTAAGTTCTTCGTTCTTGTGCACACATAGACTACAGCCTTTTTAGGGTTTCTTGGGGAGCCATTCAGCCTAACTAAATTTGTTGAGTGTAGAATGCCTCCTTTTATATCAATGTGTACACCGGATATACCAAAGTGAATTAAGGATATTCAATAGTTCCATATCCATCTATTTAACCATCCGTCCAATCATCTAACTATTAAAAAAATTATTATATTAGCATTTTTAACCACATTAATAGTCAAATTATGCGAAAATTTTTCATGACTATTAACAGAGTTTCTGAAGCTAGTGAAGGAGAGAGAATTTGAGTAAATGAAAGTGTATTGATTCGTATAGATGAAGTCCCTACAAGATCCAACTATAAATACACATACACCTGCTAGTACTAGTGTCAGCTGTAGAAGCAACTAACTATTCTAAGTATAGCTACTGACAGTTTAAGTAAAAACAGTATACGAATATACAATGTGTATAATCTTGTTAACTATGTTACATATAAACGGACTAAAAGCTAGTTAAAAGAATTATATTTGTCGATGCTTAAAATAAATATTCCTAAATCGAAACATCATTACTATGCTTCATAAGTTCTAAAGATTTTTCATTTGTAGTGATTAAATCTATAGATCGAATTTAAACATTTAATTCCCACTGCAAGATCCAAGTTCACGTTTATTAAGGGTGCTAGGTACATATTTACATTCCAAGTAAACCACTTATATTGATGAAGTATAAGCACCGGGATGCTTAACTCTACCGAGATACCAAAAGAAGTATTAGTGCTTACCACATATTCCTTTGTCAAGTACGTTGCTTTCAAAAAATATCTTATATATTGGTTTCAAAAGTAGTAAATATAGGACTCATTAAATATTTTAAAAAATTACTGAGTAACTTTGGCAAAATAATTATTGATAAGGTGGGGAGTCGAAATAGGCAAAGATATATCTTAAGATCTAGCTGGATTAGACTTATTACACCTACAAAAAATTCCTTCCTCTTGTTGAAGTCATTTTACAATGAATCTAAATTAAACATAATGAAAATTATTAGTAGTTTAGGGCACCTACATCTGTGATACCCATTTGAAAAAGTGGGAAGATTTCAATGATCTTATTCCCAAGAACATGCTTGCTAGTGCATGGATTAATTGTATAAAAGTAAATTTCGGTAGATAAGGGATAAAGTAAACAGCTTAATTCTTAATGCGGTAATCTGTTCATGCCGGGTTTAGTTCCAAGGGAAGAGACGAAACATTATTCTTCACAATAGACCGTGCTTGTGGTATCCATTGGGGAATATGTTAATGGTATGAAATTACTAATTGAAAGAATTGAGAGATTATTATGAAATTAACTCATAGCTTAAAGTCACTTCCTGCTAAATTTTGCATTAGTTTTAGTATTATAGACAATTTCACGATAATTTTCTACAATTCTAAATATAGTTGTGTATCCATATCATTTTATTGCCTAGTATTTTAATTATAAGGATTTCCAAAAGGTAATAGTTCAGTTCTAAATCTTTTTAAGAAATGCCAAATGAGTACAATTTTTAGTTCTCCAAAAATTTTCTAGAAGTGTACGGAGGACTTAAATTGAATTGTTTTTTTTCAAAGGTTTATAACTTAATTAGTGTATACTTTAAAAAAGTTTCATGGTGATTAGGTTGATAAATCATGAAAAATTTTAAGAGTTAAGTATACCTTTAAAATGGTTTAGGATTCAAATAACAAACAGGAAAAAAAAAAAAAAAAGTTCAAAACTTCTCGTAAGCCTTTTCATATATTATATGAAACGCTTGGATATGGAATTAGGGTGAGGACATGACCAAGCTAGTTCAGAAAATGAAAAGAAAATAAAAAAAAAGGAGGGAAGGTTAGCCCACACCAACAATCACGCTATATGATCTGGATATGCTTTTGCTAATGACAAAATGCAACAAAAAATAAATAATTTCCGCGCACATCCATTTTTCATGTCAGTTCAGGATCTCTTTCTGATATCCTACTACACAATCAGCAAAATTTTTGTCACTTACGATAGTCTATAGATAGACAAAACTTATAATCAAAACCGAACCGGTTAACATTGCGTATGGGAAGGTTCAAGTGGCTAAGGAAGCCTTACGGGTCACATTTCAAAGGTAAAGGACGAAACTAGGAGAGAAAGAGGATAGATATACAAAACAAACACACATACATACATACATACACATACAATTTCAATTATAGTTGACATATATAAATATATATATAATTGATGGACAAAAAAACAAAACCACGAAGCTGCAACGAACCTGTGTTGTTCGAACTTATGTGTGAATGAGACCTCATTTCGCACGGTCTTCTTTCCCTACCACTCTCATGCTGTACTAATCTTGGTATCCCTCTCTCTCTGTCTCTGTCTCTCTCTCGATCTCTTCATTTTGAATTGTCCATAATGCCCTTGTCAATCAATCCGGATGTTCATTTATTGATGCCTAGACAAAATAGTTAATTTACATGCTAATTAAAGTAACGTATAATATGCACCAAGAATGTCCTTGAGTAATACTATGTAAATATCAAATGCGTGTAGCCACAAAATTTCCTAGGTTAGATTAGATGTATATGTAATTAAATGATATAAATATTTGTCCTTCACTCGATTTTTTCTTTTCATAATTGTTGTATTAGTATTTAGTGAAAAAAAAAAAGAGAGAGAATATTTTCTTAGAATGTCATGTCCTGATGACATGTTGATAAAATTTGTACTTCTGGCCAGATAGTACTCCAACAATAACGGATCAATATTGTCTTAATTAATTAGCCCATTTGTCATATGAAGTTTATTTGGGATCTTTAAAATAGAATATATATATATATATATATATATAGGTTGATAAAGACTAATCTTCATTTGTATAAATATATGACCTTTTCTTTTCTTTTCTTTTCTTTTTATTTTCCATTAGTAACTGGCGTAGAGAAATGTGAATAATAATATAGTTACATTGTCTATAATTACTAAAAGGAAACGCCATGCGTTATTACGCCGTATACAATATATATTGGCTACAGGGAGACTAAAATAGATAACAATAAAACATAGAAATGTTATACAACGACACAAATCCTATTTTCTTACATGTGTAATGATAATATTCCTTAACATTAGAGCATTACAAAAGTTGTTATTTTTAATATACTAAAAATATATTAACAAAATTTATTTGTATTGACTGAAGTGGCACAAAAAAAAAAAAAAAAAAAATCTAACCGCACGTGGACCGAAATATATCATATTCTAAATGAATGTGAATTGTAGAGTGTGGTGTATGACAATTGTGGAGATCAAACATTAAAAAAAAGAAAAGAAAGAAAGAAGAAGAATGCTTAATTCATGTTACAAATGTTGTCTCGTGTCTAAACGTTGAAAAAAAGGGACTTTTTTAACAGTCTAAATTTTTCATGATATATGTTAGACACCCATTCTTGAAATCTTACTGCATATAAGCCAAGTTTTATGTAGCAAATGTAATAATAAATGGATAATGTCCAAATTATTATCTAAACTTTGCATTTTCTTACAATTTTCTATCTAAACTTTTAAATTGTTAAATTTCATATTTAAGTAAACTTTCACTTATCAAATTTATCATCAAACTTTTAATTATTTTGTATTCTACATTTTTCCCAATGAGCATTTGCTATGTTATTTTTCTCACAATGATGGAGTTAGTAAATTTGATAAGTGAAAATTTGATTTGTAATAATATTTAGCAACTTCAAATTTTAAATGTAAATTTTATTGAGTATGATTGCGTATGAAATTAAATAACGTTAACCTTTGGAAATGAAGTTAGAAAAGTACCGAAAGTTGAAGTAATATCTTTGACATTATCCTTGTGTATCCCGGATCTTTAATTCATGAATATATATATATATAGATAGATATGTATCACAAGTTCAATGAAAATGCTTTTTCATTTTTTTTTTTTTCAATCACGTTACAATTTGGAGATGAGGAATTTGAACGTAACCCATTCTACTAGAATATCGATTACAATCGTTTTGATAATGAGGATGTTTTTTAAATATTAATATTTTCATAGGCGTCAATTATACATGTCATCTTGCCAATTGTCTTTTTACAAAGAAATTCTAAATGTGCTATGTAGGACAGAGTTCACGACATATGAAGAATATTTGCGGAATCTGTTATCTTAATTATTAATTAGTTCTACAATCATGTTGAAAATTTTCAACAAAAGTGAAGATAATGTACAATCCAACAAGCTATGTTTAAGGGTCCCTTGACTGAAAATTGAGTTAATTTTGCAGTCTCTTTTGCTGGCATACAGACATGTGGTTGTTCTAATATCTAATTTTTATCCGTGCATCGTATTCATAAGATTCGCTATTTAGAATGACCTTGGGATAGAACCATTTCTACATCCGTATACTTGCTGATGCTGGATTTACAATAAGTATGCCTCCTCACTTTTTTTTTTTTTTCTGCGGTTGATTATTACGAAGATAATATATTTAAATTTAATCAATTCTATTAGAAGACTAGAATTAATATCTTAGCTCCTTACTCATGTTATAATCAAGTAGAAATTTTAGATGAAATATTTGCCTATTGTAATGAAATATTCATTTTCATCATTAACTAATAAATTATTACCAAAGACTATTATAATGTAATAATAATTTTATTTTATTTCATATTTACCTAACAAAAGAGGGTCTCTTTTATTTTATTTTAACTGCTCTAGTGTAATGCAATATTCTTTTTCATTATTAACTAATGAATTACTGTTAAGACTATTATAATGGTGTGAATACCGATTTCACAATGGGATAGACCGGTTTCAATTCTTCAATCTTCCAAAATTGTAACATAATGTATTTGGAAGGAATAAAAAATAGAACTAATAGATTGTTGGAATTATTCTTTCAGATTTCGATATATCAAACCTCATCTTTAATGGATAATTTTCCACCATTTCGTATTAAAATAAATTGGTCAGATTAAAAGCATATTCTATCGTTCATGTAGTTCAAGTTCACGTGTAATAGTTTTTCAAGACAACTTGAGTAATTTTCCATTATTAAACATTTCCTTTGACATTAGCTTGGGTTTTAAATGTCTTTTGGTATTGCAAAGTGAAATGCCAAGACAATTCTTCGTTGATTCATTTCTTTTCTCTCTATTTACAAGCGAAAAAACTTTCAAATATTGAGAATATACATAGAATTATATTAAAATATTATTTCGATGTGATAGGATGGAAATGGAATCGATATTTTAGCTTATATGAGAAGAAAAATATTCCGAGATTTGGTAATGAAAATAGGAAATAATACATGATATTATGAAACGCTATCAAAAGAGTAAACTAGTACTATTTATGAGTTCATATGGTCTATCGACAAGAGGCTGAAAAAAACAAAAAAGATTTCAATATTTTTAAGATTGATTAGATACACGAAACAACAAAATTAATATGACAAAAGCTTAATTTTTATTTTAATCCCTTTTGCTAGCACCGTCAATATGTTCCTTATAGTTATACTAAGAGGATCGGATAGATATTACCAATGATAATGATAAGATGGGAGTGTCATGCATTGGCTTCACTTTAAGCAATTTAGTCAAAGCAACCTTGGGAGGGACACAATTTTTACCATCGGTAAGTATGCTTTTCATCATTACCATATATTCATTATTTTTTACCCCACCAAAAGTAGGAACAGAGTAGATCATTCCCAATATATTTTCTAGGAAAAAGAACATATGAAAAATCTACTTGTAATGAACCTTGCTTAACGTGTCTATTCACATCACATATGTAGGAAGTGTTGACTTACATGTATGTTTGCCGGTCTATGAGAGAAGAGGAGTTGGTGTAGACGAGTGGAAATGGAGGAAAATAACTAAAAATGGAAGAAAAGTGTAATTTTTAATTTTATATTATACAATAAGTGAAGAAACGAAAGGGACTGGAAAGTCTTCTTCTTTCCATTTCCTTTATTTGATTAATATTTAAAATGGAAATAAAGAAAAATAAGATATATAATTGACAAAATATCCCTTTCATATGTAGGAAGAATCATTCAAAAGAGGGTTTTGGTAAAATCATTTCTATTTCAATCCATTGAGCTTTCTAAGCTAATGCTAGCAAAATAGAATTACCATAATACTAGATAATCTAGGCCATCTATTGAGTAAAACTCAATCTAGACCATTACTTTTATTAAAATACTATAACTTGCAATATGAAGTATGGGTTAGTAGGTTTCGAGAATTAAAAAATGAAAAATGAAATAACAAATATGATTAAATAATAACAAAACCAAAATAAAGTAAAAACTCCAAAATATAAACCTAAGAAGATAAATATAATTTTACTCACTCTCTAAAAGTAAGAAGGGACTATCATGGTAAAAACATATCAATCATAGTATAGAAGAGGCTTTTTGCATTCTTGAATAATGTATTTCCTAAAAAACTCATCTCGGTATATTGTCTCATAATTTTTTCATACTACTTTCATTAAAATTTGCTCTTGTTTCTTGGGATTTAGGGATTTTTCATTTTGATTTAACTATTGATATTAGATGTTAGGGTTTTTATATATTTTTATTGTATTGTTAGGTTTTTCTGTTTGGGATTGTATTAGGTCCCACGAATCATCACATGAGGTTAAGAAAATTAGGGTTTTAAAAATTCATATTGGAGTTGCTGTTGTTGGGCAAAACTGTCGACAATCTTAAGTTATTGTTGACAATTTGAGAGGGGGTAGGAGGGGAACACAATTTCAATTTTCTATCAACAATATACATTCACTATTGACAGGAAATCAAATTTAAAGTATTCCCTCCCACTAACTATTGATAGTAATCTGCTACTATTAATATAGAATAACAATGTGTTTTATATTAACATCTATTGATAGTCTATGAGAATACGGAAACCCTAACCTAATGATTGTTAACAGATGACATATATTTGTTGATAGATAAAACTAGGGGAGCTTTTGTGTCCTTATGCACGGTCAATAGTTTTGTGTTTTCTGTTGATAATTATATTGTTGCACATAGTTATCTAATTTTTATAATTCTATTAAAACATAATTTTATGAAATTCATATCAGTTTGTGATTTTTTGGAGGAAGTAAGATGAAGCGGCTGATGACATCATACATGCATTACTTATTTGACTCGAGATCTCCATTTTTTTTTTCAATTGTATTGTTTATACTTTTATTAGTATTAGAATGTCATGATTTTGCTTTCTTGGTTTATCCATACACAAGCACGACAAGAGTAAAAAGTTAAAGGTGAATGAACAGCTGGTTAAGAAGAAGGTTAGTGATGATTTTATTTTATAAATTTTGGTTTAGGTTTAGATAACTCTTATATGATTATTTTTGTCTTTTTTTTAGACGCTTATAGGGAGAGTTAAAAAGTGACGTGCTATTCCTCTTGAAGAAAAGAGGGAATATGAAAAAAGACAGATTAATAGCTTGAAAAAGTATTAGAGTCAGAAGGAGGAATCTAGGGGTGCTATGAAATCGGTAAGATTAGATGGGTATTCAAAATTATTAGCTTAAGATTATGTTATCCTTTTTAATGCTTATTTTGTATTGTTTATTTTTTTTATAGTATTAGATGAGATGTTAACTTAAAAAAGATGCAGTGAGTGAGGTAGGGCTTAGTTGCCTTTTAAAGTTGAATTGTAGTAAGATGGATATAGATTTATATCTGTGGCTAATCAAGAACTTTAACTTAGAGAGCTATGTTCTGGACATAAATGGTATAAGTCTTCTTATTACTCCTTTTGATGTGGAAAATATTCTTGGCTTGAGTAGTAAAGGTGAAGATGTACCAATAGATGCTAAGAAGAAACTATTGACTAGTGTAGGGAGTAGGTTTGAGTTGAAGGAAGATGTTATGTTAACCGTCCTTGAGGAAAATTTACAAATAACTGAGGAAGTTGATGACAAGTTCAAGCAATTTTTTGTGATTTGGGTACTTAACAAGTTATTTGCCCTTCAATTCGATATGACAGTGGTGAGAGAGTATTTGGCAGTGGTTGCTAATACAAGTAAGCTATTAAAATATAACTAGGTAAAGTACGTTCTACAGAGAATGCAAGATGGAATTTTAAATTATAAGATGACTAGTTTGAGTTATATGTGGGGTTACATTCTGTTTTTATGGTACGTTTTTTTTTATCCTTAATAACCCTTACTTTTATTTAGTAGCATGTGATTCATTACTAATATAGTTGTTTAGTATATTATATCACCCATGTGACGTATCTGATTTATGATAATTTTCCACATTTTGTTATCTATGGCTATACTTTATTGACAAGTGTTCATTAGGCTATGCAATGGTTGATAATTTGATGCGAGCCTCACCCAAGTTAAGACATGGATGGAAGAAAAAATGAGGAAGGTCGTACAAAAGTTCAACAAGATCCTAAGGGATTTAGTAAGCTATTCAAGTTTTATAATGATGCTTTAACTATGAATGCTTTCGGAGTTTTTCATACCACCATTCCATTTGACAGGTGGTTATGTGGAATCCATGAAAACTACTACTTGAAGAAAGATTCCCTGTGCTAGGGAGATCAAAGCTTGACGTCGCACTCTTCCTTTCTTATTATAGCTAAAAATCTAGTTTATATTCTTAATTGACTAATATGTAATGTTAATGTGATTTTTGCAGGTGTTGGAGGAGAAGCTAGATCTTATATTGAAACAACAAAAATAATTAAAGGAAGAAATCCATAAGATTGCAATAGAAGATACTCCATTTCTAATGTTCGTGAAGAACCAATTGACAGGCTTAATGAATATAGTTTTTCCCTTCAAGAAAGCCTCCAAAGGTCCAATTGATGAGGAAGATAAGAACGAGGACTTTGGTAAACATTCCCCTCCTCTCCAAGACCCTAACTTGAAAGATGATGGATGCATGAATGTTGACCTACTGCAAGAGATGTCACCCAATTATGATGGGAATAATCCCCACCTAAACAAGCCCATGCAAGAAACGTCACCTAACCATGATAAGAATAATCCCAAACAACTACAAGTAACTATTTATTTATACTTTACGTTTTAGCTTGAATCATTGATGTTAATGCATTACAATCGATTTACTTACTTACCTTTCTATTGGCTTTTAGGAGGAAACTGAATATAGTGTTGTGCATAGCAAGAAGAATGAAATCAAAGAAATCATGGCCATCTTGTTGGAAAGTCTTAGTCTTATTCATTTTGCTGTATAGCCTAGAGAAATGAGGAAAGAGAGGAGGCCATCATGATATTAAGTGTCTCTTTACTTAAAATTGATGACGAGGACAAACAAGAAGAAAGAATCGATATCATGGCCAGTATCAGTTAGTAATCTTTTATATGGTGTTTAATTCTTTTCTTTCTCTTCTACTCTCTTTTTTATCAAATGTGATATTTATTCTAATATAGTTTACATGTAAATCAATACACTAGGGAGCACATATTGAAGAAAGATGAAGGTTGTTGGATTTCCATGCCCTAAGATGATGTATGTGTAATTAACTACGTATTTGATACCAAGATGGATAAATATTAAGATCAATGATCATAAAATGTATAGTTTGAATTTATTATGAGAGTAACATGCCATAACACATGTTTCTACCATGTGCAGTGAAACGTTGGTGCAATTCGATCATCATGTCANTTTAGTACTTTATATATCAGGAGATATGTTAGTAGAAGATATATGTATTCTTAGTATTTTGTAATAGAAATTATATAAATATGTATTTGGTTGTTTTTATAACCCTTTTTCTTCATATTTATGTATGTATATACTTAAATATATTTAACTATAAGTATATGTATGCTATATATACTTAATTGTGTATATATATACATACATATATATAATACATGTAAATATATGTAATATTATGTATACTTACTTTAATATACATATGTGTAAAAATATTAAGAAATAGTATAAATACATACATAAGTAAGTAGTAAAATATGAGAGTATAGGTATGTGCATATGTATGTATATATATTATTCTATATTTTTCTAAGGTTTAAATAAATATATATAATACAATATAAGTATAAGTATACATTCATATCGAAAGATATATATATGTATGATAATACTTTAATTCTTTAAAATAAGTTAATAAGTAAATATATGTATATTGGATGTAAATATTACAAGGAAGTTGGAAATTATTTTTCTATTACTTAATAATTTTAAGGTATTATATATGTATATATTAGTATTATAAATTGGTGAAAATATAAAAATTGAACAAAATAAGAAAATTGCAGCTTGGACCAAAAAGAAGCTACCACATTAGCATCTCTTAATTTTTCAGGTTAAAATCACAAATTACAAAAATAATAATAACTAATTAATTAGAAAATTATAATTATAACAAAACCCAATATAATTTAATGATTTGGGCTTAAAGTAGTGAAATAAAAAAATTATTACAAAATCAACTCAAAAATAAAAAATATTTCAAAAATGTAAAAATTTAGAAATTATTTAAGTTGATGTTAAAAATAAAAAACTCAACAAATAAAATTATTAAAGAAAAGCTTAAAGTGATAATTAAAAATATTTGCACCAAAAATAAATAAATTTGTAATATTTTTGGCCAATAATAAAAATTTTGAGTTTCAACGTTCAGAACAAACCTTACAATGTGAAAGTATGTTCGAAAACAATAAAAATTAACTATAAAATCATAAAAATTAGATTTAAAATGAAAAAGTTATATGTGATTAAAGAATTAAGATAAACTAAGAAAGATAGGTAGGATAACTAAGTTAATTGACCATATAAACTAATAATAAAGATAAATCTTTAAAGTAAATAAATAAATACATAAGATATAATTATTTACAAATGTATACATATATTTCCTATTTACCATAATAAATAAGTTAAACTATGTTAATGCCATGCTTGAGTTCTAGTGGAAAATTAGGCAAATTATAATAAACATTTAGTTAATTGAGAAACCTAACTTTTCCAAATATTTATAAGTCTTATTATCTTTTAGGTACTTAATTATCAAGTTCTAGACGTTTCAAAGGCTTGTAAAGTGAGCGTTAATCCAGGTGAGAAAGTTCTAATGATCTATTATCTGCTTGTGTATGATACTTACTTGATATTTTGCCGGTTGTTATTGCTTGTGTGTTTAAACGATTGTTTTGCCTTGTGTGCTATTATTTGTGTGATCACTTTTTTGAATTGGTAAATATAAAAATCTAACCAAAATAACGAATTATGTTTGTTATATGTCTATGACTTAATTGGTATACTTATGAAGTGTGCTAGTTTTGCCAATTTTTTAGAAAAGTATTTATGGAAATGTTTTCCTAATTTTAAATAGATTTTTTTATATAACTTTTAAGAGGGCTTGTAACGCCTATTGATAATTTTTTTATCGTTGAGGCAAAGCTAGTATAATATCTCCAATTGATTGATAGTGAGAGGACTCGTATGAGCATGGTATTGATTGGTAGCAAGAGAACTTATATAGTTGTGCTCGTGGGGCCTTAGATATGATTTGTTAACGGTAGATAGCTTTAGTTGGGATTTACCTATTTGGATTGGTATTTCTTTCTCGAATAGAGTAATAATTGAGTGTGGCAGTCTCAAGTGTGTAAGGTAAGGTACTTCGTGCATGTAAGCACAGGAGATAATCAACATGTAGATGATGTAAATTTATACGTTCTATAATTCCGAACTCTTATAGATGTATTGCTTGCATTCACTGTGCATGCATCCATTTTGTGTATAGATAAACTTGTATGTATGCTAATAATGTTTAATAATTTGCTTGAACGATAGTAGAGATGAACGAACTCATTAAGTTGTAATTTGCTCATTCCCTTATAACTTTTTTTGCAGGTTCATTTAAGCAAGGACTTGGGTAAATCTCGAGTGTAGAGTGCAAATTGAGGATATATACGATAATATTAGAGTTAATTGGGAAGTGTATAGCTAGTATAGAAACATTCTTTGTAGAAAGTATTTATAAGTTGGGATTCTGTATAATTTAATATTTCTTGTAATTTATAAAGTGGATTGACCTTATCTTATTATTCAGTAGGGGCTATTAATTCTTTGCAATTCCAAGAGACTGTGAAATATCGAATATCCATAGTTATTTATATTATATGATCAATTAATAAATTAATAATCGGAAACCCTAATGATTAATTAATTAGAGTGTTGCAATCTCTAACTTATAAGGCGGTTTTCGTATTATAAGTGTACATGTGATATGAAAATTTTAGGCAATCTTACTAGGCCTTCCTTAAGGTCCAGACAATATGTTTTCATGGGAATGACAAAACCGATTGCCTTCTATAACATCTTATACATCAGCAAAGTTTTCTTAAGGATAACAAATCGATGTGAGAGGGTACATACTCCTTTGATCTCTATTGTTCCACATGATATTTGTTTAAATTTAAGTGTTGAGACAGTTGTTTAATGTAGGTCTTCACACTACTGAATCCAACAAAAGAACATTGGTATTTAATTGAGTTACAAATAACTCGAGAGACTATTATGGTGTACAATAGCATGTACACAACTCTACACAATAGGCACAAAAGTGATGAGAAGAGAGTAGTAAGTTGTTTCCCTATTCGCTTTAGACAAATTGGATGCTACCCATATTTGAAATCAACCTATAACTACTTGGTGACGACAATTTGGTAGGTTAGAATCGTAGATACTATATTTTGTCTGTAAGAATTTACGGATGAGGATGTTGGTCCATTCGAGAAAGTCATTTTCGATTGGCTAATTCAAATAAACGATAAAGTGCTACAACAATCAGATACGGGTGATGGGTAATGCTCTTATTTTTTAACACACTCACTCATTCAATATAATTTAGAGTTTCAATAATAGTAACATGTTTTGTGTACTATAGTTCTGACTGTGTTGTATACATTCTTAAGTGTCAAAAAGTTGAAGGCTAAACCCTTGAAATTGAAGGAAATGTAAGACCTTTATTGTTTGTATACTTTTTAACTTTTTTGTAAACCTTAATGTCATCTCGTTTATTTTCTTGCTAATGTCCTCATGTTATTCTACAGTTTGCAACCCTTAGAGATCGATTAGACATCTTGTTGGAGCTAGTTAAATGTGAATTAAATACAAGGAATGTTGAGACAGTCAAATTAGTATGTGAGCACTATAAGAAGACAAAAGAAGTCAAAACTCGGTACAAATTCAAAAGAATATAACCGAGTTGTATTATTGTAAAACGATGTTATTTGTCCATTTCTGCATAAATATTATAAATAGTTAAGGGAAGCATAATTTTTTTTTTTTGGTAAAGAAATGGTAATATTATATGTCAAAATCAAGTAATGTTTTCTATAAACCCTTGATTGTATTGTTTTTGTATCATAGCTCAATGTTGCACTATATTGTTGATGTTCAATTGCCTATACTATTGATAGACACAAATAGAACATCAACAGTATATGTGAAAGAATTAAAATCCGAGAGTTGAAGACTGTCGATAGTGTAATCTTTCTATCGATAGTATATGTGAAAGAATTAAAATTCGAGAGTTGAACACTGTCGATAGTATAATCTTTCTATCGATAGTATAAGTGAGTATACTCTATTATAAAGGAAACTCAAGTTATCATAAAAGAACCCTGTTTTATCGTGTTCCAAAACTACTTATACCATAAAAGAAGCTCATTTTACTCTGAAAGAAATCAATTGTACTATGAAGGAATCATATTTTACTGTGCTCCAAAATTACATATATTTTAATGGAAGCTCATTTTATTATAAAAAAACCCTATTTTATTGTGCTCTAAAACTATATATATTGTAAAGGAAACTTATTTTAATGTAAAAATGCTCCAAAACTACATACGATAAAGGAAGCTCATTTTACAGTAAAGGAAACTTATTTTACTGTAAAGGAATACCAATTTACCATGCTCCAACACTACTAATAACATACGGTAAAAGAAGTCAATTTTACTGAAAAAGAATCTCATTTTACTGTGATCTAAAACCACTCTTACTATACATGAAGTTTATTTTACAGTAAAGGAATTTTATTTTACCATACTTCAAAACTACTTTTATTATAAAGAAAGCTCATTTTACAGTAAAGGAACCCTATTTTACTGTGCTCCAAAATTATATATACCGTAAAGAAAGCTTAATTTATTGTAAACGAAATCAATTTTACCATAAAAGAATCTCTTTCTGTTGTAAAAGAGTCTCATTTTACCTTGATCCAAAACTACTTTTACCATAATGAAAGCTTATTTTTTCTATAAAGGAAATCTATTTTACTATAAAGGAATCTCATTTCACCATGATCTAAAACTACTTTTACCTTAAAGGAGGCTCATTTTACTGTAAAGGAAGTCACTTTTACCAAGAGTAATATAATGTTGACAGTATAGGCTATTTTACTTTTTCTGGTAGTAGAGGACTATTGACAGAAACTGATATACTGTTGATAGTTTGTTGTAGTGAACAAATCATTGACAATAGTAGGATTAACTTATATACTTTACCATAAAGGAAGCTTATGTTACCATAAAGGAAGTACACTTTACAATAAAGGATGTTTAATTTAATTATCTCCAAGAGTAACACATTGTTGACGATCATTAATTTCTGTCGACAATATAGGCAATTTAATTATTTTTGAGAGTGGAAGCCAATTGATAGTCATCAATTTCTGTCGATAGCATAGGCAATTGAACAAATTTCTGAGAGTATGAGCTTTTGTTGATAATATATGCAATTAAATTATTTCTGAGAGTTGGGGATTGTTGATAGTTGTTTGTAGTGAACAAACTGTTGACAGTATGATTGCAAACTATCAAACTTGGACATTCTACCACATTCTCTTTGATTTTGATTACTAAGATGACTCAAGTAATAGATATTCCACTTTAATAGTCACCTAGTATGTGAATTTAGTCAAGTCAACAGCTAAAAACAAATGTTTACAATGGAAGTTGTTTACCTATGCTTTCTAATACATTTGTGCATCGTGAACTCCCATAGTCTACCTACATGAAGCTACATAAGCTAACAAATTATGCACTCAACATTCAAAATGGAAACCCAACAAAACTTCAACTACTCTCCTTAACCTAGACATGTCTAAGTAAAATGGCAACTGATGATGCATTGAAAAATCAACACTTTTTTCACGCTACTAATTCTAACATAACACAAAATCCCTCCTTTCTTCAACATTTCACTTAGAATTTAGTTCATTATGAAAATTACAAGTCATAATAGTTATTGACCAAGCACCTCACACAGAATAATATCATTTCCCTTGCATCTTTGCCTTTGATACTACATCACCATTACTTTACTAAAAAATAAGTAAAGAACCCTCATGACCTATCACACATCCACAGGTAAAACCACATACATTCTATGCAACACCTCACAAACCCTAAGTGATCAAATGCTCTTAAAATCACACATGCATTCACCATCCATTTTGCAAAAAAACAATATGATGGTAACTAATAAACCATAAGAAGCATTTTCCAATCCTCATTAGATGGAAAAAGGAAAGCATGATCCTTATAACTACATTATCCATTACATGAAAAAAGGGAAACATGGTCCTTTAGACTACATTATGCCATAGACAAGTATAAGTATGTCCTTCAAAAAACAAAACCTTTAACCTTGCAAATAATACGTTCAACCCTGTAAAATGAAAAAAAGCAATGTAAGTCCAATAATATTACACGAATCAGATTATAATCACTAATATTGAATATTATATCTTCATATACATCTATGATCACTCCTAATCATATTCCTCAACTGGTGGATTGTGTGATGGTGGTTGTAGTAGCCAAGGCATGTCAAAATGTTCATACAAACTAGCAAACCTTGCACTTTGTGATCCCTTACTTGGTGAACTTCTCTTTGGATGCCTCTAATAGACATCTCCAGGCTGTCAACTTACCAAATAAGGTTGTTCACTTGTTCCTCTAATGGAGTTGCATGCTTACTTGCCTCATCTTCGTCATCTGATGGTTCTTCATTGTTCGTAGGTTGTTGGTTGGAAATCCATCTTCCGTCCTAATTTTCTCAATAACTTGAATTCACAAAAGTTGATTTATCAATCAACTCTTGATTTTTTTCATTAGAGACCTCATCTTCATTTATAAGTTTTTCTTTTTTAAGAAAATACGAAATTATTCTTGCATAAGGCAATGTTTCCTTCTTATTTGACAAGGCCTTCTTAATCTTATAAATCATCCAATAACCTATATCAATCTTTTGGCCACTTAAGATTTCTTCCATCAGTCACAAATCCTTTACATACAAACTGGTATGATCCCTGGAACAGCTATTCACATGGTATGATATCATGAGATGAAGAATCCTATGGGTAGCACTCAAACACTTTGCCCCCATTGTCTATATAACTTTCTACCAATTGTTATTGTTCAATCCATCTAGGTCACCATATAACATTTCACAAACATTGTTGCCATCCCAACATTGTTTGTATGACAATTTTGAACCTCCATACTAAACTTGCAAAACCATTGAAAACATATTAGGGTTAACATAAGTGGTAATTCCATTCACAAAAGTCCAAAATTCAATAGCTATGGTGTCAGGGTCCCATAATTGGGTCATTACATCACTTGACATTATGTCTGAATAAAAAATCTGTACTAAATGTGGATATATTGATTGATTCATCATCTTAAGCATACAAATAATTCCATTAACTTCTAAACTTTTATAGAACTTAGAACAAATTTTTCTCACAAAACCTAGTTCAAACTTATGACCAAAATCTCTAATACGATTAACAAAAAATTCTTAATTCCTTAGCCAATGGGCCTCAAGGGGGAAACCTACATTGTAGACCTCACTAGGTTAACGATCCAGCGTCGATCTGACCTCCGTTACACAATTATTCTTCTCATTAGTATTGTGAGGAGCCATTGGTGATGTGATTCCTCAAGTAGATTGATGAAGTTAGGGTTTTTTTTTTGGGTGTTTGGTGCGTTTAGAAGTCGGGTGTTGTCGATTGTATGTTGGGTGTAGGGTTTAGTTTAGCTTTGGGTTTATATACTTAGGGTTTTTGAGGTTTTTCTTTTTTTGCCACTTTTCGGCATAATTGTCAATAGTAACATTTTGTCTATTGATAGTCCATGTTTCATAAAAGTAAAATAACACTCCATTACGGTTATACAAAATCCTTCATAGTAAAACAATATAACATATAGTAAATTCAACATTTATCGACTTACAGTAGGACTATTGACATGACTCTTTCCACACTAGTAAAATTACATACCAATATGATAAAACTCTTTCTTTTAATGTAAGAAATGGGTAATGAGCACCTAAAACTAACTGTCAATAGTTACATATTTCTATTGACAACACATGCAATTTAATTATTTTTTAGAGATGGAGACTGTTGACAATAACCTATTTTTGTCGACAGTATAGGTAAATTAATAATTTTTGAGAGTTGGAGCCTATCGATAGTATGATTGCAGTATCTAGATTGTCAACAGTAGCAAGGGTAATAGTCGACAGTTTATTGCAGAAGATTACTTCCCTATTTAAACATTCATAAGTAGACATGATCACGGTTATAGCATACGATGTGATAAAACCATGGCATTCAAAAGTAAGAGTAGGTTATAATGGAATTTCAAATATATATCCATTATAAGAATAATTCTTTGTACAACAAAATTGGACTACATTTGCTTTAGGCAGCCTTTCAAATACATTTGTAACACTCCAACACTCATTTAAAGTCAAAAGACATGCTATTATCGTAAAGATTAATATTGTTTGTGTTTTGGCTAAAAACTGATGATGGCTGGTTTTTCTAAACTAAGGTACGTGATCTAGAGCATGCTGTAATGTTTTCTTCAGATGGACTATCCAAATTTATTACTAGTTTTACACATGTACTATTGTTTCGACTAACATTCTTAGGATTCCTTAGGCAACGTATATGATTATGTCCCTCTTGCTTGCATAAGCTATATCGAACTCATTTTCTTGGACGCTTTGATTGCTAACTGGGACATCTTTGAGCTTGAATGACTTTTGGATCATTAATCCTACTTATACAACATAGTGGAATCAACATATAGCAAAAAAACACAAACAAAATATGACATAAGGTGAAAGAATATTACTACCCATTGCACCATCAGGTGTTAGGATGGCATTTACATCATTTGAAGCTTCTTGCATCTCATGAGTCAATAGTGTAATCTCATTTATTACTCTAGAAAAGGTTGTCTTTGATTTGGACCTTAGATGACAGATAGCTTGGCTAGCATCTGATAGTGTGCCATATCGGACTTGTTTTATCATGATTACATCTTTAGTGCCTCGCATAACCCCATCACTTCTATGAATGGTCTTTGCCAACTTAGTTCACTTCGGTGATATGAGATTCTGAGGGATATTTAGCCATATGAAAGGCATGACTACAAGAAAATCCGATAGTCTCATAGTATCGACATTCATAGTTGATAGGTTAGTCTAAATTTTTTAATGTTACCCTTACGAATTTGGAGGGGTGATCATAGTGATGTAAAGTGTGGATGGTCACCCGAAGTTCACTGTCATCACAAAGGTATGGAATCCGTAATGCCTCTTGCTCAATCTTTGACCTTACTCTTTTAAAGGATGCTCTCGAATATATGGAAGTTGCATGGTTTTCAAAACTCTTGATCATAGTACGCGAAATTGGTTTTGTATGTGCTTTTTTGGAGTTAGCCTTCAGTTTTACATATCTGAAACTAGATAACACCCTTTTGAAGTACTGAACTACTTGGTACATCTAATACCTTCAAGAAACAAAATGGTTTCCCTTTATAAATGAGTGAATCCCCCCACATCTTTATGTACTCCGCATAAAAGCCTAAAAATGTCTCCTCAAACATGCATATGCCCAAGAGAATCGCTTTTGGTACAATTCCTCAATCTATTTATTTCCTTCAAGTTCATGCCTTTCTAGGATATTTGCCTAAGTCGCTTCAAATTCATCGACATATTTAATATTGAACATACATCTCTTGAAATATCACAAGAACCCACTGTTATGAACATAAGACATTGCTTTTCTTTGAAGGTGCCATGAACAAAGGTGGTGTTGTGCTTAAGCGCAAACCAAAGTAATGGTTGGCTGTATTGCCCTATCCCCATCTGTGATAATAGACATAAGCCTTTTGCATTTCATTGCACACAAAAACATATCAAGCAATAAGTTATATGCCTCTTTTATCTCATCATCTAACAGTGTATTGCTGAAGATGCAAGTTTGATGGTGATGATAAACATCAACCAACAATACCAACGACATCAAATCCTTGTTTGATCGATATGTAGAATCAAAAGCAATGATATCTTCAAAACAAGCATAGTCGAGTTGACATGTTGAATCTAATCAGAGCATCCGACTAAGTTCTCCTTTTTCATTCACAGCGTACTCATAAAATAACCTGGGATCAACTTCCTTTTGGCTCGCTTAGAATGCTAGGTTGCCTTAGTGTCACTATCAAATGTATCTACCCGTTTCTACTTATCAATATAGTTGTATAGGTCTTTTTTTGTAAATCCAACTTTCCCGTATCCACTTGCTTGATGAACAAGATATTCCAGTATATCACTCGACCAGATAGCAGAATTTAACATACTTTTGATTTGAACTTGATTAGTATTCGACACAAACTTATTAGAATTTAAGAAATATTTTCGCGATGGTGGCACAAGCTTGTGATTATGCTCAGTATTTATAGCTATAAGCTCCTAAAGTCCATCCTCCTCTACGAGTTTTACTTTAAACATAGCTTTATAGTCAATTTTAGTCGACGCCCTTTCCTTTCTAACTTGATCATTCCTACTATGATGTTGTCGACCCCTATAACCCTCCTTATGGCATACCTATAGACACAATTTCACTAGCTTCTGCTTATTCTTTTTAGAATCACGTAAACGAGTATTAAACTCGTTTATAGTAGCATACCTAGTATAGAAATTATTAGCTTTCGAAAAAGATGCAAACTTTTTACCAACTATAAGTTTAATCGAATACAAACCTGTATAAGATGGCAAGTCGTTAATGGTAGTCACATTGTTGTGCCAAGAAGAATCATTGCTTCCACCATCACCAGAGATTAAAATATCATCCAATTCATCATATGCAGCATTAGTTTTAGTATCTTGGTCATGAACATTGCATTTATCTTTATTATCACAACCCAAATTAAAGGCATGCCTACTAGAATCTATATTGTGATTGCAAAAGTTGTTATTGTTGTTCCTTTTGGGTATTGAAGGTATACTTAGGGTTTTAGTGTGGAGAGTTACATGTTTAGTACTGAAGATAGTGGACTTTATTGTAAAAATATTGAGAATGCAGAATGTTTTGATTTTTCAAATATTGTCGACAGTTGCACTATTCTATCAACAATAAAGTGCAATGAAAATAAGCCCATGCAAAAGGCTATCAATAATAAAAGATATCTATCAACAGTGATGCACTCCATTGTAGTAAAACTTAACTCATTCGCAATAAAAGAATAATTGAACATGGTGGAATTTCTACGACTAATGGTAAACTAAACTGTTGATAGTACTATGTCATTGTTGATAATTGTGCACTCTAATTAAGTAAAACATAACTCCTTTGTAGTAAAAGTTGACTAACCATGGTAGGTTTTCTATCGTTGATGGTAACTTGAGTTGTGTACAGTAATAAGATATTATTGATAATTTTGCTAAAAATTATTTGATTTATGTTATTTAATTTCAACATATGTGTCACTATAAAATTTAAGCATGTATCGTATAAAATTTTAACACTACATATGGATAGTAATATTACGGCACATAATTTTTGAACATGATATTACATATATTCTACTAATGTTATTTATAAATAACTCATGTATCATCTTAGTATAATGATATATAATATATTATGGTGTACTAATAATGATATAGATGAACTATACATATATTACGTGCTTTGTTAATATATGAATTATAAACATGTATTTTATACATAATATATACTGGCACTAATAAACATAATATTTAATAGTGACAATAATATATATGGATTACCACTATATGAATTATATGTATGCATTATAATTATATCCAAACTATATAGCACGTATTTTTTAATTTCAATAAATAAAAACCCTAATTGTACGAAAGAGAAAAATATATAATATAGTTTATAGACAATTGTATATATGGGTAGCATTCTTGTGAATTTCATGTGCAATTTACTAAATTATATGAATTATATATAGATTTAGTATTTTTCGTTAATCATAATATTGTATATGGGAAATGATATGTACGGATTTCATTCATATAAATTGTATGTGAAATTTACTGAATTATATGAACTGTGCATAGTTTCACTAAATTCTAACAATTATAAAATTAATAAACGAAATAATGAAAATCACAATAAATTATCATTTTCTTCTATAAATCATATGAAACATTTAATTACTTCTACTTTATATGAATTTTATAATAATAATGTAAATGATAGATGAAAAAAAAAACTACGTAAATAATAATTTACTATAAAATAAAAATAATTCAATCGATGAGAAAATATTTTGAATAAAGGGAGGCAAAAAAAAAAAATAGTTAATACATATGTATAAAAAGGGAAGAGACATATTGTAAAAATAAATAAATTAATATTTAATTGTAAAAATGGAGAGGGATATTAATTAAATGGGAAAAGGATCAATATATAAGAAGGAATCTTAAATAAATGAACAATGGAAAAATATAAAAAGGAAAACAAAAAATGGAAAACATAAAAAGGAATGGGATTATAATTAAATGGAAAAAGTAATTAAATAAAAAAAAAGGGGAATGATGAGATAACCTGCTAAGTTCTTATAACGGGTCACTTTATCCAGCATTATGGTAATACTAGATTGCCAGCATTATCGTTAAAAATCCCTCCAATCCATTTCTCTTAGATTTTAGAGATAAAAAAACAAGGACTTTAAATTGAATATGCTTCTACTCATCTCTTGAAATTTCCGTCTATATTTTCATTCCTTATTTAAGTACCAATTATCCAACTTCAAAATATATTTCTTCCATTTTTCTAGTTTTTGCTTATTAAGCTAATTAATCTTTAGATGTAAGAGTTTAATCTTAAATAGTAAATGTATAGCTTGCAAAAGAAAAAACTACAAAACATATACTATCTTGGTAGTACATATAAGCATGAAAATCATAATTTATTATAAAAGATAAGCACCTTGGGATGCATCAAAATAATTGTTAATATATATATATATATATTTGGCCGAAAGAAAAACTTTCATAGAAAACTCAAGAAGTCTATATGACATGAAGTCCTATATCTTATAAACATAGACGACAACTGAGATGGTAGCCGATTCAATCGAAACGAAATACACATCCCACTCTTACCTTTATTTACTAACTAGTTTACAATCATATTTGCTTCCCTCAAGATAAAAGAAAAACAATAGTTCTCAAATTTTGTTTTTTCATGCAAAATATTAGAAAGAAGCCCTCTATACTCCTAAGCTTTAATGTTACTCGATACCAGCATATCAAACAAGACTTTACAATCCATCTTGATGATGATTGTTTTCAACCCTCTTCTATTTGCAGACCAAATGCCTTCTTACACTACTATTGCTTCAATTGCCAAACTACTTGAACATAACATAGAAATAGATCCTTTAGGTTATATTATATTTTCATATCTTAGCTAAAGAGCCTCTGGGTTAGCCTTCTTATAAGTATGTATTATATTATTGTCTCGTCAAGTTGCTTGAAAACATCCACACAAGTGATAAACAAATGTAATGCAATGAATCGATTGAAAACCAATAGAGCAAGCTTGAACAATAGCGCATAACAAACTAATGAATTTTTTATTTGGTAAACAAATTAAGAAGTCGTAACAGTCCTATTATATGAGCTATCCTAAGATAGAAACTGACTTTACAACTGTTATCTTAGACCTAATTCATACTAGGCATACTCGATTCTATCCTTTTGGGGCATCCGATTTGATACTTGTTTGAACTTATGGAATAATTTTTAAAAATAAACTCAAAATTCAATTTTACAAAAAGAGTGGTAATAAATCTCATAAGTATTTATCATTTCATATACAGACTAAAGTAATGAAAGCTACTAAGCCCCTTAAGGAAAACTGTATAATTTTCCTTAAAAGTGAAGAAAGTCAATACGATGGACCATAACCAATCATTCCTTGTTTATGCCTCACTTCCCATCCCATTTTTCTAGTGTTTTGGTTTTGGATAGGTACTTATAATCCATTCGGAACTTGTAAAACAAATCATAGAGGAATGAGAGATAACTTACTTAGTAAGTGAGTGAAATTGTGCCTGCTCTAATGTAGGTTGAGGAGCTTGATGTTATGCATTTGTGAATCGAAACCAAATTAAAGCTTATGCAATGGAGAATACTCTCCTCTTGTAATTACCTCTAAACTACGGCCCTCAACCTTGCTTTGATCTTCTCTTCTATCACTTAGTTTAGCTAAGGTTGTAGAAATGATCATTTTAGTTATCCTTATCGAATGGACTCTGTATTTGGCCCAAAAATCCTAGCTGTTACCTCTAGTGGGTTGTGATGCATATCAAGTTAGGTGTTAAGCCGAGTTTGAGTTAGTTTATTTTTAAGATGATTAACCAAACTTAAACAATTCAAGGAAAATAATCATAGAATAACCATAACATAAAGCTCAAATCCCATACAACAAATTGAATCTCAAACACAAGTGCTGCACGTGTATAAACAACTAACTACAATCACAATTAGATACATACCAAAGTCTCTAAATATTTTGAAATAAAACCTCAAAATACTATGAAGCATTGATCCCACTTACATGTCTTAACGCGTATTGCAAAAGACTTGCATCGTCAACACCTTATTCACTAGGAGACCCTATATATATATAGAAAGTCCAGATTTAGTTTTCGTAAGAGTTATGAAAATGTTAGGGTTCTATCTATTTATATTTTACTAAATAGTTATATATATAAATATATATATCTAAACTATACTATTATTTTCCTTATATAATGAAATATATTTTTATTATATAAGTTAATTTATTAAGTGTTGATAATATACGCGGTTATATTATTACGTATAATATATCGTTTAAATAATATTGAAACATACTTTAACAGTTAAATTATATTTCAATTACAGTAAGGTTATCATAGTTCGTAAATTCTCCTAATAGTATAAAGATATATGTTATATTACCTAGAATTATTCGATTTTGGTAAAAGTAATGTTATTAAGTTCGTACATACCTAATGATACGTATTACGGATTTTATTTCGAAAGATAACTTTTAAAGAGTATTTCGAGTTTTTGATATACTCATATGTGCCTATAATAAGTATTATTATATTATACCCATTTTATGTAATTGGATGACATTTTATATAATTTGCTAATATAACTTAATAATATAAGTATTATCTAACTCTAATATGTATATATCTTAACCCAGTCGTAAAACTATTACTAAATATATTAAAAATTCAATTTTGACCAAATCTGACTTGCATATATATTTATAGTTTTTATTTTAATATTTATCACATTTCAGCCTATTATTACTAAAAACGTATCCTGATTCGTAATTTAAGTTATTTTATTATGTAAATTCGTAATAAATAGTTCGAGTCATCAAATAATTCCTTGAAAATTTTTATAAACTCCTAAAAATATAGGGAACTCAGTTAGTATATGGTTCCATGCTATTGGGTTCAATGCCTAAATGCTCATAATTACAAATTTACCCTTAAATTGCATTTAATTAACTAAATATCATTCTTTTTATACAAAATTATTTTCAATATATCCTAACATCAGTACAATTCACTAGAAGTCAGTGCCTATCATTTCCATTAATTAATTTCACAAAAACCTATTTATTTTATCATTTCATCCTATTTCTAGCTATTTTTAAGGCAAAAAATTACATTAAATATCAAAAGTATCCAAATTAAGAATTTGAATATATAGTAATCAAATAAATATCATATGTATTCTACATAAAAATTTTGAGCTAAAACTTACATCATTTAGTATATTTATTTTAAAAATAAAAATTTAGATGAATAGTGACTTTCTTAAGCATGTCCATAAAATATTCTAGATTTTACAAAAATAAAAATACCAAATGAAAATATATCTAAAATAATCTAAGAATAAAAATTTTTCATAATTTTTTGAGTGGATTTGATAATTTTTAAAATTTAATGAAAAACAGGGTAGAAGTTTAATTTGCCTGTTTATCGGAGCTTTGATAGTCGTGGGGTAGTAGGTGGTTGTTAGAACAACTAAGCGATGGTGGCTCTATATGGTGGTGGAAGGGTGCAATAGCAAATCAACGTTAAGCTTGCGAATTACCTTAACTCGGTCTTTACTTTGTTTTTTCCTATTTTTTTCAATTTAATGTTTATTTGATTTTTCTTTGAGTGGCTTAGGTTCTTAAAGTGTTCAATTGAAAGCTAGAAGCCCTATTTATAAAGAGTTAGGATTGGTTGAAAATTTTGATTTATTATTAATTTTTTTATTTTGCCTTTTTCCTTTTTTCCAATTTCTAAGCATGAGGTGTTGGGTTTTTCTTAATCCAACTTTTGATTCAGCATTTCAATTGTTGTGAGGTGGCCATGGTCGAAGTCTAGCAATTTCCAACCATTTTGGATAAGTTTTGATTATTTTTGAGTTAATTATTACTATTTTATATATGTTATGTTAATATATTGTATATTTGTTAATATATGTGTATATATCCTATATAATTGATACATATAATGTATAAACATAATCACATAATTATGTTCCTAGCTTATCTTTTATTTTTAAGATATATTTTCAACTTATTTTTTTGAGTTTATTTTATTTTATATATAATTAAATAATTTTTGGTTAATTTATAGGTATAATTATTATATATATCAGGTATATTCATAAAAATACGTGTATACTCATATAATATATTATGCTATATTATTTCCTTTTATAATCTAATTAACTTATCTCTAAGTTTTTGTCTCATTTTGAATTCGGTTTTAGGGATTTCGATTATTTTTTACTTTATATTGAATAATCACATTTCTAAGGGTGAAATTAGAATTTTGGGTCATTATTTTTGAAATCTAACTTTATTGAGTAATTTCGACTAACTTTTTTACCTTAATCGTAAAGTTTGAGCTCAATCGAATAAATTTCCTCAAATGCCCCAAATTTGAGTATGGTTATTCTAAATGTGATTTTAAGGGCTCATATAAAACAAATCTTTATTATTTTGATTGTATTCTTAATATCTTATTATATTTTTTACTTCCAAGTATAAGGAAATTTCTTGGTTAGGGTTATCATATTTTTCGTAAAATTTTAGCTTAATCAATTTACTTTCTTAAATGCTCTAAATCATCTGTTAACCCTAATCGTATAAGGGTAGAGCTTTACCCTAATTGTATAAGGATAACTCAAATATCCATATCCTAATTAGTAATTTGTGGGATATCACATTAAGTCAGAATAATATAGTATTGAGTTTGATCTCTGATTCAAAATTTCAAAATTTAGATTTATCATTTAGATTTAATTTCTCTGAAAAATTTTTTTTCTTATAATTAAAATAGTGATAAATATCCAAACTTGTCTCTAACATTTAAACTTTTGAGTTACTTAGGCTTAGTATTAATAAAAGCATGCTCAACTCAATAATCTATTTGAGTGCGTTCAACCTCAAATTTAACTTTGATTTCTATTGAATTTAACCCGAGCACGTTTTGAATGGGTTCGACTTATTAATCTCCCCAATTTTTCCATGAGGACATAAATGATCTCAGAAGGTAACAGCCCTTAAATAACTGGTGGCGGATTGTGGACCAAACAAAGTGCCTAGAGTTCTACTGAGCCTCATCTGATATTAATTCTTCATCTCGACCTTTTTCTTTTCTTTTCTTTTCCCCCAATGATATTAATTCTTCTTATAATAATATCCTCCATTATTTTTTGGACCAGTCGTCTTACAGATTCATGAGGTTTTTCTGTGGATCCTACTGAGCTAGCGAGCTAGGAAGGTCCAAATAGAGTCTAATAATTAACTGTTGCTGGCTAGCTAGTTGTCCTTCCATTACTGCACATCTTGTGTATTGACTACATTGATTGATAACAAATAGATATGGATATTCATTTATTTGTACAAGTCCATGTAATATTATAACCAATATATAGCTATCAAATTTCTATATGAATTTTTCTTTTTATCTTTTCGTTATTAGGCTTTTCGTGCGTCACCCCACATAAATGGTGATAAGAAAAATTAAGGGGGCAAAAAAATGTTCATGAACCTCTTGTGATTTTTAAAACGTTTTTAATCAAGTTAAGAACTGTAAGTGGGCAATAAAGTCGTAAAAGTTACAAAAATTACATCATGAATGAGTGCTGCTATGCCATATACATGGTACTAATATATCATGATAATAAATACATAATGTTATGAATACTAATATCTTAATACAATAAATTATTTTTTTATTTACATTTTTCTCAAAGTTTTAACATGATAATAGTTGACAACATATATATTTATATATATTAAAATGTTCAATTTTAATACTAATAAATTATTTTTTTTTAACAAAAAAGAAAAAACCTAACCTAAGGAGAACATCCATGGTTACTCTGCGTGGTCGTTGGTGTGATTGGTAGCAATTAGCAACTTGACCACCATCAACAGTTACTGACGTCGCATTAGCAGCCAATAGAACACAATCATAATGATTGCTCTCTGTAGGTCAATATTAAGTATTAGGCATGAATCAATATATTATACTGAAATGCTATAGGTTATAAGCAAATCATTTTGGTTCTCCAATACTTTATTAAGTTGGAAATCAATCGTTAAACTTAGGGTGATCAATTTATAATACAAATAAGAATTTAATTAATTGTGGTATACATTTCGCAATTGACTATCTCTGTAATCAATTTGAGTTTACCTATGCAAGTCAAGTATGTGATTGACTTGTTTGACAGATGTATTTGTTAGGTTAGTAAGTGAATGAACTTAAGTATATTTGTGATTGGCCGAGGCCTAAAGATCTAGTTTTGCTAATGATTGGATACAACAACTACTTATTGGTAGTTATGTCATCTTAAAGGGGAAAGTAATCTAGAATGATGTGGTTGAAATACCCTAGAAAAAAGAAGGATATAAAAAAATAAATAAAAGTCATAAAAATAAAATAAAAGATAACTAAGTTATGAGCAAGGAGTATTAAGGTTTTAAGAATGTTTTAATGAGGGATAGTGTTGAAAGTATATAAATTTCCTAACCTAGCAAGTGCATATACTATTACATCATTTTCTAGAAACTTTATCAAACTTCTAGCATGCTATTGAATAGGACTCTTCTCGACAGACTCCAGAAACTTTGAAGGTAAGTCAAGAAAACTATTAAATCTTATTGGTTTTTAGTGGAAAAGGTTTGATTAATTTAAATCCTTTATGGTAGTGTAAGTATAACTCATATGAAGAAGGGGATTGTAAGGCTTGCACAACGCTCGGAACCGTCTAATGGTAAGTGAAGAGTCAATTGTGCAATTTAGGTTTTTAATTGAATCTAAGCATTATGCTTTGATCTTTTAAGGTTGTGTGTTGATTAGTTAAGAGAAAATAAAGAAACTCTATACAACCATCAAAATTAAGCTAAAGTATCCTTTATACCGTAGATTTTCTATAATCTTTATATTCAACAAGTTTTTGGTGATGATTTGGTGGTTAAAATGATAAAGTAATAAAAAATTTTGATGTTAATGGTGTAAACGACAAATTTGAATCAAGGGTTTATAGATGTAGAATTTGTGATGTGTTGTTGATGAGGTTTTTAATGCAGAATTGGGATGTTTTGTAAATAAAAGAAATATGTGTTGAAGTTTTTAGAGGTGAATTGGGTTTATAAAGGAGTTTTAGTGAATAAAAAGTGGTTTTTTCAAAGTGCAGGAGAATTAACACTACCGAGTTGACATAAGGTTGTTTTAGTGAGAGCATAAAAAGTGACACGGTCATATTGATATGATTGTGTTGTAAACCGTATCACTCATAGTGTGGTTTTTAGTGGAAATGTAGAAATTGACATGATCAATTGATATGACCATATCATAAGTTGTCTCACTTGTAATGACCAAAAGTGATCAACACAGTATGAGGAGTTTAATGTATTATCTAATGTTTCTAAGTTCTAAAGTTAAGTACAGTTCATTAATAATGGATTCCAACTATCCAAGTACATGACATGTGCTTATTGTATATGATTGTTAGGATAGCAAAATTAAAATGGGTTAAATGTATATTTGACTCACTTGTGCTTGGCTCCTCATAAGGGTTTGTAGTAGTAGATTCCTAGGGAGCAATCCTAATTATCCATATGATGTATTGTCTCTTGTAGAGTTTCACATAAAAATGATTTAAGGTAGATTTAGGTTATTGTAGAGGGGCTCAAAGAGATATGCCCAAACGTTAGGTTGTGATACGAATTGTGATGTGACTAGATCATGAGGATTGCTACTATATGTTGTGCGACAAACTTAAAAATAATGATCACTATCTATATTATGTGAAGTACTTGTTTTGCCTTAAAACACATGTGAATTTGTATTGTTTGATCATGTAGTTGTGGTTGTATGTTACGCACTAGGTTTCAGTTCACTCTATTATATTTTTCAAATGCAAGACGCATAGTTATACTACTTAACTTTAATAATTTAAATAGATAATTGTTACTACCTTAGGGATTAGCAAGGACTATGTACAATATTAAAGATTTCCCTAAGAAATTTGATAATAAGAATCTCTAACCTTATGTGGTATTGATTATTAATTAGGCATTATTTTTTTCTTAATTAGAAGTTATTTTAGCATTATTTAGAGATCTAATAGTGTAAGAATATTTGGAGACTTTTATAGTGCTTTTTGGAGTTTTTAATCGAATGTTGCGTCTAACTTGTCGTTAGAGGCTAAGGATACATGGTGGTCTGTGGTGTCTTAAGTTTTAGGGCATTATAATGGTAGATTAGGTGCTAATGTAGTCACATGAGTGTATCCTTGGTTTTTGGGTTGTTGACTAGTGAGTCATTGACATATAGATTAGTTTGTTGGGAAAATATTGTTGTTAGATTGTATAAATATTTTAGAATATTTATATGGATGATTATAGTAAATTAGTTATGCTAATGGTTGTGGTTTGGTGATGACTCCAAAATGAAACAACTACTTTTATAGTTCTTCAGTATTGAGGAGTGCCAAGACAGATACATTTGTATGTATGTAATGTGTGTATGTATATGCGAGCATAGTATACGTGTGAGCTTGTTTATTTGTATACATATGTGTGCATGTGCTTATGAGTGTAAACATGCATGTGTAGCCACATGTTAGGAAGTTATAAGTTACTGCAAATCCTAGTATGCTATGGCAAGCCTAATTAAGATGATAATTGGTGCTTGTTATATTAGACATAGGTGTTATGTGAATAGTTGTGCATGACATTCACATGTACTACTAGTAATTATGTATTAGGTTTTAGCTCACTTTTTATAGGAACTTTCTTTCTCTCTCTCTCTCTCTATATATATATATCTTTTTTTATATTTTATTTTTTTCATTTTAAGTATAAGTACCATGAATGACTTAGAACCATATGTATTACTAAACTTGAGCTTACAAGATGTATTTGAAATTATAACTTACAACCTTGATGAGCGCAATTTCTAAACCAACAATGTGCTAAGAAAAGGATTGTAAGCCCCACAACCAGTCACTCGAGGTTTCGATCAGTTGAAAAATCTGATCGAACCTAAATTATAAGTAAAACTAGAAATATTAGTAAATTGATCCCGTAAGTTTGAATTTAAAAAAATAAGCAATAAAATAAAATAATATAAAAATTCCAAATTTTAAGTATATAACTCGTTATTTATCGAAAATGCATAAAATACATTCTGATAATTAACGAATCACTAAAGATAAATTATATGTATACTAAAAATCATAGAATAACCTAAATAATATTTAAGAATATTTATTTGTACTATATATGAATTTACATGTAGGTAGAAATACGCGTAATTACTTAAAATACGCGTAATGTGCTAAAAAATACTAAATAATTAAAGAAAAATCATAATTAATTAAGGAAAAATAAATAAAAATTAGAAAAAATAAGGAATGATCCAGAATTGGGTCGTGGCAGCTAGGGAAAATAAGAAAAAAATTAGCCAATTAAATTAGAGTAATATAAAAGCAAAAAATTAAAGGATTTGGGTAATGTCTCGTCCAATTTAATATACATTAATTACCACAAAGCTCTATAAATAGGAAAAAAAATCATAGAGCTCATTTGGACAGTTAGAAATCAGAGTAAAATTAAGAGCATTGAAATTGGAAGAAAAAATTCGGGTAAAAAAAAAAAAAAGAAAACTGTGTAGTTAGAGCTTGTAAAGAGAACCCACACCAAACGAGCGCCTGGGAGTGGATGGCCGCCACCACCATACGGTGGTGGTAGCGCCTGGACCGACCAACAAGGCCACGGTGGTCAATGGTGGCCGGAGCCACCCATACCGGTGAGTCCGATTTCTAGCCCGATTTTGTGTAATTTTTTAAAAAATAGTAAATATTCTTAGAAAATTATGAATTTTGTTATTCTGAAATATTTTTGTATGTAGTTTTTTAGAAAAAATATTATTTTGATGAAAATATATCTCGTGATATATAGTCTTTAAGAAATCATGCAAAATCGAACATATTTCGGTTTAGAAATAAATGACCTTAGGAGTGTAGTTTTGAACCCAAAATTTTTGTGTAAATTACTTAGATGATATAAAATAGTATGATGAAGCCCGTTTTCAAAAATTAATTTTTGAAATTTTTAGATAATTTTTAGGCCTTAAAATGAGGCATAAAATGAGTAATTTAAAGTTAATTAAGTAATTAAATGATTAATTATTGATTTAGTGAATAATTATATGTTTTAGGATGTTGAAAGCTGATGCAATATGATACTTGTAGCATTTAGGGTGTTAAATGTAATTATTAAGTTAACTATGTAGTAAATGAGTAATAGGGAAAAATAGTAAATTTTAAGTTAATTTTGTAAATTAAGGTAATTTTGGAGTAAAATCTGATTTAGGATGAATTTAGATATTTTGAAATGATAATTGATGTTGGGAGATAGTAATTAGAGTGATAAAAATATTAGATGTGTATTATGTACATAATAAGTAATAGTACATAATACAAAATTATTAGAAATATAATAAATAGAAAAAAATTAGAATAAAAATTGATATTATGATAATAATAAAAATATACAATAAATCTGATAGGAAACTTGAATTTATGTAATTATATGAAAAATGTAAAAATTTCTTACATCAAGAATAAATTCGGTATACTATTAAGAATTTAAGTGTACTGGAAATAATAAAATATTGACTAGGGGTAATTATAGTATTTAGGATATCTAGAAGTAAAGTGATTAATTTCACATTATGAGTAAAAACAAGTTTCTAGAGTTCGGGTATAAAACAGTACTTAGAAATCGAACTAGAACTAGAACTAGAACTTAATTTAAAAATTGATACGGAAACTGAACCCGAATTTAACCCCAAACCTAGAATAATTGTAAAAGACTTAAGACTTAGATAATTAGGTATATTAAACCCTAAACAAAACATAACAATAAGCGTTATAGGATAAAACGAACCTATAATAATTATATGAAAAACTGAAATCACGTTTGTGTTATAGGGATGATCGGCGATGGCCTGAGTGAGTTGAACCTTGAGTGAGTGAGCGAGAAGTCGAGGTAAGTTGGGATTAATATGTTGTTGTATTTTGGAGGCTTGAGATTATATTTGGTTGTACTTGTTAGATAGTTAGTTATATGCATGTACTTGATTATGAGTGATGCTATGATTCTGTTTGTTGTTCTGGCATGTATTGTATGATTTGTATGAAATGAATGATTACCTACACTGGACTTAATCAAATATACGACTTGTAATCATAATCGGACTTGCATGGCAACCCATTAGGGGAAACCTAGGATTCTCCAGTCAAATATCGGCCCCTTCGAAAGGGATAGCGCAGAATTGCATAATGGTTCCTTCTTTATCCTTAGTCGAACTAAGTAACAGGTGAGGAAGTTGCGGCAAGGTTGAAGTCAATGGTTCGAAGGTAATCGTGGGACGAGTAAGGTCTTCATTACATAAGTCTGGGTTTGGTCATGAGCTATTGCATTAATGGTAACTCTTCAACTAGGATTAGAGCGAGTGCAATTTCTCTAATTTCACGACAAGCTGGACAACGTTGTGTAATTGTATTTGCTTGAACATGTATTGCACCTAATAAGTTGATTAATAACCTTGTTGTGTTTATGGTATAGTTTTAAGTTCTCCATTCTAACTTACTGAGCTGTGGTTGCTCACATCCCTATAGACATCGTGCAGGTGTTGGCTAAGAAGTGGTATACAACTATTCTGAAGCTAGCAACTGCTGGATTCTAGGGAGTGAGGAAAAAACATTTGAAGAATAAACACATATTTTTAAGGTCTAAGCTTTTACTTTAGAATTTTTCATTTCCGAATAATGTAATAACTAGGAAATATATTATGGAAAAATATTGTAAACTTTAATTGTAATAACTGAATTATAGTGTGTATATATATATTTCCTCACTTTCTTAGATAAATGATCTATTTAAACTACAAACTGTTTACTTCAAAGCGGGTTAGTCGTGGACGCCTTGTGTAGATTAGGTTTAGGATAGCGGTTGTAAGGTTAACTTCTATCTTAAAATGGTTTACATGATGGGACTATTATGACTCTACCGCTTCGAGATGTGATAAGGATCAATCGAGGAAAAGTTACTAAAAAATACTGGCTACTCATATGAATTTCTAAAATAAAATAGGTGTTCCCAACTTCTTTTTTCAAATCTTATCCTCCCATTAATTGTTATGGGTCTTACAACTTTTTATAGTAATTAGTTTTAATATAGCTACTACTCTCATGTGAATTGAAATTACAATTTGAATGCAATGCAAAGGTTGTATCAAAAAGTCATTTAGGATTTTGTTTTTGAAACTTTTATGTTTTTGAAACAATTAGAATTAAGCAATGGATCAATTTTGAATCATAAACTAGCTTAAGACCAACTTATGAAGTTGGTTCCAAATGTGTCGATGAACCGTGAGTTTCTCATGGTTCTAGGTTGGTTAACACTCCTGACTCGTAGAACTAGTTGATGTTAAAAAAAAAATGCAAGAAAAGCCTGTAAGGTTATGTGAAACGATATCAATTAAAGAGTATTTGTCATTACTTTATAATTCTAGTATAGAAAAAAATTATTAAAAGAATAATAGTATTTATTTTCTACACTAGATTAGAAATAATTTATAAGGAGACTTGTATACCTTATTTCTTTTCATTGTTTACAACCAAGTTCCAATTGTGAACATTCCCCTCTATTTTTGCAATTTTTTTTATTAAATAATAATATTTAGGTTTTGGCAAAAGAAAAAAAAAATTTGGGACTAGCATCCCTTTCCAATGTACAGCATTTGCTACTAAAAATTAAGAATATATTGTCACTAGACATTTAAAGAGCAAAAGAGAGTGTGAATATATCAGTTTCTGAAAAAAAAAAAAATTCATGCCTTTTTAAAAAAAATAAAGATATTGGTTAAAAAAATTGTTTGTTAAACAAAAAAAAAAAAAAAAAATTGATGGTTCACAAGTTTGAACAGTTCAATTAAACTACCTAAAACCATTATGGGTTGATCTTGGTTCATATTTTTTGAACTATGGTCTAATAGTTCCAAGCTTGATTCTAAACCAGTTTAGCCAGTTACCTATGGCTATAGTTGCTAGAGATTATAAAGGTCACTTAATTGATGGTTATATATTTAATGATTTTGTTTTTAATCTAGAAATGGTGAAAGCTAGTGCAATGTTGGGTGCTAGTAAATTTGGTTTAGAAAAAAGATTAGAGACATGTGGTCATTGAGATGGATGCTCAAAACACTTATACATGGTTATTGTACTATGGTTTCTTGGAGGACAATTCCCATTGTTAATTAGATAAAGAAATTGCTCGCTAGACATTCTTTCATTACTTTATCCCTAGTGAGGAGGTTGATGAATAAAGTTGCTGATTGGATAATGGTTAATCATAATAAGGGGATGTGTCTAGATAATTAGGTTTCAATATCCCATACCCCCTTCTTATTTGCTAATTTTAGCTTTGTTTGTTTGAACTTTGTTCTTACTGGCCAACAAAATGGGTCTTATGAATAAATTCGATTTTACTAGTTGGCCCAAAAAAAAAAAAAAAAAAGGTCATCCACATAATTTCAATTTTTCACGGGATGTTTCGTGAAATTGAATAAACTAGTGATATAATATGTCATACATCACAACATATTATAAATGGTTATATATTCCAAAGTCCAAAACGATACTACTTCAAATTTTTATCTTGTTTCTTAAAAATCAAGAAAAAGTTACTTAAATCTTGATTTGGTTTATCTTCCCCTAGTGCAAAACTAAAAGCAAAAAATAAAACAAATAATAACTTTTTTTTTTAATCATCGATAGTTTTTATCTACGTTAATACTATGCTCATATGGTAAAAATCAAGATATATCATATTAGCTAGCATCATATGGTACGGCAATTGTAAAGCTTGATTATCTAGACTTATGGCACGTTCACTTCATAAAATAAAATGAAAGAGAATAAAATTTCAATTTCATAAAGAATGAAATAAGGGTGTAATATATATTATTTTATTTAGTTGGATTTATAAGTAATTTAGAAATGGATATGTAATATAACTTTAATGATTAAATTATTATTAGTCAATTTTCTTTTTCAACTGATCCTAAAATAATAGGTGGTGGTGGTAGTAGTTGGGGTTGGTAACGATGGTGGTGGTAGCGACAACAGTAGTAGTGGTGGCGATGGCGGCAGCAGCAGTAGCAACGACAATGATGATTAGTGGTAGTAGCGATGGTAGTGGTGTAGGTGACGATGGTAGTAGTGTAGGTGACTATAGTAAGGGTGTAGGTGACTATGGTGGTCGATAATGGTAGCAGTTGCTGGGGCGAGGGTAATGGTGTTGTAGCGGTGACAGTAATGGTAGTAGTAGTAGTGATAGTGATGAATCGTGATTTTTTTGTTGAATTGAGAAATTTTTATTTTAAGTAATAAGAATTCCTATGGTATTATAATTTCATGACAAAAAATCAAGTGAACATCATAATAAGAAATAAAGAGAGAATGGAATTCCAATTTCATGAAATAAACATGCGTTAAAGTTTTAGAATTTGATTGTAATGACTTTAGAATTAATTCACATGTATTGAATTTTATTTATTTATTTTTAAATTTAGATTTCGGACTATTGAATATTCACAAAAGTACCTTGGCCATTTGTTCTTTTACAACATAACAATTTTTTTTTTTAATTCTTAATTATTTACAATATATTCAAACTCCGAACCTCATTAAGACTAGCTAGAAAATTTGTATAAGCAAGCTGGCAGTGCCGAATGCATGAGTGGGGGAAGCTCTCTCCCTCTATATTATTACTTTCAGCCAAGACAGAAAGATTTAAGAAAAAAACAAAAAACGTAACTTTTATTTATTCGTGTTTGTAAAATTACATTTGTCCTCTTAAATTTAAATTCCGTTGAAAAGGTAAAGGGTATTCTTGTACAAACTTATATGTAGAAGAGTACGCATAATTTTGTTTGTTACTACAAAATACAAACCTCATTTTTCTTCCTTGTTTTTCTTTCCGATAATTATTTTACGTTACTCATCATAGAGACATTAATATATACATCCCTCCCACCTCTAAAAATCTTCCATATAATACTCTCCATACCTGCTTACCATCACTGATTCTTCATCTTCATCATCATATCATCTTCTCTTTCATCTCATTCCTAAAAAAAAAGAAAAGAAAAAGAAAAAGGAGAAGAATTAATTCTCCCTTTATGTCGAGTAGTACTGAGGCCGAGATGTCGCATACAATGCACATGCAATACGATACTGATGAGTACGACAGTACTAACTCGGACGAAGAAGAGGAGGGTTACCAAGAAGAGCACATGAGGAGCGATCAAGAGGGGACGTCGTCCGGCGGGTCCTGCGAGGGAGCTCGTAGGAGGTCTGGTTGGTCATTTGGTCAAGTGCTTGACCCGAGAGCCAAATGGGTTCAAGAATGGAACAGGATTTTCCTCTTGGTGTGTGCAACGGGTCTCTTCGTGGACCCACTCTTCTTCTACGCGCTCTCTATAAGCGACACGTGTATGTGCTTGTTTGTGGACGGCTGGTTCGCCATCACGGTGACGGTGTTGCGGTGCATGACCGATGCTTTGCACGTGTGGAACATGTGGTTGCAGCTCAAGATGGCCAAGCGGTCATATGCCGCTGTGAGAGGTGATAGCAGTGTGAGAAGTATCAGTGATAATACTAGCCGTAGCAGCAATCGTAATACCTATGATACTTGTGATGGCAAGGTCTACGATAGCACAAGTGCACGCGCGGTGGCGCTACACTATTTGAAGGCGAAAAAGGGGTTCTTCTTTGATCTATTTGTCATCCTTCCTCTCCCTCAGGTTCCAACTTTTTCCTTCCATGTATCGATTACATCAATATATATATGTGTGTGTATTGTATGAATGTATAACATCTCTTGGATCCACAATGCCGGATCAAGACTAATTAAAAAAAATAATTATCTCTTTGAATAATAGTGTTACTTGTAGATGTTTTGTAAGGTTTATAAACTAGAAATGGTAAATTTGCATGGTATTTAAATAATAGAATTTTTTAGTGAATGACAAGCTCAACTATATGCCATCTTTGAAGGAAAATTCTCTTAATTTAATACTTTTGATGTAGTGAATACGGTCTAAATCTTCAATTTTTAGATTGGAGATGCCTGGAAACTCACTATCAAAAATTACTTCGAGATTGTAAATTAATACCTTTTTTTTTTTTTTCTAGTTATGTATATAACAGAATATAAAAAAGAGAAAATGGACTCTGGTTGATCTAAAATAGAAACCAACATATTTATTTCGCTTACGCTATAAGCCCATGACCTAAATTTCAGTAGCACATCCAAAATGTTCCAAACTGTGTTTGCGGGGTGAATTCTTACAAATTATTTATGCCCATCATAAATAACAATAAACTAGCTAAAATATTCGGGAAGTTTATGTAGAAAAAACATGTGCTATAAGTTTTCTATCTTTGTGTTAAATTTCAATTATATCATCCTATGTCTTATGGAATCATTCAAATTTTCTACTTTGATACCAAAATTCAGTAATATCCTATATGTTTCAAGTGGGTTATGTAAACTCTTTATGTTACCACAATGTAAATTATTTATTTTATGAGACTGTTATATAGAACTTAATTGAACTTTGTATAAGTATAAAATCCGTAATGATTTGCGTCAAATACATATGAAGCAATTTAATTTCATAACAGACAGAAAACTTTTAGGGTGATACTCTCCATTCTTATGTTATTTCTTCTTTGTTAAGGGTAAATTTGGAAGGTAGTGTGGGTTTCATGGATTTGATGACACATGAATGGCGATGAGTTGTTTTTATGCATGCTGGCCAAATGACCTTACCTTACATGATGCCAAAGACAACACATGCATGTGAGGCAGTTCTATGTCCTTTCTACCACATCTATGACCCTAGGGCTAATTATTAGTGCAGATAACTGGAAGCCTTTACATTTGCAGTGTTGTCAAAATAGCGAATCCTTCCAATTACATGGCCAAGAGAGTTCTTTCAAGAAATTTTTATTATGTGAACAGTAATATTGTATACATGGATAAATAAAAATATATAAATGGTAGTAATTATCGATATTATTAGATTTAGTCCAAATAGTTAATTTGATCATATAAGAAGATTAAGAGTTAAAGGAATAAATTGGAGCTTGGATAGCAATTGAACCAAACCTGTTTTATGAAAGGATTATATCTAATCAAGTTAGACTGTATGGGTCAAATTAGATTTATTAACACTGATAATTATAATCACTTATATAGTACTTATCATCACATGATGGATGAAGTGTCAAATTTTCATTTTTTTATCTACTATTATGAGTTATATATGATATCCCACTCCTAATAAATCTTTTTCTTTTTCCCCTTAACGAGAATTCATAGATAAAACTAGAGGAGCAAATATCTACGTCTAAATGAATTTTGACTCATTGATTAAAATGGAGTCAATAAAAAAGGTTTTTAACTAATTATGTATTTATAGAGGATTGGACAGATGAGTTAGATCTGATCCATATTTGGAAAAACAGTATTCATGACAACTGAGTTACATCCCACAAAGCCTTTCCAGATGTGAAAGCTGAAAAAATTCGTATAACGCGGTATTCAGATCTTTCTATTGTAATGTGGGTTAACATGGTAAGAGTGGTTTGCTTTTATAGAAGGAAAATGAACAAATATTATTCATAAGGTGTAATAATTCATGCCAAGGGTTAGTAACTAGCTAGCTGTTCCAACATGTATTCTCATTTTGGTTTGTGACAGCAATACGTTCCAAATTGATATCTGTGTGAAATATTACTGGACAGACATATATATAAAAAAAAGGATGTGTAAATATCATTTTCCGTTATATTTGTTACTTATGAGGGTCTAAGTAAGATATTTTCTATCCTTTCTTATATTTCAATGCACACACATTCCAAAAAAAAAAAAAAAATGTCGCAATGTAGGTTGGATAAAATTACACCTCTAACATCTGGACAATAATAATAACAATAATACACCTCTAATATCAATCATGCTTTATGTTTACAACTAATAAAACTTAGATATGTTTTATCTATTTAATTGGGATATATTTCATTATCCCATTCCATCTTGCACTGTCTCCTTCCAATCCTATTATATGAGGTGGATACTCACATAAGTCCTTTCAGAAGGGCAACAAGTAATCTCTTAGAGCATCCAAAACGCTTGGTAAAGTTTATAATAGAGAACATTATATATTTTTCGAGATTGACTATACATATAAGTTATGAATAGAAGTGTATAATAATATTGATCATATTTTATTTATTAGTCTCTTAACAAGTATTCTAACTGCCAATGTTTTTTTTCCCTTGCAATTGAAATGCTCATAAAGTGGGCCACGTATAGAAATCTAAACGTAAATTCTTAATATCCTATATGTTAAAAAGTTAACTCAAAGTATATGCGTCTAGATATGCATCTACCTTTTTTGAACATTAATAGATTAATTAGCATTTAATTCCTCATTGATAAAGAAATTAGCATTTGTTATTACATAGGCCTAAGGAAATGTTACACCATGATTTATTTATCATTTCAAAAAACGTAAGACTGCTTAGTATACGGCTTTATTATTTGTTCGAAGACTTAATGATTCATGTAACTATTGAGAGATACGATTATTATTGTCGTGGAGTAAAAATGTCTACCCTAGTGTCTTAATTTTTTGGGACAATTATTTGTAAAGTTTGACTCTTCCTAGACTCTAATATATAGGATGTCCAATCGTGATAATTTGATGGAGAAATTGCTACTTTTTTTTTGTAAAACAAATGATAAATTGCAATTGTAATATAAAATTTTTTGCTCATATTAAGTTAAGGAGTTTTTGCTCGACGAACCAAGAACCAAACCAAATTATAAACCGAACTAATCGTAGAAGAATTAATTTTTTGATTCAGTTCGGTTTTTGGTTCAGTACACAGTTCCCGATTTTTTTCTTTAGCCTTGGCTTTGATAACTTTAAGAGGTTATATTGATTAGAGGTTTTAAGTGGTGTGTGATGCTGAAAGATGACGTTGCACGTTGAGGATAGTGATTGTTAACAACCATGGAAAATTCAAATATATAGAAAGTACTAGAAAGAAAAAAAAAAAAGGTTTTCCCTTTCAAGTTTATATTTTCCATGATATGCTAACCACCACTATTAGGTGTTAAAGAAATATATGATATTTGTTTATGTCTTTTATTATAATAAATGTTGAAAAAGGAATTATAAAACTTTCAAAATACTCCCGATATAAACATTTTTCAAGTAATCCCTAAATTGTTGGAACTTTATGAACTAGTTAGTATTGCATTGCTTTTTTCATACGAATGGATCTCTCTTAACTTTTAAAATGTGTGATATCTCGTATGAACGGAATATGAATGAAATTTTATATAGATTTTGAAATATGTTGAGTAATAATATATAAGACTAAGTAATAAATAATATGTTAATATTAACTAGAAACTTTTGTATCAAGAAGTGGAAATAATCCGTTTAATGTTTGTTGATTTGATTATTAATTACTTTTGATGTGAGGTATTATAAATAGTTTTAAAACCAGAGACTACCGAAAATCGAAAAGATTATATGTGCACATTTTGTAAGAAACAACATGCATATTTACTCATAATGCATAACCATAATGGATTGTATTGACTTATGAGCAATTTTACTATGTAATCCAATTATCCATGATGTGTTAAGAATATATGGAAATCTACATGCATGCAGGTAGTATTATGGGTGGTAGTTCCATCCCTTCTTGAAAAAGGATCAATAACCCTAGTGATGACAGTCTTCTTGGTCATGTTCCTCTTCCAATACCTCCCAAAGATCTACCACTCGGTCTGTCTGCTCCGCCGCATGCAGAACCTCTCTGGCTACATTTTCGGCACCGTTTGGTGGGGGATCGCCCTCAACATGATCGCGTATTTCGTCGCCTCTCATGTAAGTCCTGTATACATCAACAACATTTCTCGAATTAGGCCCATTTTATGAACATTCGCTTTTTATTGAAAGCTATTATCCTTTTGGCCCCAATTTAATTATATGTTACTATTTGCAAAAGTCACATATAACATTCTCTAGATTTCTTGTGAAGTTTGATGAACATAAAGATTCTAATATTCTTCTTCTTTGTTGGGGACAAAAGCTGATCGTGATATAACAGATGTAGTGCGGGCATAATTCAAAGCATTATAGAACCTTTATTTTTCCTTCAAGCGCCCCGAAAATGTACGTGACACGTGGTGATGGACCTTTTTAGGGTTGGAACGGGCGTGTGTTCATGAAAAGTCATTTAAAGTATCCGACAGAAAATAGAAGGTAGGGCGAAAAAGTAATAAACGAGAATAATCCACATTATATATATAGGTGAAAATAACAAGCACTTACCCATTTGTGATTCATGTCGTGACAAATCCTCAAATAGTTGGAATACTTTCGGACAAGAAAGGGAAAAAAAAAAAGAATATTACATATTACACTCAAATATGTGGTTTAAACTTCCTCGATATGTTTTAACTACCAGTAACTTTTAAAAATGTACATAAAATCTAAACATTCTCTAAAGTGCGGAAAACTTTTGCTATATAAGTTGCTTTCAATTATTGTTTTGGGGGTTTAGTAACTATTTGAGGGTACATATACACTTGTAAAAATTCCTGGAAGGTAAAGTCATATTTTCAAAGTATGAAATGAGATTCCAAAAACCTCCGTTTGAACACTAATATTGCTGCTGATTATACTTATTGTGGGAATGTTTTTGCAGTTTTGGTATTGATTTGAGGGTACATGTATGTTTTCAAAAGTAATGAGAAGTTTAAACTATCCTTCAAGAATTTAAAAAATAATGATATCCACATCTGATTTGAACTGACGTTGGGTGCATGTTTACAACCATCTGTTAAAAATTGGAAATGTATTGGTAACTATTTATAAGCTTTTGGATGTTTGTGTTTCGAGACCTAACCAACTTGATTATCTAAGTCTTTATTCAGTTAGGTAAGAAAATTCATAACGAGCATAAGAAATTACTAATTATGTAGAAACCACAAACTTTATAGAACTTGAAGAATTCTCTGCGCGCCGATGGAAGAGAAACATATAATAATGTGGAAGCTCGTTTTCCTAGGCGGGGGAGAAGCACATTTGTGTTTTTTTTTGTATAGGGGATTGATAGACAAGACTAAGACTAGGACAATAATGTCTTTAGGAAACAGTGGATTTGGCCCCTCATAAAAAAGACTGTTTTTGGCCACAAAATACTGCATGGAAATGTTATTTTCAATAGCAGATTCCCTGTAAATATATGTGGGGCTTGCATAAATACATGCTGGTTTGTAAGGAGAGTTCATGGCATAGAGAGTAAGATTATAACATTTAATTACTGTATAGATCAAACTAATAAGGGAGAAAACTTCAATTTTATTTGTCAAATGATTTCCTTAGTCTTATTGGTTTGAGCGATTTTAATCTTCGATACAGATAAATATTATAACATGAGAAGGATAATTTAAAACTACTATAATCAATTTTTACTTGTCTGGCTTCTTAACTCTAACTAGAAAACTAATTTGGCCGATCATCAACTAATATTTATATATTGTTTTCTTTTTATATTATTATCTTTGTTTTGGTCATAATAGACATTTATCGTTTTCCTGATATAAACAGGCAGCTGGTGCTTGTTGGTACTTACTAGGGATCCAAAGGGCAGCAAAATGTCTAAAAGAGAAATGCAACTTAACACCTGGTTGCACCCCAAGAACATTGGCATGCAAAGAACCAATTTACTATGGTACAACAAGCATGGTTAGGGATAGACCAAGGTTGTCATGGGGTGATAATAGACAAGCCAGGACCGCATGCATCGAGAGCTCCAATAACTATGACTACGGTGCTTATAAATGGACTGTTCAACTGGTCACAAACGACAGTCGTCTTGAGAAGATACTCTTCCCCATCTTCTGGGGCTTGATGACTTTGAGGTACCAAATTTATTACTCTTTCTTCTTTACTCTCAATTTGCTTTAGTATGAGCAAAGGTATTGATCTCGAGCTCAAATTAGAGTGGTGTTTCATGAAATCGAGTTCGTCTCGAATTTAATTAGGTTTAAATTCAAATTAAGTATAATAAAATAATTAGTGACTTGAGTTCCAACCCAACTCAACCTACCTAATCATAGTGATATTGAGTTTAAGTGAATACCAAGTCAAAGTCTAAATAGCTTTTAAGTCGATTTCACATGGAACATGAGGTATATGTTCCTCCACTTTGGACTACCTCTTGTTTTTTCCTAAATTACTCTGATTTAAATCCTTTTAGGATATTTGTTTCATTAACGAGTCTTCTACCGATACTTTTTTTAAATTCACCAAATAAAGAAGTGTGCCAAGTAAATTGCATGATGAGCTTTGGAAATTAATCATAGAAATTATTCATTTTTCGGAATGAAATTTTTTATCATCGTGACCAATCACACATCATCCTACAAATCTAAATAAAAAAAAAATACACAGTGTGAAATTTGTGATTATAATTTGTAGGGAAAGATTCTTTTACATCCGTGCAGTCAAAAAGAGTTCGAACATAAAAATTTGAAAAGGATAAACTACTAAATGCGTAGCTACTTTTCGAATGCGAATGATGACAAGAATCAACACACATATCACCTCTAAATCCCTTTTGGATATTTTTTCTATCAATTATATTCTCTGCTTCTGTTCCTCTGTGAACATGGGACCTTTTTCTGGTCCCATATTTACCCGTACATTCTATATACATTTTTTAATTTCATTTTCGTATCATTCAAAAAAGAGAAGCAGAAGATCCTTGAATAGAGGCTCTAGGTTTCTCGTTCGTGATGAAGGATTGGTTAAGGTGCTGGTCCGGGCTATTATAATAACATTATTATTCAATGTAAAATATAAATATCAAAAGTAATAGAATTTTAACGTGTATTTTGAACTTTCATGAGAGCGACTCATGCCCTCAAAAAACCCTCCATTGAGCTGGACTTTGTTACACTTTGGCTCGTTTGGATAGTAGTCCATCAATTGAGGAAAAAAAAAAAAAAGATTATTAGACACTTCTAGTATTGTATATAACTCGTCTCATAGTGCCGCTGACAGCGTAATTGACTAAATTGATTTTTTTTTTTTCCTTGAATAATCAATGCCCCATGTACTTAATTAATTTTTTTTTTGCCTAATTGTACTAATTTAATAAAAAGAATAATTTTAAACTATATCCAGTCAACAACATACATATATAATAATTGAAAAAAAGAAAAAGACAAATATTGAGACCTATTGAATTAACACGTGTTTTTCATCTCATAATCAATCACAACTTTCAAAATAATGTATCTATATATAGACATTCATGGATGAATATACAATGTAATTAAAACGGCACTTTCATATTGCAAAATGCATTACAGCTTTTTTTCCCATCCTTTTTCTCCAACCATATAAATCCATATTTGAAGTCACATTTAGCAAGATAGATGTACTATAACTACCGATAAGCTATTTGAGTCCGTCTTAATAAACTTGAGTTTGATTTTACAATATTCAAGTTAAGCCTGATCTTGAGCTAATCCAATAGTTTATTAAGACAAGTTTGGGTTTCGTAATGTTTAATTCGGCTAACTTATAGCTTAATCGAACTTAAGTAGTAAGAAAATGTTAATTTTATTCTAATCGAATTAAAATATTATTTTCTTTAAAAAAAAGGATATATATTTTTTAGAGAAACCGAATTTTAAGTTAATTTAACTGAGTTTGATGTTGTCAAGCACAAGCACCGGTAGAAATCAAGCTCAATGTGACATCGTTTTGACTCTATTCATATGTAGTTATTCTTGCATTTATTTATTTGTTTTTTTTTTTTGGGGGGGGGGGGGGGGGGGGTGGGGGGAACAGGCTGGATTTTTGCTGG